>SJYO01050415.1:43150716-43342967 GCA_006410555.1 Capra ibex
CCCCCCCCCCCCCGCGCCCACCCCTTTCCGTCCCCTCCTTTTCTCGCTCTCTATCGTTTCACTCTTTCCATATTCATAAAACTCTTTCTCCCGTCCCCCTTCCCCTTCCTTCCTCTACCCCTCTCTCTTTTTTCCCGACACCAACAAGGACTCCTTCAACAACAGACGTCATTTACGGACGGACGTCCTCGACAGGAGAACAGAAACGTCTTTGTTGGGTCTGAAATACCACCGAAAGACAAGCTCATGACCCCTTCCGCCGTTGTAAGGTAAGGCAAAGGCCATGATGTTACCGTCCCACCACTACTTGTCAAAGTTCCTACCCGTTACCGTCATACTTGTCCCTCACTCAAGACTGGGAAAGCACGGTCCGGTCGGTAAAGTCGACGCTAAGAACCACGACCTCTTACTTATGGTCCACACACCCGGGAGGTCGACACCCCACGACACCGACACAACCCGGCCGATATCTCTTTGTGCACCTCTCAGGTTGAGACTACACCAGCGTTGTCTGGTTGTAAAAACAAACAAAACATAAAAATTGTGTCCACGAAAAATTATAACTTCATAACAACTAAAGGGAATGACACAATCAAAGTGCACATGTTGTCTCACTGACTCGTGGAACAGGGGTATATCGTATCCGGAGATATGAGTCCTAGAACACACGACATGTTAATCTCTAAGACGCCACTTGAGGTGTGTCGAGAAGGACATGGTCTGTCAGTCGTCACACCTCCCTCTGCACGTCCGGGGGCCGGGAGTCACATTTCGTCCCTTCCGTCGAGACCTCCGCTCCTTCACCTGTACCTCCTACTAAGGATGTCGTCACAGAACCGTCCTACAGGTCCTCCTCTTAAAGACGAAACGAAAATGTCTCATTTCTTTCAAATGTCTTCCGTTACTTTTATCCTTTCCCTTTCTCCTCCGGATTAACAAGACTCGAGTGTTCTTTATATAGAGGAAGGAATCCACAAACACTTATTGTTCGGGTGGACGGTAAAACGGGTGGCGGACGGGGATGTCAGACACTTTTACGACCTCCACTCCCCTCTATAACACGACTGAAGTCACCTATGTAAAATTCCCCGTCTAGAAGGTCATTTCTATAGGTAGGGCAATCTGAGATGATATTACACGTCCTAGTGCCGGTGAGGGTCTTCTACGGTCCTACAGGGGGACGGGAGTGTGAAAACGGTCACTATTATTTTCTAAGGACTATACTTGATCCTGAACCGAGAACGATCATCCCTTCTGTAGTTCCCGTCTAAACCGTGTTTCTCTTTTCAGCAGGGTCCACACCTTACCCCTCACACCAAACCCTTCCCGGGTCAACCGGTTTTACAGTTCCCGAGAAGGACTTCGTCTCTGTCTCACAGAGTCCTACAGTACTTCTTCCACCAGTCCTAACCCCGACAAATTCCTCCCCTATGCTGAAATATACACTCCGAGAAAACTGAACAAAAAAGTAAGGAGTTTATAAATAAACAGGGACATAAACAGTCCCAAGAGGGCTCTCTGCACACACACACACACACACACACACACACACACACATGTGTACATGTGCGTCTCCTTAAACCAATACCTCTGACTGCTCAGGGTTCTACAAGTTACTACATCAAGATCAGACTCAGACCTTCGGGCTGTGGGTCCCTCTCGGTCGCAAAGTCAAGGTAAGACTTCCGTCCTTCTTAGGAGGGAAGAGACCCGACCACTCGAAAAAACAAGACAAATCCAGAAGTCTACTACCCCCTTCGGATAGGTGTGCTCCCTCGCGTCAGACGAAATGAGTCAGACACCTAAGTCTACAATTAGAGTAGGGTCCTTGTGACAGTGTCTGTGTGACTTTTAGTGCATATTGGGTTCTGGACTGGTATGTTGTCGCGTCAGTTCTACTGTGTCTTCTAATTGGTAATGTCGAGGTAAGACATTCTATGGAAATATACACGGTCTGTCAGGCACACTTGGGATGCACTACGACTCCCCTGATCTCTTACCACAACAACCGTTTTCCTTGAGCTATGACTATTCAGTTCCTGTTTTAGTCGGACCACCCCACAGAGCTTGAGTCCTCGACTTACAGTCCACAAGCCCGTCTATGCTGTATTTGGTGCCACGCACGGAAAGGACCAAAGACAGGAGGGAGCGAATCCTTGTAGACCGTCGAAAGTCCCCAATACTTCACACTACATCCTCCGACGTGGGTCTGGGAAGGCCTGGGGAGGTCGGACCTCCAGACGATCTCTGTATCCTGGATTCCTTAGGGACTCAGAGACTCACGGATGGTAAAGGATCTGTGAGGTATATATTTTCCTCCGACGAACGAAAACAGGAGAAGTCCGGGAGACTCGGAAGAAGGGATAAAGATATGGAACTGTTACTTGTCGGACATCTCCTTTCCTTCTTTGGTTAAGAAATCTCATCGCATTTTTTTCTTATGTCACGAATTCTGTTTTAGATTGGTTCCTCCACGGTCTGAAGATGTGACTTTTACTGTTTTGTGGTAACTATCTCTAATGTCTGCTCGTTGGAGTTATTTACTTCTCTGTAAGGTACAAATACCCACCTTCTGTTACAACAATTATGGCAATTAAGATTTATACAGTAGGTCACACCAAACTCTCTAAGTCACGTAGGAGACACTCTTACGGTCACCGAAGACACATGTCTTACCTTTTGTCTAGGATTTTAAGTGTACCTTGTCTTTCCCTGTGGTATGTCGGTTCTCTCAGACCTGTTTCTTGTCCAAACCTCCTAAGGGTGTAGAGCCAAAGTTTTAAATTATGTTTCGAAACGATACTCGAGACTCCTTCTTTCATGTCGGATGTCCTAGTCTACCTATTATCTTCGTCTCACCACCTTTAAGATTCTCTCATTTTTTTGGCGATGTCTAATTTTTTAAATGTCTTGACTTCTTACGTAAACTACTCGGGTAATAGATCTAATCAATATCGACCCTTTCTTAGAGCCTCCAACTCCTATACAGTTATGTTTGAAGGTTATGAATTTTTTTTCTTTTTTCTGACCTTTCTAGTCAAGTCAAGTCAACGAGTCAACACAGGCTGAGAAACGCTGGGTTACTTAGCGTCGTACGGTCCGGAGGGACAGGTAGTGGTAGAGGGCCTCAAGTGAGTCTGAGTGCAGGTAGTTCAGTCACTACGGTAGGTCGGTAGAGTAGGAGTCAGCAGGGGAAGAGGAGGACGGGGATTAGAGAGGGTCGTAGTCTCAGAAAAGGTTACTCAGTTGAGAAGTGTACTCCACCGGTTTCATGACCTCAAAGTCGAAATCGTAGTAAAAGGGTTTCTTTAGGGTCCGGACTAGAGGAAGTCTTACCTGACCAATCTAGAGGAACGTCAGGTTCCCTGGAGTTCTCAGAAGAGGTTGTGGTGTCAAGTTTTCGTAGTTAAGAAGCCCCGAGTCGGAAGAAGTGTCAGGTTGAAAGTGTAGGTATGTACTGGTGACCTTTTTGGTATCGGAACTGATCTACCTGCCTGGAATCAGCCGTTTCATTACAGAGACGAAAACTTATATGATAGATCCAACCAGTATTGAAAAGAAGGTTCCTTTCTAACTTATAGTTTTTTGAGACCCTGTCCATGTCTTTTACATCGTACACGAATTATCCTCGTGATCTACGTCTTTTCTCTTTCCTTGTCCTCTCTATAAACTTCATTATTATAGACTCTTAAAGGGTGTAAATACGGTTTGTAGTCTTGGTGTCTGTTTTTCTTCGGTCTCCCTTTTTCGTGGACGGGTGTATCCTCGTTTTTATTCTTAATATAGTTTTCAGAGGAATCTTTGGTACGTTTGTGCTCCTCCCACCTCACTTTCAACTCTCTTTAAACCACGTTGGTAGTACCCTTTGTCGTACCGCTAGAGAGATATTTAACTTTTACATTAACAGTATACTAGGTCGTCAAAATAAAGACCTATGAGGAGTTTCCTTTACTTCTGAGGGGGTTGAGTTTTTCTATATGTCATCACCGGGGAACCTTTGTCCCCAATACAAGGTTCTGGGTGTCCCCTACGGACTTTGGGACCTATCTTGGTTTAGGATGTATACACATATATCAATTGGGAACTTTTAGGGTACCTGTCTCCTCGAACCACGTCCGATGATAGGTACCCCACCGTTTCTCAGTCTGTCCTGACTCGCTGAAGTGAGACTCATTCCCTTTCGGTGACCCCTTGAACCAACGTCTCTTAGTTCAGTGGACTTCGACCTTCCTTATTTAAGGGGGAGTCAGGTCTCAAATGTTATCTATAGTCAGTTATTGAACATCTAAGAGGGTTAATGAAAGAACAGGGAGGGGGAAACCTGTTCGTGACTGACCTAAGAGTTGTCACGACAGGTGCAAGAACTTTACTGTACGCAAGGGGAACTATTAAAACTACGCATACGTAGGGTGTGTATCCCGAAGGGAAAGGGAAATAAAGAAAGAGAGAAATTTATGTACAAAAAGTGACCTCATTTAAAAAAAATTAGTTACTGAAAAATAAAAGTTCTAACTAACTAAATAAATATCGACGTGACCCAGAAACGACGACGCACGCCCGAAAAAGGATAACACCCCTCGTCCGCGACGAGAGATCAAAACCACGGTCTCGAAGAAAAACGTCACCAAAGAGAACAACTCCGAGGGCTCGGGACCCCGTGTCCGAGTTATCTAACCGCGTGTCCGAATCAACAGGACACCGTACACCCTAGAAGGGTCTGGTCCCAAGTTTGGACACAGGGGACGTAACCGTCCGTCTAAGAAAGGGTCCCTTCGGGACGTCACTCAAAAAAAGAAAAAATATGAAAATGTAGGAGTCAAGAACTCAAAGTCTACAATCTCTTATTACGTTCTTACCATAAAGTCTTTCCCAGAAAGGAAAGACTCTCAACGGGGGTCATACACGGTCACTAATTCGATTTCCAAAGTGTATATGATCGAGTAGACAAGGACTCTTACGGGACCTTCCTCCTGAAAGACTATTAGGAGGAACACGGTTCCTTTGACTCTGGCCCCCTCAAATTACTTAGAATTCTAGAGTGACAATCCTTCCTTGGTTTAGTCGTGACTTACGTCCGTCGACTGAAGACTTAGACACGAGAATTAGACTACACTCCCCGGTTGAGTCACGTTTTCTGGGAGTACGACCCTTTCTGACTTCCGTTTTCTTCTCCCGTCGTCTCCCACTCTGCCAATCTATCGTAGTCACTGAGTTACCTGTACTTAGACTCGTTAGAGGTCCTTTATCACTTCTTGCCCCCTCGGATCGCACGACGTCAGTACCCCAGTGTTTCTCAGCCTGTGTTGAATCGCTGACTTGTTGTCGTTCTCAGACGGGAAACCACAGATTGGACGACGGGGGGACCCTTGACGACATCCCGTCCTCGGGTGTGGACCGGAACTGGTAGTAAGTGAGAGTAAAGGGGACCATTCAGGGAATGTGTGTCCCATACAGGAACTGACAACCTAGAAGTCACTGTTAGTTTCCCTTTTGAACGGTAGAGGAAGTCCATCCATACAATATCGGGTACCCACACCTCCACCTCCTCCTCACTCTTATGATCTCATGCACAAGTCAAGTCAAGTCAACGAGTCAACACAGGCTGAGAAACTCTGGGGTACTTAGCGTCGTGCGGTCCGGAGGGGCAGGTAGTGGTTGAGGGTCTTAAGTGAGTCTGAGTGCAGGTAGCTCAGGAACTACGGTAGGTCGGTAGAGTAGGAGGCAGCAGGTGAAGAGGAGGACGGGGGTTAGGGAGGGTCGTAGTCTCAGAAAAGGTCACTCAGTTGAGAAGAGTACTCCACCGGTTTCATGACCTCAAAGTCGAAATCGTAGTAAGAAAGGTTTCTTTAGGGTCCCGACTAGAGGAAGTCTTACCTGACCAACCTAGAGGAACGTCAGGTTCCCTGAGAGTTCTCAGAAGAGGTTGTGGTGTCCAGTTTTCGTAGTTAAGAAACCCCGAGGCGGAAGAAGTGTCAGGTTGAGAGTGTAGGTATGTACTGATGACCTTTTTTGGTATCGGAACTGATCTACCTGGAATCAGCCGTTTAATTGCAGAGACGAAAACTTATATGATAGATCCAACCAGTATTGAAAAGAAGGTTCCTCATTCGCAGAAAATTAAAGTACCGACGTCAGTGGTAGACGTCACTAAAACCTCGGGTTATTTTATTTCAGACTGTGCCAAAGGTGACAAAGGGGTAGACGAAGGGTACTTCACTGACCTACGGTACTAGAAGCAAAAGACTTACAACTCGAAATTCGGTTGAAAAAGTGAGAGGAGAAAGTGAAAGTAATTCTCCGAAAAATCGAGGAGAAGTGAAAGACGGCATTCCCACCACAGTAGACGTATAGACTCTAATAACTATAAAGAGGGTCCTTAGAACTAAGGTCGAACACAAAGAAGGTCAGGTCGCAAAGAGTACTTATATTCGTCGTAAAGAAACGTACATTCAATTTATTCGTCCCACTGTTATGTGTCGGAACTGCAGGAGGAAAAGGATAAACCTTGGTTCAGACAACAAGGTACAGGTAAAGATTGACGACGAAGGACTCACACACACCCCTACCGGTCAAGTGTGCACTCACTACAAGTTCACACATTGGTCGAAGTCCCTGTGTGTCACGTCCGCGTCCCGACGACCGTCCAAAGCCCCAGACCCTCTTCCGAATCCCGAAACCAAGAAATAGTTTCCTGTATCTTTCAGGTCTTCTACGTCCGGGTCCGGTCACTGACGACGAGTCGAACTTAGAGCCCGGTTCCTGGTCCCGTAGGGCGGAGGGACCCGTCCCACTCAACTCCTTCGTCCAGGGGTCCTTCTTCCTACTGTCGTGGGGGTCCTTCCGGCCGGAAGGTCCTCCCTCCTCGACCGTCTCCTCCACACACACACACAGGTCACACCCAAGGGTGTGTTTCGACATTAACCAACAAACAAGATTCCTACAAATACATATAGTTCGGGGACGGACCGAAACACGTTTTACGTACCCTCTTTAATTTCTCTCTTTTACTGGTTCAGTCGTGAATTTTAAAAATTACTTTCTGTCTCAATCTCTTGGTATCTTTTGACTGGAATTTCTTAGAGAAAAAAAGAACATAGGTTTGTTAACGTTCAAAAAAAAAAGGGGGTTAAAAACACCAGTCTTTGGATCCAGAAATACAAACCTTTACTCAACAGTCGTAAAATCTGACTCCTCCTGTCTTAAATAACAATCTTGTTCGTGTCAATATGTGTACCTACGTCACTGGTCTGAGACCAAAACTACAAGGTGAATGAGTAACGTCTTATTCTTTAGAGGACTCTTATGTAACCAAGTTTCGTTACTAAATAATAGAGAGGGTCAAAACGTCCAAACAACGTGAGTATACCCATAGTACACCGAAATCAGTCTAATACCACCCTTTAGGTCAAATTAAATTTAGATGAAAATTAACCCAATAACTATACCAATTTATAACTCAGATTGTATAACGATGAACAAAAGATAAACAGAGTCGATGACAAGGGTGGAAGTGAAAAAGAGACGGTAAAAAATTTTTTTTTAAATGAAATAAAACGAAATGTTATGACATAACCAAAACGGTATGTAGTTGTACTTAGACGGTGCCCACATGTACACAAGGGTTAGGACTTGGGGGGAGGGTGGAGGGAGGGGTATGGTAGAGAGACCCAGTAGGTTCACGTGGACGGGGTTCGTAGGACATAGGACGTAGTTTGGATCTGACCACTAAGTAAAGAATATACTATAATATGTACAAAGTTACGGAAAGAGGTTTTAGTAGGGTGAGAGAGGGAGAGGGTGTCTCAGGTTTTCTTACAAGATATGTAGAAACAGAGAAAACGACAGAGCGTATGTCCCAATAACAATGGTAGAAAGATTTAAGGTATACATACACAATCATATGACATAACCACAAAAAGAAAGACCGAATGAAGTGAGACATATTAGCCGAAGTCAAAGTAGATGGAGTAATCTTGACTAAGTTTACATAAGAAAAATTATCGACTCATTATGAGGTAACGGTTGTAAACGACCTAGTACCTTTTTCGTTCTCTCAAGGTCTTGTTGTAGATAAAGACGAAATAACTGATACGGTTTCGGAAACTGACACACCTAGTGTTATTTGACACCTTTTAAGACTTTCTCTACCCTTATGGTCTGGTGGACTGAACGGAGAACTCTTTAGACATACGTCCAGTCCTTCGTTGTCAATCTTGACCTGTTCCTTGTTGTCTGACCAACAACAAAGGTTAAAAGGTTTAACCTTTTCCTCCTGGAGTTCCGACACATAACAGTGGGACGAATAAATTGAATATACGTCTCATGTAGTACTCTTTGTGACCTGACCTTCTTTGTGTTCGACTTTAGTTCTAACGACCCTCTTTATAGTTATTGGAGTCTATACGTCTACTGTGGTGGGAATACCGTCTTTCACTTCTCCTCGATTTTTCGAAGAACTACTTTCATTTTCTCCTCTCACTTTTTCAACCGAATTTCGAGTTGTAAGTCTTTTGCTTCTAGTACCGTAGGCCAGGGTAGTGAAGTACCCTTCATCTACTCCTTTGTCACCTTTGGCACAGTCTGAAATAAAATAACCCGAGGTTTTAGTGACACCTACCACTGACGTCGGTACTTTAATTTTCTGCAAATGAGGAACCTTCTTTTCAATACTGGTTGGATCTATCATATAAGTTTTCGTCTCTGTAATGAAACGGCTGATTCCAGGTAGATCAGTTCCGATACCAAAAAAGGTCATCAGTACATACCTACACTCTCAACCTGACACTTCTTCCGCCTCGGGGTTTCTTAACTACGAAAACTGGACACCACAACCTCTTCTGAGAACTCTCAGGGAACCTGACGTTCCTCTAGGTTGGTCAGGTAAGACTTCCTCTAGTCGGGACCCTAAAGAAACCTTTCTTACTACGATTTCGACTTTGAGGTCATGAAACCGGTGGAGTACACTTCTCAACTGAGTGACCTTTTCTAAGCCTACGACCCTCCCTAACCCCCGTCCTCCTCTTCACCTGCTGGCTCCTACTCTACCGACCTACCGTAGTTCCTGAGCTACCTGCACTCAGACTCACTTGAGGCCCTCTACCACTACCTGTCCCTCCGGACCGCACGACGCTAAGTACCCCAGCGTTTCTCAGTCTGTGCTGACTCACTGACTTGACTTGACTTATGAGGTAACACAATGCATGGTGTCTAAAGAATAGGTAAGTAGACGACTACCTGAAGATCCAACGAAGGTACAGGACCGATAATATTTGTCACGACGCTACTTGTAACCCCATGTGTACAGAGAAAGTTAAGACTAAAGGAGTAACAAATACGGGTCGTCACCCTAACGACCCAGTATACCGTCAAGATAAAGGTCAAAAAATTCCTTAGAGGTGTGACAAGAGGTATCACCGACATGATCAAACGTAAGGGTGGTTGTCATATTCTCCCAAGGGAAAAGAGGTGTGGGAGAGGTCGTAAATAACGAACATCTGAAAACCTAGTGTCGCTAAGACTGACCACACTTTACCATGGAGTAACACCAAAACTAAACGTAAAGAGACTATTACTCACTACATCTTGTAGAAAAGTACACAAACAATCGGTAGACATACAGAAGAAACCTCTTTACAGATAAATCAGAAACCGGGTAAAAACCTAACCCAGTAAATAAAAAGACCTTAACTCGACGTCCTCAACGAACATATAAAAACTCTAATCAACAAACAGTCAACGAAGTAAACGATAATAAAAGAAGGTAAGGCTTCCGACAGAAAAGTGGAACGAATATCAAAGGAAACAACACGTCTTCGAAAATTAATCTAGGGTAAACAAATAAAAACGAAAATAAAGGTCATAAGACCCTCCACCTAGTATCTCCTAGGACGACACTAAATACAACTTCTCTCAAAACGGATACAAGAGGAGATCCTCAAAATATCAAAGACTAGAATGCAAATCTAGAAATTAGGTAATACTCAAATAAAAACACATACCACAATCTTTCACAAGATCAAAGTAAGAAAATGTTCACCAACTGGTCAAAAGGGTCGTGGTGAAAAATTTCTCTAACAGAAATTAGGTAACGTATAAGAACGGAGGAAACAGTTTCTATTCCACAGGTATCCACACACCTAAATTGAGACCCGAAAGATAAAACAAGGTAACTAGATATAAAGACAGAAACACGGTCATGGTATGACAGAACAACTGACACCGAAACATCATCTCGGACTTCAGTCCGTCCAACTAAGGAGGTCAAGGTAAGAAGAAAGAGTTCTAACGAAACGGATAAACTCAAAAAAACATAAAGGTATGTTTAAAACTTTAATAAACAAGATCGAGACACTTTTTATGGCGACCATCGAACTATCCCTAACGTAACTTAGACATCTAACGAAACCCATCATATGAGTAAAAGTGATATAACTAAGAAGGTTAGGTACTTGTACCATATAAAGAGGTAGATAATCACAGGAGAAACTAAAGAAAGTGGTCCCAAAATCTCAAAGACGGTAGAAAATTTGATTAGTTCAAAATAATAACAAAATAGAAGAAACAACCGACGACTCGATTTTTAGAAGTAAAACAATAAAATCACCAAGAAGTCCTTAAAATCACATGTACAAATTGAATGTGTTAGATACAGTTTACTATATAGTGGAATATTCGTTATATTGAAATGTTATCGTGTAAAAGTAAAGAGAGGAGATTGTATACGATACTAAGAGTACACACAATAAAAACACAAAAGAAAAATTGATCTCCTATTAACGAAATGTCACAACACAACCAAAGACGACATGTTGTTACACTTAGTCGGGGTTCATAGGTATCTTCGGGGAGGGAGGGAGGACTCGGGGAGGGGTACGGGTAGGGCACGGAGATCCAGTAGTGTCTCGAGGGCCGACTCGAGGGACACAATATGTCGTTGAAGGGTCACGATAGAGTCAGACAGTGAAATAAAAATATACAATATTCGAGACGTTACGTAACAATATTAAAAAGAAATTGTTAATACAAAAGGCTACATTGTGGGTAAAGGTAACGAGAAGTAAGAACACATTGAGGTCTAAAGGTTGACCATAGGAAAAGGAAGACAGACTTCCTACATGACATTGTAAAGAGATCTTCCCCAAACAATGACTACTGGAAAAGACTTTTTCAGTTCCAAAGGGGTAACGGAAACTTTCTATAGAAGGGATCTAACTTTTTCATGTGAAGTCTAAGACAACCTCTTAAGTCTATATTAGACACGTAGTCTACTATAGGTCCCTCAAAAGACCTTGTAACATCACCATCAACACTAATACAAAAGTTTCAGGAATAGACAATTCTATTTAAGACCTCACAATATACTTTTTACTATCATACTGACTCTAAATAAAATTTTAAGGGGGGGGTTTATTCACCCTCCTTATTACTTTGTTCTTATAAGTATTAATTTCACCCTCTCATCCATGTATCCGTAAGAAAGATAATAAGAAAGAACACTCTTAATTAGTTCCTTTTTGGAGTAATTTTACTTCAACCCGTCGGTCTTCTCCCTCGAGAATACGTACGCGGTGATCGACAGTAGTGTCTAGGGTCGTCCTTCTCTACATGGAGTCGAGAGACCGTTTTCCCTGGAATGAAATGCTGGGGGTCGTCCTTCTTCTTTCTAAAAGAGAGACGGACCTTTGTCGAGTCGGTTACTTTTATGTGACATGAAGTTTGAGAGTCAAAGGAGGTTACCTGAAAAACAAATATCGTCGAGGAGCTTTGAAAGGGAAAAGGAGTCATTCTCAAAAGAAAGGAAAAAGAAATTTTTTTTTTTAAAAAAAAAATTTAAAAAAACAGTGCGGTATACTGGACACCCTGGAATAAAAGGACTAGTTCCTAGCTTGGGTAAGGGGGACGTAACCTTCGAGTCTCACAATTGGTGACCTGGAGGTTCCTTCAGGGAGAAAGAAAGAAAGAAAAAAAAAAAATTAATGAATGAACGAACACGGTCCAGAAGCAACATCGTCCGCCCTACAAGGTAAAACAACACAACACACCCCCAGAAATCACCACTGTGTGTCCCGGAAAATGAACGTCGCGAGCTTGAGAATTAAACTCTCGTTCCTTAAAATCGGTGACCTGGTGGTCTCTTCAGGGGAGGAAAGGAAAACAAATACCGGAACGTACACCAAGTGGTATCGACGTTCAGAACCTAGCATGAAGGAAGCCACGAAGACTTATTTAGACAAACCGTCCATTTTATTGACTGACAAAATAATAAAATCCAATTGTAAGAAGAAGAAAACCGCGAACAACCTTTAAAAAGTAATCTCTTACCCTCTTTCGTCAATCTTAGTGACGAAAGGACAAGATCTATACCTTTACAACGAGTCGTTGGGGAGTTTTTTTTTTTTTTTTTTCAGTTTACACTACTAACAATGTTTCCCATCCATGTCCCGAAACTCCCGATTAAGATCCTACCCAACTGGACCGGTCCCTCCAGTTCTTTATAAAAGGACTTCCTCTAACAAATCCGAGACTCTTTTCTCATTTTCAATCCTATTTTCCCTTCTTAAATGTCCACCTTTTCGTCAAACACGTTTTCACATTAGTCGTACTGTCTGGATTCACACTCTCCCTGAAGGGAGTACCAGTCTCCAATTCTTAGGTGGACGGTTACGTCCCCGTGCCCAAGTTAGGGACCAAGTCCTTGATTCTAGAGTGAACGGTACCTCGTAGATTCGGACGTTCGACGTTGATGACTTCGGGAGTGAGGGATCGACAAAAACAACAAATCAGGAATCAGTACAGACTGAGAAACACTGGGGTTCCTGACATCGGAGACAGTTATCCTAAAGAGTCTGTTCTTATGATCTCCCCCAACGACAAAGGAAGAAGTCCCCTAGAAGGACTGGATCCCTAGGTTGGACTCAGAGGACGTAACCGTCCACCTAAGAAGTGGTGACTTGGTGACCCCTTAGGGTGCGAACTACCCGAGTGAGGGATCTCGGGTACGAATTATGGTGACGTAAATTCTGTCCCTTTAAACCCAAGTCTGACCGATCCACGTTTAGATTAAAACGGTGAACTACACTTATTGTACTTATTGTACTCATTGTTGTTCAATGAATTCAAAATTCCGTCCCCAGGAGATGGGGGTCCGGTTCCTGACCATGGTCCGGTGTCGGTGAGGGAGAGAGAGTGAAATGGTGGACTTGAGGTACGGAACAGTTTAGTCACTGTCGTATTATTTACATTACACGAACTTAGTTGGGTTTGGTAGGGTGAGGAGGGGCGGGTGGTAGACGTCTTTTTGTCAGAAAGTGTTTTGACCAAGGACCACGGTTTTTCCAACCCCTGACGACGAAATCCCAGAAGTAGACATTTCGGATTTGTAGTCATTTGGACGTCCTGTATCAAAGATACTTCTAATTTCCTTTATATACTTTAGTGGAATTTTAAAATTGAGAATAGGACTTTGACACTCTCATAACAGAAGAGATCATTTATTTTATTAGCACCCTACGACCAAAGTCTCGAAACTCAGTAAATTTCGTCAATCTAAAATGTTTAAATTAAACACGTTCATCTAAACATACTTTTCTAGAGGACCATGCGGACGATCTAAAAATTATTTCCCTCACAAATATATATATATATATATATATACATACATAAAATCTACGTTCACAAGAATTTCGAAATTTAAGACAATAGTTGGAGATGCACCTAATTGAAAAGATTCACCTAATTGAAAAGGTCCGTTCCTCTAGTTTGGTCAGTCAGAATTTCCTTTGGTAAGGACTTACAAGTAACCTTCCTGACTACGACTTTCACTTCGAGGTTATGAAACCAGTGCACTACGTTTCTCGGCTGAGACTTTTCTGTGACTTCCGCTCTTTCTGACTTCCACCCTCTTCTTCCCCTGACTGTCTCCTACTCTACCAACCTACCGTAGTAGTCGAGTTGCCTGTACTCAAACTCGTTCGAGACCCTTTACCACTTCCTGTCCCTTCGGACCGCACGACGTCAGGTACCCCAACGTTTCTCAGTCTGTGATGACTCGTTGACTTGTTGTCGTTCTCACTCCTGTGTAAGAAAGTAGGTCTATTTTTGTCTCGACTAATCTAAGTCAGAATGAACGAAACTCTCCACTAACTATGTGAATTAGAGGTCCTGTCCCTAGTTCTGGTAGGGGTACCTTTTCTTTACGTTTTTTCGTTTTACCGACAGACCCCTCCGGAATGTTTATCGATACTTTTCTTTTCTTCACTTTTCGTTTCCTCTTTTCCTTTCTATATTCGTAGACTTACGTCTTAAGGTTTCTTATCGTTCCTCTCTATTCTTTCGGAAGAAGTCGCTAGCACGTTTCTTTATGTCCTTTTTTTGTCTTATCCTTTCTGATCTCTAGAGAAGTTCTTTTAATCTCTATGGTTCCCTTGTAAAGTACGTTTCTACCCGAGCTATTTCCTGTCTTTACCATACCTGGATTGTCTTCGTCTTCTATAATTCTTCTCCACAGTTCTTATGTGTCTTCTTGACATGTTTTTTCTAGAAGTGCTGAGCCTATTAGTGCTACCACACTAGTGAGTAGATCTCGGTCTGTAGGACCTTACACTTCAGTTCACCCGGAATCTTTCGTAGTGATACTTGTTTCGATCACGTCCACTACCTTAAGGTCAACTCGATAAAGTCTAAGACTTTCTACTACGACACTTTCACGACGTAAGTTATACGGTCGTTTAAACCTTTTGAGTCGTCACCGGTGTCCTGACCTTTTTCAGTCAAAAGTAAGGTTAAGGTTTCTTTCCGTTACGGTTTCTTACGAGTTTGATACCGTGTTAACGTGAGTAGAGTGTGCGATCATTTCATTACGAGTTTTAAGAGGTTCGGTCCGAAGTCGTTATGCACTTGGCACTTGAAGGACTACAAGTTCGACCAAAATCTTTTCCGTCTCCTTGGTCTCTGGTTTGACGGTTGTAGGCGACCTAGTAGCTTTTTCGTTCTCTCAAGGTCTTTTTGTAAATGAAGACGAAACAACTGATACGGTTTCGGAAACTGACACACCTAGTGTTATTTGACACCTTTTAAGATTTTCTCTACCCTTATGGTCTGGTGGACTGGACGGAGAACTCTTTAGACATACGTCCAGTCCTTCGTTGTCAATCTTAACCTGTACCTTGTTGTCTGACCAAGGTTTATCCTTTTCCTCCTGTAGTTCCGACATATAACAGTGGGACGAATAAATTGAATGTACGTCTCTTTACGACGAATATAAGTACTCTTTGCGACCTGACCTTCTTTGTGTTCGACTTTAGTTCTAACGGCCCTCTTTATAGTTATTGGAGTCTATACGTCTACTGTGGTGGGAATGCCGTCTTTCACTTCTCCTCGATTTCTCGGAGAACTACTTTCACTTTCTCCTCTCACTTTTTCAACCGAATTTCGAGTTGTAAGTCTTTTGCTTCTAGTTCCGTAGGTCAGGGTAGTGAAGTACCCTTCATCTACCCCTTTGTCACCTTTGGCACAGTCTGAAATAAAATAACCCGAGGTTTTAGTGACGTCTACCACTGACGTCGGTACTTTAATTTTCTGCGAATGAGGAACCTTCTTTTCAATACTGGTTGGATCTATCATATAAGTTTTCGTCTCTGTAATGAAACGGCTGATTCCAGGTAGATCAGTTCCGATACCAAAAAGGTCATCAGTACATACCTACACTCTCAACCTGACACTCCTTCCGACTCGTGGCTTCTTAATTACGAAAACTTGACACTACAACCTCTTCTGAGAATTCTCAGGGAACCTGAAGTTCCTCTAGGTTGGTCAGGTAAGACTTCCTCTAATCGGGACCCTAAAAAAAAAAAATTAAAAATAAAAATGAAATGAAATGTTATGACATAACCAAAACGGTATGTAACTGTACTTAGACGGTGCCCACATGTACTCAAGGGTTAGGACTTGGGGTAAGGGTGGAGGGTGGGGGACTGTCGTCCTTATCTTCCTTGTATGGAGTTGTATTATTTTCGATATATACTGTTTGGGTGTCGTTTGTAATAGGAGTTACCACTTTTTAACTTTCGTAAAGGGGATTCAGTCCTTGTTCTGTTCCCACGGGTGAAAGTGGTGATGATAAGTTGTATCAAGACCTTCAAAACCGGTGTCGTTAGTCTCGTCTTTTTCTCTATTTTCCTTAGGTTTAACCTTTTCTTCTTCAGTTTGAGAGTGACAAACGTCTACTGTACTAGGAGATGTATCTTTTGGGATTCCTGAGGTGGTCTTTTAATGATCTCGATTAGTTACTTATATCATTTCAACGTCCTATATTTTAGTTGTGTGTCTTTAGGGAACGTAAGGATATATGATTATTACTCTTCCATCTTTTTCTTTAATTCCTTTGTTAAGGTAAGTGGTAACGTTGCTTTTCTTATTTTATGAATCCTTATATAGATGGATTTCTTTGATTTCTGGATATATATCTTTTGATATTTTGTGACTACTTTCTTTAGTTTCTCCTGTGATTATCTACCTCTTTATATGGTACAAGTACCTAGTCTTCTTAGTTATATCACTTTTACTCATATAATGGGTTTCGTTAGATGTTTAAATTACGTTAGGGATAGTTCGATGGTCGTCATAAAAAGTGTCTCGATCTTGTTTATTAAAGTTCTAAACATACCTTTATGTTTTTTGGAACTTATCGGTTTCGTTAGAACTCTTTCTTCTTACCTTGACCTCCATAGTTGAACGGACTGAAGTCCGAGATGATGTTTCGGTGTCAGTTGTTCTGTCATACCATGACCGTGTTTCTGTCTTTATATCTAGTTACCTTGTTTTATCTTTAGGGTCTCTATTTAGGTGTGTGGATACCTGTGGAATAGAAGCTGTTTCCTCCGTTCTTATATGTTACCTCATTTCTGTTAGAGAAATTGTTCACCAGGACCCTAAAGAAACCTTCCTTACTACGATTTCGACTTTGAGGTCATGAAACCGGTGGAGTACGCTTCTCAACTGAGTAACCTTTTCTGAGACTACGACCCTCCCTAACCCCCGTCCTCCTCTTCCCCTACTGTCTCCAACTCTACCGACCTACCGTAGTGACTGAACTACCTGCACTCAGACTCACTTGAGGCCCTCAACCACTACCTGTCCCTCCGGACCGTACGACGTTAAGTACCCCAACGTTTCTCAGACTGTACTGACTTGTTGACTTGACTTGACTTGACTTCCACGAATAGTTTAGAGGGAAACCGTTAGTGGTTCGACGTGAAAAATATGGAAGGTATTCTAAAGATCCACAAGTTGAGACGAGAACGAATTCTTAACCGTTGATTATGTATTGAGTATAAATGTAAAGGGGGTTAACAGGTTTTTGCAGAAAATATCGTTTAAAATTCGGGTCCTAGGTCAGTCTAAGACACGTAAGGTAACCCAAGGATATAGGGAAATCGGAGAAAAACAACAAAAAGTGAACGAGTCCGTGCAGACTGAGCAACGTTGGGGTATCGCCGTAACGTCCGAAGGGACAGGAAGTGGTAGAGGACTTCAACGGAGTCTGAGTACAGGTAGTACAGCTGCTACGGTAAGTTGGTAGAGTAGGAGACAGCCAGGGGAAGAGGAGAATGGGAGTCAGAAAGGGTCGTAGTCCCAGAAAAGGTCACTCAACCGAGAAGAGTACTCCACTGGTTACATAACCTCAAAGTCGAAGTCGTAGTCAGGAAGGTTACTTGTGGGTCCTGACTAGAGGAAATCCTACCTGACCAACCTAGAGGAACGTCAGGTTCTCTGAGAGTTCTCAGAAGAGGTCGTGGTGTCAAGTTTTCGTAGTTAAGAGACCGTGAGTCGAAAGTCCTTTCGTAGACGACCTCAACGTCCTCTGGACCTAAGTTAGACCCAACCCTTCGAGGGGACCTCTTCCTTTACCGTTTGGTGAGGTCATAAGAGCGAACCTCTTAGAGTACCTGTCTCCTCCGATGTCAAGTACCCTAACGTTCTCAGTCTGTGCTGAACCACGATAGAAAGGAAAAAGAAATACTAGGTCAAGAGTGTAGGTATGTGACCTTTTGGTATCGAAACTGAATTACCTGGAAACAGTCGTTTCACTGCCAAGAAGAAAAATTATACGAAAGATCCAAATAGTATCGAAAAGAAGGTTCCTCGTTCACAGAAAATTAAAGTACCGACGTCAGTGGTAGACGTTACTAAAACCTCAGGTCCTTTTATTTCAGACAGTGACAAAGGTAACAAAGAGGTAGATAAACGGCACTTCACTACCCTAGGTTATGGTACTAGAATCAAAAAAACTTACACCTCACAATTCAGTCGAAAAATTTTTTTGAGAAGAGAAAGTAGAAGTAGTTCTCCGAGAAATCAAGGAGAAACGAAAGACGGAAATCCTACCACAGTAGACGTATAGACTTCAATAACTATAAATCGGAGAAAGTTAGCTCTTGTGAGAAGACGGAGCAACATGGTAAAAACAATTCAAAGGTCCTCGCAAGAAAGTCATTCCCAAACACATGGGTACCGGTTCTTTCTGTTTGAGACAAACCCCCACAAACATCGTTTCATTCCCAAATACGTCCCGTAGGTCCGTCCCTCACCTTCTGTTCGGGAATGTAAACGAGGTTGGACCAGAAACTCAATCCCCCGAAGTATTCCCCCTTCTTACGTCTCTGTCCCTAATTAGCAGTAGAACACTGTAAGGACTTACATTAAAGTCCTTAGTCCTACACGGACCAATACTAAGAGACCGGTACCCCAGGTATCGAGACCCCAAAGAATCGAGTAAAACGAGACCTCTTTGTTGGACGTAAACATGTAATCATTACTATGGACATTGTCGTTACAATCATGTAATTTCTACAATAGTTTTTGTCGTCAATGTCGGTAGACTGAGACCACCTCTTCACAAGCCAATCGTGTCCTAACTCTAGGTTCCCCTGTTCTTTCTTCAAAACTTATCTCTCTAATTAGTCTTTGAACCATTCCTCTGAACCAAAATCTCCTTAAACCAAAGTTAGGGACGAGGACAAAATTGAAGGGGACTTAGAAACTCCTTTGTTCTGGTGTTAACGAGATCGATTAAGAACGACTTTGTCTAGTAGTAGGACGGAGTTAGACCCCTTAACTGGGACGAAACCCTAGAAGGCACAAGGTTCGTGACCTAGCCTTAGAAAGTACCAAATTCCAAAAAGGGAACCAGGTGTCTGGGTTAATACTCATTCACCTTCTCCCTGCTAACCTTTAAATTATTCAAAGCCCTTCGTCTAGAGTAAGGGACTCCTTTCTTCCTCTTCTTAGGGCTTCTTGTCCGACCGGACCCGTGAAGACCCCTCTGAACAAAATTCGGACTATCCGTCGACAGATTAAAATAGATTCATCCAGATTGAAACATTAGACCGGTAATTGTATATTTTGTGCATACTGATGACGGGTATGTACAGGAAAAAGACGATTTTAGATTAGATTTCGTTAACAGATCGTGATAAGTACTATGTTTTAGATCACCAAATAAGACTCTCCGACATCGAATTCGAGATAGTAAACAATGATGACAAAAACAAATAAAATACATAAAAACCGACACGACCCGGAAGTGACACCGAGAACCCGAAAGAGATCAACGTCACTCACCCCTGACGAGAGAGCAACGTCTCGAACCGACCTCTCGTGTCCGAGTCATCACACCGTGGGCCCGAATCAGCGGGGTACCGTGTACACCTGAGAAGGTCCTGGTCCCCAGCTTGGTTTCGGGGAATGTAACCGTCCGCCTAAGGGTGACTCGGTGGTCCCTTCAGGACACTTCTCTTTCTAAAGTAACAATGGAACTCTAATATTACGACATCAACCTTCGACGACCGTCTATAACAAAACTCTTAACTACCACCATAAGAACTAAGACTATGCGAAGTTTTTTAAGTGCAAGTGTCATTATGTCCGTAAACAGACTTTGGTACAGGTGTTCCCGATAGGTCGAAACAAAACTAAAGATTTACATAAAAAAGGAATTACCAATTTCGTCTACATGTCACATATTCGGTCTTACTGAAGGGGTATGGAGTGAGTTATACACTTGTAAAGAAGACAGTAAAGGACAAAACTAATGTCTAGAAAACGATCCAGTTTTATAAACGACGAACCACGGTCCCACCAACTATGTAGTACAGGACACCACGATTCGGATGAAAACAAATATATATATAAAAAGCGGATCGATAGGTGTAACCCTCTTTTGACTAGTCTGTATCACTTGTTTGAGTCTCCGTAAAATTACTCCTTTGTGAAATATCCGACATGTAAAATAGTTAATATGGTTAAATAGTGTCTTTGTAACATAATTATACGACGAAAATCGTAGCTGAATTTTGTTCGTCACTGCACAATACTCATCGATGTGAGAATGTTGAAGTGACCTGTCAAAAGAAAAGTAGAATTTATAACCCCCATTGTCTTACCAACCTTCATTTTTTTATTATTATTAAAAGTCACAACATCCTTCTCTCTGTTGAACACTTGTCAAGTCAGTGTACTTGACCTACCCAGAGTGTTCGGACCGAGGCTAAGAACCTAATCGGTGGATAGTGACGACACCAGAATAGGACTACACCCACAGAAAACCGTAGTCGTCCGGAAAGATATCCGGTCAGGTTGTGTCTCGGGAAAGAACTCACCCTTTATTATTTGAGTCGTCAGTCAAGGGAAGTCAAAACAACGTCTACACGAAAAATTCTCATGGACTACTTCCGGGAAAATACATCCAAAGTCTGTCAGGAAATGCACGACGGAAGAGTTCATATGTGTCAGAGGGTAAACTTCAAGAATCCCGTAGACTAGTAGGTTTCTATCTGACCACACCAGTCGAAGTCTTCATTTGATTTTCCCAGGAAGTTATTAAGTCAATTTGAAATGTGTTATTACATTGTATTGGTATTCGTCCACAGAAACCTCCACTCAGAACCCGTCATTTATGTCTAGAGTTTTGATCCTAAATTATAGATGACTTTGTATTAGAAAAAAGACTCGTAGTCACACACAAACGTCGGTTCACTTTCGAATAACTTCCCACGGTTCGTGTCCCCACACTCTGTTCAGAGTCTAGGGAGACTGGACCAGAAACTCAATCCAAACAACAACAACGAGATTCTCCTTCGTGTTTGACTTTAACATACCGAGTCCCTCAGGGACAGGACTGTGGATGACCATCCACCCCGACCCTTTGTTCCGACGACCGGTCCCGCAGGGTTCCCAGGACCACAATCACGACCGGGTAACCGTCCGTCTCGGTCCAAGACCATACTTACCGACTCCCTGGTCCCAGGGTCTCGACCACAACAGGACGACAACATACCCCGGCCTAAGACCCCGTCCACCGAGTCCTCGGGGTCCAACGAACTCCGATCATGGTCGGTCGACCACCCACTAGGTCCAGGGTCGGACAGACCGTCGCCCAACTCCACCAGGACCCCGACTAGGGGTGTGTAACCCCTTACTCCGCCACAGAATCCCGGTAACGACTTGGTGACCACCCACCTCGGTCCAGATCCCCAAAGACCGTCTCCCGAACCCCAAGGGTCTTGACCACAGTCGGGTGACCACCCACCTCTACACAGGATCCTGGAAACAGCGTCCCAGGACCCTCAGGACCTCAACCACAGTGGGTGACTACCTGATCGACACCCCGGGGTCCTCAGGGTCTCGATTATGGTCGGGTGACCACCTAGGACCTGGGAGACCAACCACCCCGGTCCAGGGACCCCTCAGGTGACTAACTATAACCCATAGGGCCCTGACCCCGGTCGATTGACTACCCACCCAGGTCCAGGACACGATTAGCCGATCTCCCTTCTAAGGTCTTCCTGTGCGTGGTCGTCGTCATAGGAACATCTTACTCGAGGAGTCTTCCCGACGACCGTCCACTCAGGGTCAGAGAGGACGGGGAGGTCCTCCGAGAGGGCCTAGATATCCACGCAGACTGAGTCCAAGGAAAGTTTGTTGACGAGGACGGGACCCGGAGTCTCGTAGTCCCTAAGGCACACGTAGGAAAGTCAACTCAGACAAAGGATGTGGTCGACTGAGAGGGTTTCATTCAGGGTGACCGGAAGAAGACCCCCAACCAGAAGGACTACATCTTGGAGATCCAACCCCTCAAGTCTTAGGAGTGAGGAGGCCCCCTTAGAGACGTCAACATTAGTAGGAGAACAAGCACCCAACGGATGGATTTCATCCAGAACTGACGTAGAGACGAATAGAACAGCACCAAAGAAAAAATATGGAAACATAGAAATCAACATCTTCTAGAAAAGTCAATCAAAAACCCAGTAAGAGTACCTGTCAACGAAACATTTATCAACATCGAAAACACACAAGTACTCTCCTCCACTCGAGTCCCAGAAGGATGAAACGGTAAAACCGGTGAGTCGGTTCCAAAAAAACAAACAAACAAAAACAAAAAAATCATATGGTGTTGACTGAGTTCTTTTTATATATATTATTATATTTGTCTTGATGTGTTCATTTCTCTAACTGAGTCATTGGAGGGATGACCTTGGGGGGATCTACTCTACCGGAGTGACGACTTAATACGTTATGTAACATACTTCGGTTGTAATGAGACTATGGTTTCCGTCTGTTTCTATAGTGTTCTTTCCTTACAATGTCTAGTTATAGGCATACATAAAAAGGTGTACGGACACTTTCTCCTTTACACTGACCACTTATAGATCGATAGGAGAGGGTGTCACTGAGTAGACACTAAAAATGTCCAAACGTTTACCGGGGAAGATTTGATTTAAGAGAGGTTTAATACCTTTTATGTGTTAAAGTCTTTTACAATTTTAATTTAATATAGGTAACATATTCCAATAACTTATAACGATTATAAAGACACGAGATGTTACTGGATTTAATTTTACCAAGAAATTTTCTCTTTTGACGGTAGTTTAAACCTACGACTTTTATAAATATTGTCTATGTCTCAACTGGACTCCGAAATATCAAGTAGATCTTTCAGTACTCGTCCAAAGTTATATATGCTTTTCTGATGGGACCCTAATGTTCTTGTCACCAGGAGATTCACACGAAAGGTCTAGTTATTTAGTCGAGTAGACCCTTAAATAATTTTACACATAAATACCCAGGGTTAGATATAGATGTATATATCACTATATAACTTAAGACCCCCACCCTGGGTCGAAATATACAAAAATATTTGGAAGTTCCACTGAGAGTACATACGATTTCAAACTCTTGATGACCGATTGTTTCTAGAGAGAAGACCACTTTTTTTTTTCAGTTTTGGAACGTTTGAGTTCTCTTACTCTTCTCTTCTGTGTGTTTGACCCTCTTTTATTAACGTCTTGTGTATAGACTATTCTGAGAACAGTTTTGTTTCTTAAGAGTTTATGTGTTGTTCTTCTTCTTGTTTAGTTAACTTTTTACCCGGTTTGTCGACTTCCTCGAAGAGACCACCGAGTCACCATTTCTTAGACGGACGGATACGTCCCAAGTTAGGGACCCAGTCCTTTTAGGGGACCTCTTCCTTTACCGTTGGGTGAGATCAGAAGAACGACCCTCTTAGGGTTCTTGTCACTTCGGACCGTCCGATGTCAGGTACCCCAGACTTTTCTCAGTCTGTGTTGAATCACTGACTCGTTGTCGTTTCTAGACTTGTCTATGGAATTGTTTCTTCTATGTGTCTACCCTTTATTCATATATACGACGAATTGTAGTCTGTAGTAATCTCTTGACATTGAATGTTGCTGTCCTATTGTGGTGTTTGGGAAATCATACAGATTTCGATTTGTGTCTGCTGTGGTTTGTCACTACGTCCATACCTCCCCGTCCCTGAAAGAACACGAGCACTCCCACGTTCTACCATGTCGATGAAACCTTCTGTCAAACTACTAAAGAATGTTTTGGTTTACATAAGAGTGACACAAATGGCGGTCGACACGAGGATATATACAAATGGGTTTCCCCAACTTTTGAATACAAGTAACTTTTTGAACGTACATTTATAAATATCGTCGTAATAAGTATTAACGGTCTTTAACTTTCTTTAGTTCCGCAAAGACACATCCATTTACCCATTTATTTGACCATGTAAGTCTGTTACCCTATAATAAGTCGTGATTTTTGACTCGATACTTCTGTACCTTCTTAGAATTTCCACACAATGATTCACTTTCTTGGGTTAGACTTTTCCGATGTATGATATACTAAGACTGCATCCTGTAAGTCATTTCCCATGTTGACACTCCTACCATTCTGCTAGTCTCCAAGGGTCCCCCGTCCTCTACTCATCCACTCCGTGTCTTCTAAAAGTCCAGTCACTTTTGGAGGACATATTATAAAATTCCTACTTACATACAATCATGTGTACAGAGATCTGGGTGTCCTACATATTGGGGTTCTCACTTGGGAGTCCATTCGACACCTAAAACCTACTAAGACTATACAGTCACATTGAAGTAGACAATATTTTTTACACGGTGAGACTACCCCGCACACCTATTACCACTCCCCACGGTACATACACACCGTCGTCTCCCGTGTACCCTTCGGAGAAATAGAATGAGAGTCAAAACGGACCCTGGATCTTGACAAGAAATTTTTTCAGAAAATTTTTGCTGTAATCCCCCTCTCGATCACTCTATTTTTTATCAGACCATTGAAAGGACCACCAGGTCTCCAAATCTTAGACGACGGTCACGTCCCCTGTATCAAGTCAGGGACTATCTTCTTAATTCTAGGGTGTAGGAAGTCCCGTAGATTCAGACGTGTGGTGTTGATCTCTCGGACGTACGACGTCACTTCTGGGTCACGTCGTTTTCTCTTCTTTTTTCAGACTTTAAATCAATTATATGGTTACACTTAAACCAAAACCGTTTACATGGACCCATACATTCTGTAATTGTAATTTCCCTCGACCTACTTAACAAACACCTTTGAGAGATTAATAGAAACGGTGAAAAGACATTTAAATTTTAATAAGGTAATATCTTTCAAATAAGTGTGTTTGTTTTTTGGTGATGTTTGGGATTCACCTATCGATCTCAAATCGTCCGAGGTCACCGGTCAAGTCGTGTCACGTATTGTTTGAGTCGTTCCATGTATACCAAAAACTCTTTCACATTAGAGGGTTAGACCCAGGACCCTTTTTCAGGAGTCTTTTATGTCTTTACAAATGCATACAAGTGGTTTTATGTACTCATTATGGAGACCGTCTCTTTTTGTGACTCCTTCCTATTTACTTCCACTCTCCTTTTTTTGACTTGTTTCCCAGTCCCTTTCCCTTCGATTCTCCGTTCTCTCGTCGTACTAAAAAAAAATTAAATTAAACTCCTAAAGGGACCACCAGGTCGTCTTAAGGACAGAAGGGACCACCGAGTCGACCATTTCTTAGACGGACGTTATACCCTCTGGTCTCAAGTTAGTGACCCAACCCTTCTAGGGGACCTCTTCCCTTACCAATGGGTGAGGTCATAAGACCGGACCTCTTAAGTACCTGACATATCAGGTACCCCAACGTTTGTCATCCTGTGTTGACTCGCTGAAAGTGACCACCAGGTAACCAATTCTTAGGTGGCACGTTACGTCTCCTGAGTCCAGGCTAGAATTAGTCCCTTGATTCTAGGGTGTATGACACCCCGTTGATTCGGGTACACAGAGTTGTTTTCTTGGGTACTCTACGTTGTTTCTCGAACTTTACCGGTTTTTGTTTTTTTTAGAAATTTTTAAGTCAAACAATTCAAGTGAACAAATCTTAACAAGTACCTGAAAGTCGACAGGACTTAAACTTTTGAGGAATTGGATTCAATGTTCCTGGAGACACTAAGTTCGAGACGGTTCAAGAAGGGGGTTCAGTCGACGACAGAACACACCCTTCCGACCCTTCGGGACTACAGCCCCCCGAAACTGTCAGGTAGAGGAGGTGTTCGACAGGGAATCCGTAAGTAAGAACGGGGGGTCAAGTGTGGCTCTCGACGGGTGGGTGTTTTGGGGAAGAAGTGGAAAACTAAAGTCCATAGAATGGTTGAATAAGAAAGAGGGTCGTGGGACAAATAAATAAAATAAGACTCACTGTCACAACTTGTAAAATAGGTACAGGAGGAACTGAAACTAAAGAAAAGGAGGTGATAAACTCCAGTTTTTACTTTAGACCTGAGTGTGGCAATAGGGGTCCTGGGACCTGTCGTGCTCCGTGTCTGATCCAAGAGTAACTCGGACAACTCACCTACTACCCTCCCACACCGTAATCCCTCCCCATCCCACCCCCGTACTAAAACAATTTTAAAACGAATTTATAATCCGGAGATTTGGGTCGTCTAGATATTCCGATGTCAAGTCTCAGTCCGTTGTGGACCAACTTAGTGACACGAAGAGTTCCTAAAGAGTACCGTCCATTCGACCCACTTTCGTCACGTACGACTTCTACGATCTCCAACTCATCAGCCCAACACTATTTGACTCCACTCTCCCCACTCTCAAACACCATCAGAGACCTGAAACGGTTGTGACCGAGTAGTCAAAACCCTTGGTAACCCAATATGGTTGTCCCTCGTAAACTTTTTGTATCACGAATGACGTACTGTCCAGTTATTTAGCTGTCTGCTAAAAGAAAAACAACAAAAACCGACACGACCCAGGAACAACGACGAGCTCCCGAAAGAGATCAACACCGCTCACCTCCGACGAGAAACAACACCACAGCCCCGAAGAGCAACGAAGAGAACAACTTCTCGTGTCCTAGATCCCCGAAACTCCCTACACCTTAGAAGGGTCTGGTCCCTAGCTTGGACATATGGGACGTAACCGTCTGTCTAAGGATATGGGTCCCTTCAGGTGTCTGTTCAAGAACCCTGTTCCTTATAACTGAAATAAGTCTTTCGACCGTCTGGTTCTCCTACCACCCGAACTCAGGGTTTCTTAGAGGCACAGACTCAATGTTAAGTCCGAAGAAGATTTTCCCCTCCTTCATTACAGTTCGTAAAGGACCAAGGGTAGTTGGAGACCTCCCTTACACAATTACTGCAAGGACGTCAGTAAGAGTCCACTCGGACCAATTCTATAAAAGATATACCATTTCTATAAAATCGAATTACTAGTAATGGACCTTCCCAAGGGTCTCTACCCGACAATACATATTAACTTCGAATATCCGTTGTAAGGAAATCACTAATTGTGCATCATCTTTTAATGTAGTGGTCATTACATTCAAAAACAAAGAGGTGGAGGAAAACTTGTTCACCATGACAGTATGAAAATTTACAGTTGGTAAACCACCACAAGGCTTTTGTTTGAAGTTGACTCATTTACAATTTCTAAAATAACCGAAATAAGTCACTAAGTACTTAGTCCGTCCTGGGTCAGACCGTATGGTTTTTCTCGAGTCTCCTCGACACATTTTACTTACTAAAAATAACATGTCCGTCTTCCCTTATCCTTGATCCAATATGTTCCACCTTTTAGTCTAATAATGTCCTTGATCCAATATGTTCCACCCTTTAGTCTAATAACGTCCCAATGAAGGGAAATGCCCTATCGTCCCCAGATAGTCCGTCAATGGATTGATCATGACTAACCCGTTAAGGACTAACTACCCGAATTCTAAGGTAAAGACCCTCTCGACTTTGACACTTAATTTAGACAACCGTCACACCTCGTATTCACTGAGGTAAAACCCGGAAAACAAAAGTTATCACCCATACACTTTAAACTAGGTCAAGGTAAAGAAATAATTGGTTACTTTAAGTCTGAGAAGTGAGATAAAATTTCAGACAAAACGAAAAGAGAAAACGATTAAAGGATGAAGAAAGGAAACCGTACAAAGATCACAAAAAAAGGGGGGAAACTCCGAATCATCTTGTAAACACAACATAAGACCTGTGGTTATTAAATAAAAAATATAACCAACGTCTACATGTACATGTACATGAGTCAGTACAGAACTGAGACGTTAAGGTACCTGACATCGGGCGGTCCAAGGAGACAGGTGTCTTAGAGGGTCCGTTCTTATGACGTCACCCAACGGTAAAGGAGGAGGTCCTTAGTCGAGACGAACGAAAGGTCCGGACAACACATCCTGAGTGGGACCTTCAAGGGGAACAGTGGGAGAACACTCCTAAGAGGAAAGAAGATGAGCTTAAGGGGGAACAAACAATGGTGGTGGGGGGTTGGGGACGTGACCCACCGTACCCTCTAGAGTCCCAAACTGGTCCCTGACTTGGGTCTGGAGCCACGCACCCTTCGAGTCTAAGAATTGGTGACCTGGTCCTCCCTTCCGGGGAGGGAGAACAAGAAGTAAAACAACTCAACTCGATATAGGAGCCCATCGTGTGTTTTGTTCAACTAACTGGGATACTCATAGACTTACATAGAAATAAGACAAGAGTGTACCTTCCTATTTAAACTGACGTATCTCTTAAAATAGAACTTTCAGTAAAGGGATTCCCACATTATACTTTCAGGGGTTGATAATGAGACAACGACATATAAAGAGGGGAATAAAGAAATGACAAATGAAAGATATAAATACAGGAGGATTGACTTACTTGAGGCCCTCTACCACTACCTGTCCCTCCGGACCACACGACGCTAAGTAGCCCAACGTTTCTCAGTCTGTGCTGACTGGCTGACTTGACTTGACTACGACCCCCGTCTTTACAGATGTTTGCATAGAAGAACAACCTAACTGGGGAAATAGGAAGACACTACGGGAAAAGACAGAAAACGATGTCAGAAAACAAAATCTCATACAAAGAAGACTATGTTCATAACGATGGGGTCGTAAGAAAAGGAAGGGTAACCGTGACAACAACGAGTGAGTCAGTACAGGCTGAGAAACGTTGGGGCAGTTGACGTCGCGTGGTCCGAAGGGACAGGAAGTGGTAGAGGCCCTCGTACGAGTTTGAGTACAGGTGACTCAGCCACTGTAGTGGGTTGGTAGAGCAGGAGACAGTAGGGGAAGAGGAGGACGGAAGTCAGAAAAAGAGGTAGTCTAGAGAAGGTCACTCAGTCGAGAAGAGTAATCCACCGGTCTCATGACCTCGAAGTCGTAGTCAGGAAGGTCACTTATAAGTCCCAACTAAAAGAAATCGTAACTGCGGTACCGTACCATATAGAAAAAACTAGGAAAGTGAAAGTAGGAGACAGACGTCAAAACTTCACATAGAAAATATCTGTCGTATATTTTCCGTATATAATTATCTTCGAAATTTTTCAGGTAAATCAGTGGGTCCAAAAAACTAACCTCTCAAATAAGGTAAATGTAAATTTCATTAATAACTGTCTCACATTAACGGTAACGTTTTTAACAAAAGACCGAAAAAAACATCAAGGAGGAGGAGAAAGAGAGAATGGAACACCAAACTAACAAAAGAAATCACAAGACAAATATAGAAAAGAGTAAAAGAAATCCATAGATTATATTCACAAAAAAACAATGGTACTTCAAGTGTATATATTATAGGATATATAAAAATTGGGGGAGGTATAAAATATAAACATACTGTGTAAAATGGAGAAAAATAAAGTACATAGAGAACTGTCCAATAATTAGAACTTAACAAAAATGATAACACAGCAAATGAGAAGGACGAACGAAACATACACCGAATAGGTGAAGAAAATAATAACTTATATATATATATATATAAATTTTTATAAATAAACCGACGTAACCCAGAATGAACGTCGTACGTCCTAGAAAATAACGGTACGTTTCTGAGAGATCATCACCACCTGGTCGAGGTCTCGTACACCCGACTCCTCAATGCACCTGAGTACCCAAGTCAACGAAACGTTTCACACCCCAGAATCGAGGGGCTAGTCCCAAGTTTGGGTACAGGAGACGTAGCGTTCCGTCTAAGAATTGGTGACCTGGTTACCCGTTGAGGGAACCTTCATAAAAAATCGTTTCTAAAAGTAGATAAGAGAAAATTGTCTTTTTGCTTTAAGTCGAGCGGCTAAGGCGTGTGCGAAATTACCTCTTGTCGATCCTCGTGATTCTCTACATAAACTTTCCTGGTCCATGGGTGTAACCAAGGAGTATTCTTGTGAACGAAGTTGATGAGTAGAACTACTCAGTCAATATTTCCATACATGGACTCCAGACAGAGACATATCGATCTATCGTGTGGATTGGGCCTCAAAGTGTGTGTAAATCAGTAGTACATTAAGAGTAACGAACTTTTTAACGACACACGGTCCTGTCTACAATTCGTAAAATATATAAACAAGGTTTATAAAAACTTCTTCTTCTCAGTGTCTCTCCTTAGTACAAGGTTCTTAATATTTGTCATCTCGGTCTTAAACTTGGATCCGGAAAGACTGAGGTCTGGGTGTCACGATCTACTCTAGGAAACCACTACCTAAACCCAGACAAGGACAAATAAAGATCTAAGAGGAATTAGTGTTGTAAGTCAATAGGTATATGGAACACCGATTCAAGGGAATCTCATAAGTCCCGTATTCTTGGCGACCTATTTAGGACTTCCGTGGGGTTCGATGTGAGGGTGAGGAATAAGAGTCCGAAGTCTTAGGAGAGACTCCTGCGTCTCATAGGTGGTTCTGTTTTGGGTGAAAGATTTATGTGGAGGACAAGAACCGACTTTCGTCAGACAGGACAACGCGGGCAACGGTCGCGTTAGGATACGGGGGAAACGGAGGACCTAAGGTCCCGGTCCTCTCTTATCTTAAGAGGAGTGAGTTTAATTTGTACTTCTGCACACTCTCATTGAACGCATATGGTCTTTGTTGGTTAAAGACCTCATATACTCCTAAGAGGAAACCTACGAAGGGGGAGAATAATTGGACGAGTAGAGAAGGGAGAGGTCTGAACCAAATTTTTGGTTGCACAGTTTTCCTCCTCCCTCCTCTTAGTCTGAGTCGTTTTAGACAGTGGTCCTCTGGGTACGGTCCAACAGAGTCATCTCCTCCTTCTCTACAGGAATGGCCCGTGAAGGCCTTCGTGAGTAGGGTGCTCAGAGTCGGAACGTCTACTAAGAGTAGTGCTCGATGGACTCGAAAGAACACGAGTCGTCACACTTCCCCGACGACGGTGAGGAACGGGAAGTAGGACGTTAAAGGACTGACAAGTAGAGGTGGTCTATTCAGAACCTCTGAGACTAGGAGGAACCCGGAGGTCAGGAATACTGTACCTAGTTGAATATGTCAATATGCTGAATGGACCCCTACTACTGGGGTCGTCAGACCTAGTCATGGAGAAGGGTCTCACGAGGTCGACCCCCTGACACCGGCCGTGACTAGTGGTAGCACTACCGCTTGTGTCGAAGTTAGGACTCTTTCAAGGCACTAGGTGTATAAAAAAATTACCAAAATAAATGAACACAAGCCGACACGACCCAGAGACGACGGCGCACCCGAGAAGAGACCAACGTCCCTACCCGCGGCGAGAGTCCGACACCAGAACCCGAAGAGCAACACCACCGAAGAGAGCGATACCTCGTGTCCGAGGTCCACACGTCCAAGTCATCAACGCCGGGGGAAGACAGGAGATTCGTGGAGGAGCTGGTTTAAAGTCATATTTGTTGCAGTAGTCCACAGAAACCTCTTTATCGTCTTTGATCGATCAAGGGAATCAAACAGGGTCAACTCGATAGAGGTAAGTATGGTACATTTTTATGGATAAAAAGTACCCGGAGAAACAGAATTTTTTTTGTTTTTGTTTTTGTTAATCCCTGGAAGGATCACTAGGTTCCCAATCCTGAGGTGCAAAGGTTACGTCCCCTGTACCCAAGTCAGGGACCAACCCTTTGATTCTAGGGTGTACGGTGTACCGTGTCGACTTTTTTATTTGTGGGTTTATTGTTGGGGGGGGGGTTCTTTTCGCAAATTCTCACACTGTAATCGTTATCTAACCTACTCCTCCAGGGTCGTGAACATGGACTGTTTTTTGGGGTTACTAAATTATTAATAGACGACTACTTTTATCGAGACCCTCTCGAGACCTCAAGTCAATGATGAGTCGTCCCATCGTCCATGTACTTTCTACGAGTTGTACCGAATAGTAGACCCTTTACGTTTAGTTTTGACGTCACTCCATAGTGGAGTGTGGGTCAGTCATACCGACAGTAGACTTTCTGGTGTTCTTTACAACCACTCCTGTCCCTCTTTTCCCCTCGGAAGTCTGTGTTCGTTCTCGTGTAGGGGTATCCTTTACCTTCGGAAAATGGACCCAGTAGTGTATCGGGCGCCGGTTCTGACTAGGGAGACCGACACTGGAGTGTGGTCTCGTTTCTTCTCGTCCGTCCAGAACAGGTGAAAGTGGCTCCTCATGGTTCCTCGGGACCCCGACAGCCACTGTGGCCTTCGAAAACGGCGACTGCTGAGGGGTTCAGAAGGGCGTACGCTTAGGGTCGACTGCCTTGACACTCCGTAGGTACGGACTCGGGAGTTCTCGTCCTCGACTACGACGTCGAAGTAGTTTGTGACCGTGAGTGGATACCACGCTTTTGGGTGTAGTGACTAGTCTCCTACACTGACGGACAACTGGACACTCTACCTGGATCGGTCGCTCCCTGGGGAGTGGGGTAGAAGACAGGAGACGTACAGGTAAGACGGATGTAAAGGGTATCGCCCTCGACAGTGTTCTTGTATCAGAACTCTCTCATTACGTAACTACTCTGGTGGACCTGACTTATGTACTGATTTGGGTCAATTCCGGAGGTATATTTGTAAAATTCTAAACCACCCACGTACACCTCTGGATAAACAGAACGCGGGTGGGTCCTACTTGAAACATTAATTTAAAGAAACAAGTAAATTCGACGGTGGGTGGTCAGACAACACTAGACGGAGAAAGAAGTGAGAAGACCCCTGGTCAAATACTTAGTAATGCAACCATGATTCTTTACCTTCTAATTTAACTTCTTTCATCCCTTTTGGTGATCTGGTAAGTCCATACTGGATTTAGTTTAGGGAACACTAATATGTCACCTTCACTCTTTATCTAAATTCCCTGATCTAGACTATCTGTCTCACGGACTACTTGATACCTGCCTCCAAACACTGTGACATGTTCTCTGTCCCTGGTTCTGGTAGGGGTACCTTTTCTTTACGTTTTTTTTTTTTTTTTTTTACCGACAGACTCCTCCGGAATGTCTATCGACACTTTTCTTCTTTTCGCTTTTCGTTTCCTCTTTTCCTTTCTATAAGGGTAAACTTATGTCTCAAGGTTTCTTATCGTTCCTCTCTTTTATTTCGGAAGGAGTCACTAATTACGTTTCTTTATCTCCTTTTGCTGTCTTACTCTTTCTGATCTCTAGAGAAGTTCTTTTAATCTCTATGGTTCCCTTGTAAAGTACGTTTCTACCCGAGCTATTTCCTGTCTTTACCATACCTGGATTGTCTTCGTCTTCTATAATTCTTCTCCACCGTTCTTATGTATCTTGACATGTTTTTTCTAAAAGTACTGGGTCCATTAGTGTTACCACACTAGTGAGTGGATCTCGGTCTGTAGGACCTTACACTTCAGTTCACCGGGAATCTTTTGTAGTGATACTTGTTTCGATCACGTCCACTACCTTAGGGTCAACTCGACAAAGTTTAGGACTTTCTACTACGACACTTTCACGACGTAAGTTATACGTTCGTTTAAACCTTTTGAGTCGTCACCGGTGTCCTGACCTTTTTCAGTCAAAAGTAAGGTTAGGGTTTCTTTCCGTTACGGTTTCTTACGAGTTTGATGGAGTGTTAACGTGAGTAGAGTGTACGATCATTTCTTACGAGTTTTAAGAGGTTCGGTCCGAAGTCGTTATGCACTTGGCACTCGAAGGTCTACAAGTTCGACCAAAATCTTTTCCGTCTCCTTGGTCTCTAGTTTAACCGTTGTAGACGGTCTAGTACCTTTTTCGTTCTCTCAAGGTCTTTTTGTGAATGAAGACGAAATAACTGATACGGTTTCGGAAACTGACACACCTAGTGTTATTTGACACCTTTTGAGACTTTCTCTACCCTTATGGTCTGGTGGACTGGATGGAGAACTCTTTGGATATACGTCCAGTCCTTCGTTGTCAATCTTGACCTACCTCGTTGTCTCACCAAGGTTTATCCTTTTCCTCCTGCAGTTCCGACATATAACAGTGGGACGAATAAATTGAAGATACGTCTCATGTAGTACTCTTTGCGACCCGACCTTCTTCGTGTTCGACCTTAGTTCTAACGGCCGTCTTTATGGTTATTGGAGTCTATACGTCTACTGTGGTTGGAATACCGTCTTTTATTTCTTGATTTCTCGGAGAATTACTTTCACTTTCTCCTCTCACTTTTTCAACCGAATTTCGAGTTGTAAGTCTTTTGATTCTAGTACCGTAGACTAGGGTAGTGAAGTACCCTTTATCTTCCCCTTTATCACAGTCTGAAATAAAACCCCCCGAGGTTTTAGTGACATCTACCACTGACGTCGGTACTTTAATTTTCTGAATGAGGAACCTTCCTTTCAATATTGGTTGGATCTATCGTATAAGTTTTCGTCTCTGTAATGAAACGGTTGTTTCCAGGCAGATCAGTTCCGATACCAAAAAGGACACCAGTACATGCCTACACTCTCAACCTGACACTTCTTTCGACTCACGGCTTCTTAACTACGAAAACTTGACACCACAACCTCTTTTGAGAACTCTCAGGGAACCTGACGTTCCTCTAGGTTGGTCAGGTAGGATTTCCTCTAGTCAGGAACCACAAGTAACCTTCCTGACTACGACTTCGACTTTGAGGTCATGAAACCGGTGGAGTACGTTTCTCGACTGAGTAACCTTTTCTGGACCCTACGACCCTCCCTAACCCCCGTCCTCCTCTACCCCTACTGTCTCCTACTCTACCGACCTACCGTAGTGGCTGAGCTACCTGCACTCAAACCCATCTGAGGTCCCCAACCACTACCTGTCCCTCCGCACCACACGACGCTAAGTACCCAAGGGTTTCTCAGTCTGTACTGACTCGTTGACTTGACTTGACTTCTTTACCTTACTTACTTTACCTTGAGCTAATTTTGATTTCAACAATTTTTTCTTTCTTTTTTGATTCCAACATTAGGTCATGATGTTTCCAACCCACCCGGTTTTCCTGAGGAGATGACAGGGCAGTCGAGACAAAAGACATCAAGTCTTTTTTAAATTTTGAGTTACTACTATTACTCTTTAGACTGGACGATAGTGAACCTCGTATCCAATCAGTCTGACTAGGTTTACTTCTAACTGTTTCTCAGTCCCAGAGAAGCGACCCCTGGGTTTCGGAAAAATGTGTTGTCACTCATTTTTGCTAGTCACCACCTGTCTCTTCAAAGGTCCAGAGGAACTATACACTCGGGGTGGTCGACCCTATGGTCTTGGGTCACCACTTCAGGACTGTACTTGACATCACTCTGACTCTTGTGTTTGTACTTCCCGACTACCCTTTTGTCTTCCACCTTGTAAATTTGTCCGTCATCCATTTCTTCGACACAGAGGAAACGGACTTACGAAAGACCCTTTCCTATAATGGAGTCCAGTACTTTGTGTAGGGGCTGGATCACAATCTTTTCATTTTGACCGTTAGCTTAGGATAACCTCCGATGTCACTTCTTACATTCCAAACCAACTTTATCACACTTTCAAACCTCCACTTGTCAATGTAAAGTTGTCAGAAATGCATTTCACCAACGTAAAGGGAATGGACTAACACAATCTCCCACCTGCAACATAGACTGACCCTTTACCATGGGGATGGTTCACGCCATTTTGTATGTAAGCGGGAAGATGTGATAATCAATTTTTACGATTTATTCTTACTCATTGCAACGTGCAGGGTTCCCACTAAGTAACCTTATCTCTTAAAGGCGAACTCTCCGTTCGAACGATAAGGAAATTTTTCTACAAATAAACCGGTGTGACCCAGTGCGACACCGTGTACCCTATAAGGAACACCACGCACCTGAGATCAAACTCGTGAGACCGAATCGACGGGGCGTCGTACACCCTAGAATCAAGGAGCTGGTCCATAACGGGGGTACAGGGCACGTAACGTTCCACCTTAGCAGTGGTGACCTGGCGGTCCCTTCAGAGTTCGAACGATAAGTATAATCGACCGATTACCTATGTGATCTTTGACAGGGAAACTGATTTCCTAAACTTTATTAGAACCCTGGACTTTATCGGTACTATAGAACCTACTACAACTTCTTTACGAGATTCCCTTACCGACATGAATCTTCTTGCACATTGTTTTACTTTTACCAAATATGGTCTTGTACGACGGACCCCCTACGCTCCTCCTCCATACTAGTCCGTCGGAGAAATTGGGACCCTGAGTGAAACCTCGGTACGCTCCTGGGTGACCCAGAGAGCACTGCACCTATCCCGACATACACACCGTGTTTGGTCGGTCGCTTCTCGACGATCTGGCACCTGACGTCAAGGTTCCGTTTACCCGTCGTAGAACGAACCTTTCTGGAGACGAGACCAGTTTCCTTTAATTTTTACTCGAGTCACCCGACGTGACGAACGTAGAAGGATCGTCCTATTTGCATAAGTTGTCACCATTTCCAAGGACATAAAGTAAAAAGAAAAATTCAATGCACAAACGCGACCCAGAATCAACGCTGTGCACCCTAGCAGGTAGAAACAACGTCGCACACCCTAGATCAAGGGACCGGTCCTACCTTGGGTCTGGGGGACGTAATCCTCGCACCTCAGAATCGGTGACCTGGTGGTCCTTGTAGGGACGTAAAACCAAAATGACTGAGTAACCGCCATGGGTCACCGAACCGACACACCAGTCCGTCTCCCCGTCACCAATGGACCGGAGACTTTCCTACGACTCTATTCCACAGTATCTTTAGCGATACCCTTAAACTTCCCACACAATTTTATTCTGGATAGATACGAGGGACTGAGAATGTCCAAACGTTCTACAAACCTGAGTTGTGCGGCTATAGGCACACGAACGGAGTGGAGTCAGACACTTTACTCACCCAGACCTTCGTGACGACGTGACGTCTCTACCCGACCTGGATCTGACAAGTAGAACGAGGTACACTCTGTTCGTCTCGGTTGTTCTCGACAGGTAGGCGGTCGTTTCTCGGGCTCTGACGTCCACTTGTACACCGGAAAGGGACCCCCTTGGAACTAGTATCGACCTCGCACTCTACACTGATGTGTACGACCCTCGTCCTACCAACGATTCGTCCTTTGACATGATATTACATAATAATAAAAGCTATAAATGAAGGAACTGACGTGACCCAGCATCAACGTCGTTGCACTCTAGAAACAGCTCCACGTACCCGAATTAACGGGGCTCCGTACACCCTAGAATCAAGGAACTAGTCCCTAACTTTCGTGTAGGGGACGTAACGTTTCGGGTAAGAAAAAAACCGACACGACCCAGAACAACGAAACACACCCGAAAAGAGATCAACGCCATTCATCCTCGACGAGAGGTAACGCCGCGAACCCGAAGAGTGACACAGCCGACGAGACCAACACGTCGCGTCCTAGATCTGGGGGCCCGAAGGCGTCAACTCCTTGTGTCCGAGGCATCAGCACCCCGTACCCGAATGAGCGAGGTGCTGTACACCCTAGAAGGGCCTGGTCCCTAGTTTGGGTACAGGGGACGTAACGTTCCACCTGACAGTCGGTGACCTGGTGGTCCTTCATGTACTGACTTGAGAATCGGACACCCTAGACTACGACACAGGTCCAGGTAGTACAGTCCTGGCACAATTTTAACATCTTGAGGATCGACCACACCCTCTTGAAGAACCGTAACCCTTTTGGGTGTGTGTGGACCTCGGTCTGCACTTCATGACTTCAAGCTCCTCTTCGTCCTCAAAAGAAATGTAAAGACACACATCCTTTGGGGTTTCTCAGTCTTGAAGTCTTGCTTATTTAAATCATTTCAACGTCCTATGTTTTAGATGTCTATATTCCGTGTAGAGATATGTGTTTGTTGTCTAATAGACCTTTCTTAAAATCTATCGTGAGGGTAAGGGTTTTCGTTGTTTTCATTTTAAGAATTCTTACATGAATTGGTTTGTCCACTTTCTGAACATGTGACTTTAAATATTTGTAGACCTTTATCTAATTTTAATTTGTTCCGGGTCAATTTACCTTTCTACTGGTCATAAGTACCTAACCTTATTAATTATAACAAATATGAACTTAATACTTATCTTTGTTCTTAATTGAACAAATATGAAGGGTTTCACTAGGTGAGAGGTCTTCAGTGGAGTACTTGTATTTTCAGTGAAAATACCGAGTAGAGTCCTTTACGGTTCCCAAAATACGGTTCTCGAAACACGGTCCTTACCCTTGTTACTGGAGTATACATAAATAGTATCTATTGTCATAGTGTTAATTTCACGAGTCCACGAACCTTTTCTCATGTCTTCAAGTCTGTTTAGTCTTCTAACGTCTTGTCCTTAAGACCCGATATTCCTCTTCAAAACTTCCTCTGACGTCTCCTCCACTCGATGTTAAAACCAAGAAGGGACATGTTGTACAGGGTAGAAGGGGAAGTCTTTGTTCGACAATTAACTCAATCTGAGGGGGATGGATTTAAACTCTCCGTACGACTCTAACTGGGCCTGTTCTCACTCGTTTTCATGTAACGTTTCAGGCCCGTATTATCCACTTCTCTCCCTTTCTGTCCCCTCTCAGTCTCACCTCTCTCCCAGAGACGACCTTTCAACTCCTACCGCACACCCGTCTTCCTCCCTAACTCTCTGTACCTTTTCCTGGAGAGACCACCAGGTCACCAATTCTGAAACGGAAGGTCACGTCTCCTCGTCCAAACTAGGGACCAGTCCCTGGATTCTAGGTGTACGAAAAACCGGTTTTTTTGTTTTGTATTTTGTCTTCGGTATGACATTGTTTGAGTCATGTCTGAAATTTTACCAGGTGTAATTTTTTTTTAGGATTTTTTTATTTCCCCCTCTTTGTCATTATTCCCTCTCATATTTTCTGTCTTGTCTTTGTCGACCTAAATACCTCGTCACTATCTTCTAGTCGTCCTTCCCGGTCGTGACTGAGTCTGAACCTACAAACTTCACTTCGGTCATGTGCACTTGGGTGAGTTCCACTACCGTTATAGGACTTACGCACACGTTCCGTCCGACTCCTTCCTCCAGTGAACCTCCACTCCCCAATCTCCCTATTTGAGTAGTGGGTGGACTTAAGTTGAGTGAGACCCAATACCCCTCTCGGACGCCACGTCCCCACACCCCTTGCACCATAAAACGTATTTCTACTCCTCCCACCTGAATCTTGAGTCGAGGACTAAGTCTCCCTTCTCCTTCTCTCTCCCTCCCTAGAATGAGTTCTTTCGATGTCCCTCCCTCTGTCCCGACAAAGTCTCAGGCCTATCCATAGTATGAACACACCGAGAGAGATTGTCGCGAAAAATTTGAGCTTACATGGAAAGTCAAGGGACCCCTAGACAAATTTGACGACTAAAACCAAAGTGCCCATACCACTAAGACAACCGACTCTGACACGGATCATTGTTCGAGGCTCCATTGTGTCTACGAGGACCAGGTGTCCGGTGTCGATCTGAGACACCATGTAAAAATATCGTCAATGGTGTAATAGGAACATAAAGACACTGAATGTTTACCAGGAAAACAAAAAGTCTGAGAACTCAAAGGATTCCGGTCACAAAAGGAATTACAACTTGGGTCTCCGGTTCGGTGTTATGTTCCATCCATGAGACGTCAGAGCGCTTACTAATGCAAATTTTTATGCCAGTAAATTTAAACGTATATACTGAACAGTCCTACGTACGCATCAGAACACACATGTCTTGAAAGAGGTCACATGAACAAGGACTTGGTCTGAACCCAGACGAACGGGTCACGAGTCCCTTCGGTTGGAAAACGGCGACAAACACCATTTCCTTTTATGTCCCAAATAACGTTCCGAGACGTTGTGCTCCTCGTCCCCGGCACCCTTCGCAAACGTTTCTGCCGCACTCCCTCTCCCGACGGTCGTAGTCGAGTACCTGTAAGAAGACTAACCAACAACTGTCCCACCATAAAGTCCTCAATTGGAACAGTTGGAAGAGCAAGGCTGACCAGGCTCCAGATGCACGAATACCAGTCGTACGTCAATTGATGAAGGTGAACCACCCCGAAGTCATAGACGTTTTGTCGAGTGTGGGCACCGAGGTCTATAGTGGGTGCCGGGAAATCCTCCTCCCTCTCCGGGATCTAAGGAAAGTACCCATTTGACAATAATAAAACAACAGACAAAAACAAAGACTTAAAAGAGTAAGAGACTAATTTAAACGAGAAACCTTGGCTCCCTTCTCAATCCTCCGATTTCGAAAAGACGCTTGTTCTCCGTTCCCTTTACCTCCGTCCTAGACAGAGACCCACCGTCCCTCCCCCTCGGGACGTCCAAGGACAAGTCAAAGTGTTACTAACGGAACAAGGACCAGGGGGGAGTACTTGAGCCTGTGTGTCTTGGGATAGAAGTCAAGACCCATAGAGGGTGGGTGCCCTCTCCGTCACCCACCACCGATCGCAAGAGGACCACCCTAGTGGACTTCACTAGACGGTGGAGAAAGTACTTTAGAACAATGGGCACAGTCGAATTTTGCGTGTCGTACTCTCAACGCTCAATTCAAAACTAAACCCCGGTTTACTCCTAGTATCGGACCCTCTGTCGAGACTCTTTGACGAGGTTTCTCCATCGCCGCTTCCAGTCATATATACACTAAAGCTACTTCCCCCTCATGTACATCAACCAGTTCGTGTACAAAAGAGATTTTCTAAAGATGATCAGAGTACTTCGAAAACGATCAGTACTCCTTGTCAGTAGTGGTACTTCCTAAAATCACGAAAAGACCTATACCCCTCTGTGTTCTTAACCCAAGTATTTTAGTCAAGGACTTTTATAGATAAACTTCCGGATAGGACGGTCAAAGGGGGATCTTGTCTCACGGAGTAAAGAAGGGAGGTGGGACCTGAGGAAAGTCCCCGACGACTTCCAGTCGTCGTCGACGTCGTATCCTGTATTAATCTCCATCTACCGTTCGCGGTTAAACATCAACTGTGGACAGTAAACTGACGAAAGACGATTTGCACCAGTATTAACTACTTAAAGTATTTAATTCAATCCTTTATCTGTTTCTTATAACGATTTGACTAGGTCCTCGGTAGTCCACCGGACCCCTCCTCTGTCTTACACCAGACTCCCTCCCTTGTCCTACTCTACAATTTTTCCGTCTGGAGTCTTAAAGCCGAAGATTAACCGTACACTCCTCGAACCTTCAACGGTTAGTTAGGATTGTTTTTTATTCTTTCGGCTTGTCCAACTTTTCGGTCTTTGAGAAGGACTTACAGATATTCTCTCCTCTCCTGTGTCCCGTATGTATGACGTCGAGGGTTCTAACCTCTCTATCTGTTCATAGTTAGCCACTGTAGTGACGAACGACCTTGTCTCTGCTCCCCTTTCGTGGTACCCCTGGTCGCGACCCCACCCTTTTGGATTTGACGTCGGCTGTTTAACAATCTCCTATTCACACCTGTCAGACCCTCAATTGCGACTCCTCCTGCGTCAATGTTACCCCGCGGATATTATGACACCTTAAATGGACCTCCTCAAACTGGTCTAAGGGTGTAATTTACACCTCCTTTTCCTTTAGGAGAAACGAAGGTCGAACCCCTTCCCTTCTTTTTGGAAAAAAAAAACAAACAAAAAAACAGTACGAAGTACCGAAAACCCTAGAGTCAAGAATCTAGTTCCTAACTTGAGTCCGATACCGTCCTTAGTGATCCAGTGGTGCCTTAAGGGTCTTGGTAAAACTTCATACGATCTTACGAGAGAATTGTTCTGGACGGAAGTCCGTCGCCTCGATTGGTCTCGAATTCGACGATCCCATACTAGTCTCTAGTGGTTGGACCTCCTTCCTCTGTAGATTGAAGTCGACCGAGTTCGGAGTACCCTCTTCCCTTTACGGGTGAGACCGGCAGAACACGTCGGATTCCCCCACCTTAGACTCTTTATAAACACTTCAAATACCATATCTCGGTGTCTGAATGTCTGGGTTAGTATCCTGAGATCTTATGAAGAGGAAGGGGGTGGATTGATGATGTACTGCCTCCGTAGAAACCTACGTTAAAATTTACCCTGAAAATTTTTTGAAATAGAACACGATGAAGAATCACCTTTCTTTACGTTGTCTAAGGACATATACTTAGTACATTGGATGTCAGAACGACTCAAGTAGACAATCAATGTCATCAAACACCCACCTCTGAAGACGTCTATCACTGTCAGAATGGAGCGAGGAAGGTTTGAGTTATGGAAAATACAGAAAAAGAACACACTAAACGACACCGATCCCGAAGGTCATGATACAATTTATCTTCACTACTCTCACCCAGAGGAACAGAACAAGGACTTAAATGACCTTTCTGAAAGTCGAAAAGTAGTGACTCACAGTACAACCGAAATCCAAGCATTATTTATGAGTTATCGAAAGTAATACAACTCCATACAAGGGAGATACGGGGGAAAATACTCTCAAAAACAGTACTTACCTCTAACTTAAAACAATGAAAAAAATTTTCAGATAACTCTACTAGTACACTAAAAAGAAATTAGACCATATAATGTAACTAAATATATACAGTTTGGTAGGAACACTGAGACCTTATTTAAGTCGAACTAGTACCACATATCAAGGAAAAATGCATACCAACTGAAACCAAACGAGTATGTAACGACTTTTAAAAACGTAAATATAAGTAGTTTGTATAACGGGACATTACAGGAAAAAACAACGTCACAAAAACAGACCGAAAACATAGTTCCATTGCCACCGAACATCTTACGTAAACCCTCACAAGGGAGGAAAAGTTGAAAAACTTTATCGAAATCTTCCTAGCAACATCCAAAAAGAGAGATTCAAACCATCTTAAGGGTCCACTTCGACAAATCAGAACTTGAAAACGAACGACCCTAAAAAAAAATTTTTTAATCTAAGATAAAGTGAAAATCACTAGACAAGTTTAATAAATCACTAGACAGGGAAATGAAGTCAGAACCATCTGACATTCATAGATCCTTGAACAGACAAAGAAGACACAACAAGTCAGTATCCGTATATAGAAGTGTCAAAAGAGAACACTGACATAGAGACATCATAATCAACAATAAAGAGGAAAGTAAAGAACAAACAAACACACACATATGTACATGGACGACCCAGGAGAGTAAGAACCATTCGGACCAATTTTCAAATAGTCAAAATAAATAGAAAAGTTTTTTTGTGATAGGGAACCAAAGCAACTGGAAAGATAATAAAAATAGAGACAAATTAAATGAGACTGAAAAGGAAGGAAGGAAGACGACTGAAACCTACAGAGTAAAAGAAAAAGATTGACAAAATCCATTATCCAATCCAACTAAAAAAAAAAAAAAGACCAAAGAACTCCTTCCGGATACAGTGAGACTTGAAGGGAGAATCCTAACGAAAACGACGTAGGGTATCTAAAACTTTTTAACACAAAAGTAAAAGTAAACAGAGTTACATTCCCGAAGGGACCACCACGTCTCCAATTTCGCAGACAGACGTTACACGCTCTGGACCCAAGCTAGGGACCCAGTCCTTCTAGGGGACCTCTTCCTTTACCGTAGGGTGAGGTCATAAGAACGGACCTCTTAGGGTACCTGCCTCCTCGAACCACCCGATGTCAGGTGCCCAGCGTCTCAGCCTGTGCTGACTCTCTGAAGTGAAACAGATCTACATAAAAGACTAGAGGAACAATTAGGTAACGAAAAAAAAAACAAAAAAAACAACAACAACAACAATTCGTGGTACCACAAATCAGAGGTACAAGAAAAGGACAAATTTAAAGATATCAACTAAAGATCAAAGTATGACAACACCAGTCTTTTTTTTACGAACTATATTAAGTATAGGATAATTTAAACAACGAACTTAACTAGAGAATGACCTAACTAGGGATACAGTAATTCTCATATCGGAAACAGAGTCCGGACAAACAGACTCATACCGGTGGGAACAAAAGAGCAGTAAAGGTAAACGTACCTTAGAGAGAAGGGAAGGAGAGTGAAAGTCAGACACACACAAAAGACGGGATTTCACCAGAGAACATCCGTTGTACGACTTTCAGAAACAAAATATAGGTTAGTCGATAGGATAAAGAAAAAATATCCTCGTCCATCGGATAACTGGTCTCTTCCGTTGTCGTAGCGTGAGGTCATGAGAACGGACCTTTTAGGTACCTGCCTCCTCGGACCATCCGACGTCAGGTACCCCAGGACTTCTCAGTCTGTGCTGACTCGCAGAAGTGAAAGTGAAAAGTGAAAGTACGTAACCTCTTCCTTTACCGTTGGGTGAGGTCACAAGAACGGACCTCTTAGGGTCCCTGCCGCCTCGGATCACCCGACGACAGATACCCCAGCGTGTCTCAGCCTGTACTGACTTCACTGAATCGTCGTCGTCGTCGTCGTCGGATAACTGTAAATTTAATAACTAGTCATACACGAATAAAGGCAAAGTAAGGAACTAACGGTCAACAAAGAGATCAAGAAGAAACAAGTAAAGAAGAAAAACAAAAAGGGTAACACCAAACTAACAGAAGACATCATACGAACTTAAGGAAAAACAAAAAACAGATAGATAACATCCAAAAACTAAACATCAAGGGTACCTCAAGTATAAACAACTGGGTATTAACATGGAGACACACAATCAGTGGATCAGTATAGAGACTGAGAAACGTTGGGGTACTTGACATCGGGTGGTCCGAAGAGACAAGTACCCTAAGAGGTCCGTTCTTATGACCTCGTCCGACGTACGGAAAGAGGTCCCCTAGAAGGGTTGGCTCCCTAACTTAAGACCAGAGGACGTAACCGTCCACCTAAGAAATGACAGACTCGGTGGTCCCTTTGGAGTACCAATATTGGATGGACGAAATTTGTCTATTGATAATTTAAAGTTTGTGTAAGATTTTCCAGATTTAAAAAAGAGGAGAGGGAGTGTAAAACAAAAATACAGTATAACATATAGAAGTACGAATAGGAAAACGATAAATAACATCAATGTCAACGAAAATGTTAAACAAAACAAAAAAAAAGTCAGATGTGTGACCGAATTCACTAGAAGTTAGGAATGATATATAAACGGAAAGAACCTTAAAAAAAGAAAGGACAACTACGAATAAAGAGAGGTAAATCTCTTGGAAGTTGTAAAAAAAATCTTACCCAAATCATAACGACCTAAGAAAATCAAAAACGAACAGAATTTTTAAGAAAGACAGAGAAAGACAAGATTCACTACTAGAACGACCGCCTTCATAGGATCCAACATCCAAGAAGAGAAAGTCGTGATGGTAAAGAGAAAGACCGGACGTTCCAAGGACGTCTCTTTCGACTATCGTGATACCCCTAAGAGAACATACACTGAGACACAAAGAGTACGATGGAACCCTTAGGAGAACTAGAAATTAAAAATGGTCATACATTACTAACACCAGCAGGGTCGAGATTACGTCCCAAGACCACACCTCACCCATCTCGGGCCCGTAAACGGTCGACCCTCACCCCGAGCACCGTACCACCAACGACCCCAGGGCCCCCGACACGACGCGACCTCCGGACCCGACGTAGACGCCACGACAACCTCGTGGTCGTCACGAGTGACGACGGGGTGGACCTGGTGGGTGTCCGGGAGCCCAACGGAGATGTAGAGGTCTCGTTCAGAAAAGAGTCGTGAACCGAAGGGATCTAAGTCAGTTCAACACCGTACTCCAGTCATTCGGTCCCACAAGTGAGTCAATCCTAACCCCTTACACCGGTGTATCCGTCTTATGACAGACCGTATTTAGTGTCATTAAAAAAAAAACTAGACAGAGGATCTCTTTATCTTTGTTTTTGTTTTTATTTGTTTACCCTGGATTAATTTGAAGTTTCGAAAACGTGTCGTTTCCTTTGATTTGTTTTCCTTTTCTGTAGGAACCTAACCCTCTTTTATAAATGTTTACTACATGACCTATTCCTCAATTGTAAGTTTTATATCTTTGTTGAGGGTGTCGAATTAACTTTTTTCTTGAGGTAGTCTTTCTCGTCTTCCGACCTTTGTCTGTGAAGTGGTTTCTCCTGTATGTCTACCGGGCGTCCGTACACTTTTCTGCAGGTTGCAGTGTTTAATAGTCCCTCTTCGTTTCGTTTTGGTGGTGTTCAACCACTAGACCGACAGTAGGAAACCGAGTCGTCCACACCCCTACCACCCTGATACTCACCCACTAACCTGGGCCTTTCCATGGACATCTCTGGGTCATGGACTTTCAAACCCTGTCACTCGCTAGCGATACAGTGGGTCGGGGCTCCAGTGATGGTTGTAACTCGAGGTCCACCGCGGTAAACATATATTGTACTTTTCAGGACGAGTCACTCTCACACCAGGAGAGAAGGTAGACACCCACCCGTCGAGAGGAGTCGGGAGCCGTGTCCGTACCGACGACGAGTCCAAGTGTTTGGCCACCTATTTGTGTTCACCTGTGTCCGACTTTGAGTTGGTTGACGAAAGGTCACCCCTACGAGATAGGTTCAAGGGACGGACAAAGGTCGTAACAACGAGTCTCGACTCTTGAGTGAGTGGGGAATGGGAACGACAGGTTAGTCCTACTCCCGATCTAGGACTCTCCGTAATCGGTCCGTTTCCTATAAAATCCGGTTTTCTTATTTTAAATTCAATTTTACCTCAAAGAGAAACCTTCATAATTACTATTATTGACTGTACGTTTTCTCATTTTTTAGACTTAACTGGTTATTCACTTATTCAATATTTCCTTCATTTTTCTAGATATGAGATTCTTTCCGTAATCTGAAATCTAAAATTAATCCAGATTTCCGTAATCTGTAATCTAAATAATTGGTTGAGTAACACGTAAGTTTCTTTCTTAAGGATCCAATATCTTTCACCAGGTCTCTTATACCTGTAATGAGTTTAGTAAAATTAATAATCGTATTCAGAGAATTGTTTAGATCTTTTTGTTTTATCTTATTTTAGGTCCAGTTACAGGGGGTATTTACCTTCCTTTTAAAGGTCTATTTTATGATTGTTTAACTCGAGTCGTTACAAAACTGTTCACGAGTTTTATTGACTATCCCAACGAAAGTCTTTATGTATTTATGGAGTCACAATCTTTGAAGCAGTCACGTAAGGTCGTGTAAGTGCACGACTTCTACCTCATTGTGAAGCTAGTAGAACTCTCTACGTCTTTACGACGTTTCAATTCCGTCTTCAGACTTTAAGTCAGTAGAGGAGGGAACTGACAAGAAGGTCGTCATCCTTGTCTTTCGACCTCGTGTTTAAGTAGAAAAAAATTTTTCAAACTCTCTCCTGTCGACTCCCACAGACTTAGGAGTTGATGGAACTGACGTCTACCGTTTTTTCCCTCTCGACACCCCTCTCTCCCACTCTCTGTGACCTTTTCACTAACTCCGTCTCTGTGCCTTTACATCTTTACCTCGTCTCTGTTCTCGTCTCCCTTCCTGACTCCGAGTCTCTCTCCCCCAGGAGTCTCTGTAAAGGAGTAGACTTTTGGTACTAGGACTGCTAACGGTCGGTGTCTTAACTCCCGACTCAGTACATCATCGATGTACTAAAGTAGTTAAGACTCGACGAGACAAAAGTCGGAGATCTTTAATATAAATAGGATATTGACTCCTGTAGGATGTCAACGAGACACAACTTGTCGTTAGTGTTACGTTAGTAGGAACGGACCGACAACAAAGGTTATTACACTACCTGGTGATGTTAGAGTATAAGAAATTCGGGTTTATAAAATTTTGGTAAACTTCTTCCTTAAACTTAGGTCAACAACAGACCTTTGGGAAGGTTACTGTGTACCGCTGTCCTTCTTTCGACTCGAGTCTTCGTTTAGGTACCTGTCCTCAACTCGTAAGATCGTTTACAAGTAGACAATACGAGAACTATCGCGTTCCTGTTATAAATACCCTTTCGTTTTTACAAGTATTGAGATTTAGTCTTTTATTCAGTTTTACAAACGTCAAATGAAACTTAACGTGACGACCCACCTATGAACACATATTTCGTTCAGGTCCTTTTTTTAAGATCACCCTGTTGGAACCGTCTACTAAGGGAAGAGACCCTAAGTCAGAGGAGTGTAGACACTTTGTCCTTATTATTATCAATTATAGACGGAACACCTCAGTACTTCTAATTTACTTAATTTTACATATGTCGAAAATCTCTTTACGAACCGTGTATAACTCGTGGTACATTTGTAAACTATCGTGAAAATCTTTATGTGTTACAAGACATGTAATAAGGTTTACTTTGACTGAACTCAACTTCAAAAAATTTCTTGTACAACGAAAAGTGAACTGTGGAAAGTCATGGAATTAAAAAAACAATGAAAATATATAATGAAATAACTTTTTTTAAAATTAGTACCGATAAAGATAAAGACCTATCGTCTTTATAGATAGAAGAACCCTGTCTGGAAGACAGAAGGTCTTTTCGGATCTTGCTGTCAAATCACTGTAGTCGCATGTCGTCCATAAGTGGGGACTGACGATTCTAACGCCCCCTAGTCGCATTCCCTGTCTCCAGAAGACCCTCCTTTCCCTAATCGAGGGTCTGAGGAAGTGAAACTCTATGTCTTCAAAATCTTGTAAAGACAATTTGACCTCGCCGGTCTACCATCAGTAGACAGTACTTTTCCAGTTCCCTAAAGATATCCTTTTGAGTGGTATTGCACACGTCCACACACACAAACCATCAATCTGTGTTTCGTCGAACTTATCAATCTCCTAAACATAAGGAGACACTCCCCATATCGTTCAACTAAAGGTACATTCCCCCTTCCATTAATAATGGTTATCCTGGTGGTGTTACCTCCTGGTGTCAGACCGTATTTGTTGTCTTCAATTAAAAAGAACCAGGACCTCCGGCACTCAGGTTCCAGTCCTACGACCGTCCCAACCGGCGACTCCCGACACTGCCTCGAGGTGCGGAGAGGACACTCGGCGACCGAAGGTCCCCAGACGTCCGTCAGAAGCCACAAGGAACGGTCGAGCAATTCACGGCAGTGGAGTAGAGACGGAAGTAGAAGTACACAGTAAGAGGCACACACGTGCAGACAGAGGTACCGGTTTAAAGGGAGAAAACTATTCCTGCGTGGGGTCCGTCCGTATAGGAGTCTCAGTCTTTATGAACCGTGGTTCTTCGGTGGTAGACCCATAAATATAAATGGACCTGAACTCTCTATTTTTCTTTAGAGTTCAAACAATTGATGAAAAAGACAAAACTTTTAATCAAAATAACACATGAAGATCATGTAAAAGTCAAAGAATTAACTCCATAACCCAAATGTTATAATATATTCAAAGTCCACATGTCATCACTAAGCATTATAAATTTCCAATTGAGATTAATATCAATAATATTTATAACCGATATAGAGACGTGACATATTATATAGGAACATCGAATAAATAAAATATGTGTCATCAACACGGAGAATTAGAAGATGGGGAAAGAACCGGGAGGGGGAAGGGACACGGGTGACCATTGCTTATACAAGAAAACCATCCTTGTATCTTGTTTTGACCATTGGGGAAATATAGACACTCAGACAAAGAAAAAACAATATCAGTGATCAAACAAAATGGAAAATCTAAGGTGGATACTCACTATGGTATGATCTAGATTCTTTTATAACGACGGTTTTGGTTATGTCATAACATTTCATTTTATTTCATTTTGATTTTTAATTTTTGTTTTTATAACGATGTTAGGTACAGGTCCTTATTTGCAAAACGGATACGAGAGAAGATCCTTAAACTACCCCAGTACAGAATACAAATCCAGAAATTTAGTAAAACAAATAAAAACATATACCATACTCTCTTAGGAGTTTAAAGTAACTAAATGTACTTCGACAGATCGAAAGGGTTGTGATGATCAACTTCTCTGACAGTAAAACGTACATATAAGATTGGAGGAAACAATTTTCAATTAACTGGTATGTCCACACACCCAAATAAAGACCCGACAGATAAGACACGGTGACTACACACACGGGAGTGGTGTCACATATCTGGTGATGTCAAAACATCCTGTCAGACTTTAGACCTTTTCGAATACGGAGGACGAAACAAGAAAAAGGATTCCTAACGAAACCGCTGAGACCCAGAAAACGCAAAGACATATTTAAAATCCTAATAAACAAGATGAAGACACTTTTTATGACATCCATAAAACTATTCCCTAACGTAATTTAGACATACAACGAAACCCATCGTACCGACAAAATTGTTATAATTAAGAAGGTCAGGTTCTCGTACCCTATAGAAATATGAAGAAACTTAGTAGAAGTCAAAGGAAATAGTCATAAAATATCAAAAGTCGTATATCCAAAAAACGGACGAAACAATTCAAATAAGGATCCATAAATAAAACACACTAAATTGAAAAAAAATGAAAGGGAAAGACTATAAAGTAACAATTACATTTCTTTAAGTTGTCTGAAGACATATAATTAGAACGTAGGACGGTAGAACGACTTAAGTAAATAATCAAGACTATCAAAGACACACCTACGAGTGATTTCTCGTAGTACAGTAGATGTTTATCACTCAAAATGGGGAAGGGAAAGATAAACCTATGGAGAAAAAAAAAAAAAAATTAATAAAACAACGAGACCGATCCCGAAGGGTATGATACAATTTATCTTCACCACTCTCACCCGTAGGAACAGAACAAAGACTTAAACTACCCTTCCGAAAATCCAGAAGTGGTAACTCATAATGTAACTGACACCCAGACAACATTTACCGAAAAGGAGACAACTCTATACATGGGTGAAACCACTCTTAAAAGTGGGACTTACCCCTGACTTGAAGCAGTTGCGAAAAAGACGTAGAAACTCTACTGGTACACGAAGAACAGAAAAGAAAACAACTACACAACATAGTGTAACTAAGCGCATACAACGTTTAGACCTTACTTAGGTTGAACTAGTGCCATACACTAGGAAAAATACATAACAACCTAAACCAAACAATTATGAAATTCCTATAAACGTAGAGATAAGTAGCTTCTATGACCAGACATTGAAGGAAAAAAACATCACAGAAACAGGTCCAAACCACAGTCCCACTACCACCGAAGTATATTACTTAAACCCTTATAAGGGAGGAAAAGTCAAAAAACCTTATCAAATTCCTTCTATCCATATTGAAAAAGAAACATACAAACCATCTTAAGGGGGTCAATTCCGTATACTAGGACCCGAAAACAAACGACCCTACCAAAAAAAATTATCTAAGGTAAAGTGAAGATTACTGACCAGACAAGTCTATTGAACGACGACGAAATGAGTCAAAACCGACCGATACAAAAAATCTTTGAACGGGTCAAGGAAAAAAAAAAAAACCGACTCTTAACATGTATTATAAGAGAATCCTAACGGAGGGGCGGGGGTACCGTAGTCAACAAGAAAGAGGAGAAAGAATAAAATAAACCCAACGAAGAGAAAAGAAGAACTACTGGATCGATCTCCAAACAACTAACAAAAAGAAAAGTTTTTTGGTCGAGAACCAAAATAACTAGAAAAAAAGTAACAAAAATTAGAAATAAATAAAGGAGAGACTAGAAATAAAGGAAGGAAGACGACTGAAACCCGAAACAAACAAGAAGTAGAAGATCAAGAAAATCCACCGTCCAATCCAACAAATAAACTCCAAAAAGGACAAAGAACTCCTTTAGGACATATCGATGCTTGAAGAAAAAATCTCGACGAAAACGACGTAGGGTATCCGAGGAGGACGTTACGTCCTCTGGGACCAAGTTAGGGACCCGACCCTTCTAGGGGACCTCCTTCCGTACCGTTGGGTGAGGTCGTAAGAACGGACCTCTTAGGGGTACCTGTCTCCTCGGACCGCCCGATGTCAGGTGCCCCAGCGTGTCTCAGGCTGCGCTCGCTGACGAGCCTCCCTGATTCGTGTCGTGTATCTGAAATCACTTCAACACAAAAGTAACAACAAAGCTTCATAAAATACTAAAGGAACTAAAATAGTAACTGGGTAACCCAAAAATCATCGTATAATAAATGAGAGGTACACAAACAAAAACAGGGTTAAAAAGAATTTAATTTTTTTTTTAATATTTCACAAATCATAAAGACGGACACGACCCAAAGACAACGACGCACCCGAGAAGAGATCGACGTCGCTCGCCCCGATGAGACGAACGACGGACGTCGAGAGAGAACCCCGTCTCGCATCCAAGATCCCATGAGTCCGCAATCATCAGAACCGAGGGTCGAGATCTCGTGTCCGAACGTCCAACACCACGAACTCGAATCAACGGGGAGTCGTACACCCTAGAAGGACCTAGTCCCCTCCTTGGTTGCAGTAGAAGGAACCGTCCACCTAAGAAATGGTGACCCGGTTGTCTTTTCGGGAAAGGGTAAAAAGAAAGACACGAATTAAAGACCGAAGTCTGATAACGCTAGTCTTTTCTACGAACTTTATTACAGATAGGAGAATTTAAACTCCAAACCAACCACTGGGAAAAATATGAGGGAAGAAGGTGTAAATCACTGAAACAAGATAAAATGTAGAAGTACGAATATGAAAACGACAATTAACATCTATATTAGTAAAAATATTAAATTTTAATAAAAAAAATTAGATATATGACCGAATAAATTAACTAGTAGTTAAGAAGATATATAAACGGAAAGGACGACATTAAAAAAGAAAGGACATCTAGTAATGAAGAAAAGATAAATCTCTTCATGAAAGGTATAAAGAAAATCCCATCTAAATCACAACAACTTAAGAAAACCAAAAACGAACAGACTCTTTAGGAAATGGAGAGGAAGATAAGATTTATTATGACAACGACCCATTTTATAGGATCCAACGTCCAAAGACGGAAGACCTGAAACTTATATAGTATGGTGAGGGAAGGTCGGACGTTTCGAAGACGTTTCTTTAGTCGACTGTCGGAACTTCCCGAACGGAACATTGACTGACAAAAAGAGAACGACGGAAATCTTAGGAAAGAAATTGAAAACGGTAAAAGCAATATACAGAACTACACCCAAATAGATGAAACCTTGGGAAACACGAAGGAGATGGACTCATAGATAAAGGAAAAAATCCTTACAAACCCTTCAATCTCTGTGCTAAAAAAGGTCCTTTGTAAAAGATAGGGGAAACTAGAAAGAGAAGAAAGACCTCGGAGACAATACACATCTAGCCGTGCAATATAACAGGTATCTAGAACAAAAAAAGTAAACAGAAACAGACGACAAGACTAACACACTAAGGGTAATAGAATAGTAGGTCTAGCGAATAAACAAAACATAGTAAATCAGAGGATAAGTAACGAAGATCCAACTGAAAATGGAACCGTCAACTGAACAGATTAAAACTAACCAAGTAGAAATATGAAAGATGAAGGAACAATTTCACTGGACGTGAAGATACTATTAGAATTAAGGACATCGTAAAAATAATGGAGTAAAAACTCGACTTCCAGATCATCTGACCACTCTAGAGAAAGTAATGAGAAAGTCTCCTAAGGACAACAAATAAATTCTCATCAAAGAGACTAAAAGTAAAATGAAAGAGACAGAGATATTTAAATCCTCCTTATCAATAGAGGACACCAGAACTTCCCCATAAAATTACACCGTCGTAGGGACACATTTGACACACTTAGGTCACCAAAACCACGTTCCCGACCAAAACCATACCTACGGTCGGTGCAGAAAGGAGTCTCATACCACCGACCAAAAGGGAACAAATCCCATAACAACCGTAAGACCACAGGTCTTGGACACGACCTACGACCCGTCCCGGAGGACAAACGACACACCGACAGTGACGGGACAGTCCCCGTCCTGGACGAGGGGTCAACAACCCATCTTCGGGACTCCCAATCCTAGATAACCCGAGACAACGGGAACTCACGTACGGGACGGGGTCTCCTCCACTGACGACACGTTCCCTCAGGGGGCGCTTGGACGTGTAGTGCACGCGTCGACAGGGACCGCGACGAGTCTTCGGCGGGGTCAAGTGCACGGAAAGAGACGACACAAGTAGGGCCTGGATCACGATCCGACACCCCTCCTAGACGGACCCCGAATCTCGGCTCCGTGACACCGACGGCCTTGGTTCCACCGACACGAAGGAAGCCCCTGGACTCGACGCAGGGACCGTCTGGAGAAGGTCCTGGACAGACGGGGTCTAGGCCGAGGTCCACCCCCACGCCTCACCCACCTCGGTCTCGTAAACGGGGAAACTTAACCCTCAAGTCGGTCCACGTCCAGAGAGACGGGACTGACCACACGTTTGGTCGTGCGTACGTGAGGAGCACTCATCTTAGATCCGAAGAGGTCGGGACACACAGGGTCTTACGTACCCGAGGGGTGCCGCTGCGAGACGGGTACACCTGGAGGAGAGGGAATGTCCAGTGAGGGCCCCAGTGGTCAGCGACGGGGTGGAGGTGGCGGGTGGGGTGGACCGATGTGCCTCTCGAAAGAACGTCGTACCCAACATACCCTCTAGACAATTCAAAGATCAACCGAAAGACACTCTTAAGAAGGTGTACATCTACATAAAACTACATAAGCACCCCCCTTCACTCGAGGGACAGGGGAATGAGGTGGTAGAAATAGGGAGGGAGTGATGTAGTAGAAATGGGGAAGCAGACACTACCTATAATCTAACGAAAGTGACGAATCGATAACATTTAGTACTACGACGATACTTGTGGCTCTACGTACATAGATAGACTCAATTGCAAAAACAAAAGGAACCCATATATGGGTTCTTACCTTAACGACCTAGCATAAAATAGAGGTCAAAATCAAAAAGCTCCCTCAGGGTAGACAAAAGGTGCCACCGATGTGGTTGAATGTAGGGGTGGAGTCACACGTCCCAAGTGAAAGAGGTGTAGGAGCGAGCAAACAATAGACACTAGAAAAAATACTGTCCGTAAGACTGTCAACACGTCAAGACAGGGTAAAACAAACACACACACACACACAAAAATAAAAATAACCCTATATCACCGAAATGTTACAGCAGAATCACAGACGATATGTCGTGTCACTTAGTCGACATACGTGTGTACATAGAGGAGAAAAAACCTAAAGGAAGGGTAAATCCGGTGGTGTCTCGTGACTCCTCTCAAGGGACACGATAGGTCATCCAAGAATGATCAATAGACAAAATATGTATCGTAGTTATCACATATACACACTTAGGGTTAGAGGGTTAAGTAGGGTGAAACAAAGTAAAAAATTTGTCGAAGTAACTCTACCTTAAGTGTCCGGTATTTTAAGTTGGTCAATTTCACTCGTTAAGTCATAAAAGAATCATCTATACACTTTCAGTGTCATTAATTCAAAACTTGTAAAAGTAGTTGAGTCTTTCTTTGGGGTATGGGAATCGATAGTGGATGGTCGGGTAGGAAGAGTCAGGATTAGTTGGTTCTTAAGTGAAAGAGTTATATATATAAACCGATAATACATGTAAAGTATATTTACCTTGGGATGTTATACACCGAAAAACAAAAAAGGGAAAATTGAAAAATAAAATATAACCTCATATCAACTAATAGTTAGAACACAATTAAAGTCCACATGTCATCTCACCAATCCACTATTGCACATACATAGACAAGAAGTTTAAGAAAGGGTGAATCCAACAGTGTACCATAACCCGTCTCAAGGAACACGACGTGTCATCCAGCAGTAACCGATAGGTAAAATGTGTGTCGTCACACATGCACAGGTAGGGTTTAAAGGGTTAATAGGGAAAAGGGTGGGAAGTGTTATACAAGCAAGACAAAAGATGTATCCAAGTAAACATAGTAAAAAGAAAATCTCAGACATATATTCTTCGTAGTTTGTCATAAAGTGAAAGAAACAGTCTGAATGAAGTGGATCACATTAATAGGGACCCAGGTAGGTAACAACAACGGTTACCGTAATAAGTTAAGAAAAATTACCGGCTCATTATAAGGCGACATATATACGTGGTGTAGAAATAGGTAAGGAGACAGTTACTTATAAATCCAACGAAAGTACAGAACCGTTATACGCCGGAAAACTAAACTAAAAAACAAAATTTCTAAAAAAAACCAACAACAACACCCGGTAAAATTTTCAGAAATAACTTAAATAACGTTAGAACGAAGACAAAAGATTAGAAAACAAAAAACCGACATTCCGTACACCCTAGGGTCGAGGGAATGGTCCATAGTTTGGATGTGGGTAACGTAACCTTACCACAGGATTGGTGACCTGACGGCCCCTTCAGGGAACGGACAACATACACCGAAAAAAAAAAAAAAATTGGAATCGTATACAGAAGTTCCAAACAAGTACAACATCGTACACAGTCGGGAAGTAAGGAAAAGTAATTATAAGGGAACACGTCGACATAGTGTAAACCAAATAGGTAGGTAGTCAATCACCTGCAAACCTACCAAAGGTCAAAAACGATGATACTTATTACAACAACATGTGTAAACCCCAAACACATCTGTCAAAAGAAAAGAGAACCCATATAAGGGTCCTCACCTTAGTAATCCAGTATACTATTGAGATGCAAATTATTAAATTCCTTGAGGATCTGACGAAACCTTTGACCGTCGTGGAAAGATGTAAGGCAGGCTGTCATACTCCCGAGACTAAAGAGGTGTAGAAGTGGTTGTGAATAGACTGAAAAGTCAATATCAATAGGAGTTTCACTTTCACTTCAGTGAGTCAGCACAGGCTGAGAAACGCTGGGGTACCTGTCATCGGATGGTCCGAGGAGACAGGAACCCTAAAAGGTCCGTTATCATGACCTTATCTAACAGTAAAGGAAGAGGTCCCCTAGAAGGGTTGGGTCCCTACTTTGGACCCAGGAGGGCGTAACATCTGTCTGCGAAAAGGTAGACTCGGTGGATAGGATCACCCACACTTAATCGTGAAATAACACTAAAACTAAACGTAAAGGTACTACTGACTACAACCCGTAGAAAAGTATACGGACAAACAGAAGACATACAGACGGAACCTTTCTACAGACAAGTCTACGAAACGGGTAAAAATTGACCCGAATAAATGGAAAAATAATGACTCGACATATTCAAGAAATATATCAGTTCTATATTCAACGAAAAATCTATATATTAAACACTTATAAAAGAGTGTAACACCCAACAGAAGGGAAAGAACTACCACGGGTAACTACATGTTTCCAAAAATTAAAACTTCTACAGGTTAAATGAAAAAGAAACAATAAACACAAAAACCACAGTATAAACTCAAAGTATCAAAAAGAGAATGTAAATCCTGAAACTAGGTAAAACTCAATTAAAAAATTATACCAAATTCCACTTCCGGGTTGAAATAATAAAACATACCTGGTGCGTCAACGTCGAAGTAAACAACTACTCTCACAAGAAAGGGGTAACGTACGAGAAAACCGTTGGCACACCTTTTGGTCAGTCGATCTGTGTCAGGACAGAGGTCCTCAACAGTGTACGATGTGACACTTGGGTGTTCCAGAGGTGTCATACACCGGAGAAGAAACAGAAACCTGTACCTTATAGAAAAAAACCACCCAAGGTCACCGGAGGACAGCTACCAACAAGTTGTCGATCAACACTAAAACCACGAGAACGTCCTCCTCTACTCGAGTGTAGGAGATGAAACGGTAGAACTTGTTCTTCGAAACGAAATAAGAACGAGAATCACGCTTTCGTAGGTCAGAAAGGGGTCATTCATACTACAATCGATTTCACTAAGTATCTACGGAAATAGTACAATTTCTTCAGAGGAAGATAAGGATTGAACGACTCTCAAAAATAGTACTTTCTCTAAAAAGGTTTATAAAAGAAATATAGACAACTCTATTAGTGTACCAAAAACGAAGAGTAAGATAACTACACTTCATAATGTAATTAACTAATTCCCTATATTTTGGTTAGAACGGAAGGACCTTAGTTAGAGTGAACAAGAAACACACACAGGTTTATATTTAAAATAAGTCTTATTAATCCCAAACGAATATTCGACTACCTACATTGTGTATCACCTTTTGTCGTCTCTCAAGCACTAAAAAGGATGTGTGCCGACCTTACTCTTGACCAATCTTAGAACCAACCAAGGTCAAAATAAAGTCTTTTAAACATTAGTCAATATCCAGTCGGTAATTCTACGTCAAGGGTCCAGGTGGGTCCTTTCGAGGATGGGAGTCGGGACCCAGACCTAGTGTGGAGACGAGGACGGGATCTGTGACCGGGGTTCCGTCGTTTCACATAGGAACACGTCTCGTTATGAGACAGCTGAAATTTTTTGACGTGTCACACTCTCAACGTTCAATACAAATAAACCCCGTTTTATTCCTACTATCGGACCCTCTGTCGTAAAATCTGTCGAGACTCTTTGACGAGGTTTCTCTTCACCCCTTCCAGTCAAATATATACTAGAGTCACTTCCGCCCCTCATGTACGTTAGTTCGTGGACAAAAAACGTCTTTCAAAGGCGACCAGAACACTCCCGGAGACGATCAGTGCTCCTCGTCAGTAGTGGCACTTCCCGACATGACGACAAGATCTACACTCCTCTATTGTTCCTAACCCGAGTATTCTGACCAAGGACTTTTATGGATGGATGGACTTCTGGACAACACGGTCAAAAGGAGACTAGTGTCTCACGGAGCAAAGACGAGAGACGAGAGGTGGGACTTGAGGAAAGACCCCCACGACTTTTAGTCGTCGTGTGCAAAATTAGGAACATCTCCGTCTACCGTTCACGGTTAAGCATCCACTGTTACCCTTCGGGTACACCTCGGTAGAAAGGGTTGGTCTGATCTTCCTTCTCCCTTTAGAGTGAACGAGAACCACACATCAAGAAAAATATGTAACGACCTGAACCAAACGGATCACAAACTCCTAAAAACGTAGACATAGTCATAAGTACTCTCTATGACCGGACATCCAGAGAGAAGAACACAGAGAAACGGATTAAATCCATCGTCCCACTATGACCGGAGTATCTTACTCAACCCTTCACAAGGCAGGATAAATAACCTTTGTAAACACTTCTCAACCATAAGTAAGTAGAAATTTACAAACCATCTTAAATCACCACTTCGGTAGACTCAGACCCGAAAAGAAATACCCATCAAAAATCTGACACTTAATTTATAAAATTGAACGAAATTCAAACAAGTCTACAGGATAAAGAAACAAAGTCATCAAACACAGAAAGATCCTTAAACAAAAAGTAGATTTATTATATAACCGTATGTCAACAAGTATTATAAGTAAAAAAATCTTTAAAGACATTCAACCATCATTACAGGGGAGAAAGTAAAGACAAACATTAGTAAAGTGAGATGAGCGAAAACAAGAACCACATAGATTGAATGATGCAACTAGAAATTTTTGGGTTGAAAACCAAAAAGACTAAAAGTGGTAATAAAAAGATCAGAGGTAAAGTGCATAAAGACGAGATTAGAAATAAAAGAAGGAAGACTGACGACATTCACATCAAAAAAAGTTTGAGAACTCACCTTCAAATAATAAACGTGAGTAGAAAAATTTATTTCCATAAATGTTCATATATAAAAGAAGATTCGTGACGAAAACGACGTGGGGTACTTAAAACCAAATACTACAGAAGTAAAAGTAAATAAAGTTTCATGAAACAAAAAAAGAAAACCAATAACTACTCTTATAACAAATTAAAGGTGTATGAACACTGAAAGGGTTTAAAGAGACGATAACGATAGATTGAAATAAGACAACAGTGGTCTTTTAAGATGGAAAGAGTTCTAAACAAAATACCAGGTCGTATGTCAAACAGGACCTCTTACGAGGTATACGGGGACTCTGTTTACATATAAGACGAAAAGATATCTACACAATCCAGATCAATCAAAAATTCACAACGAGTTTAGAAGACAAAAGAATAACTGTAAAACGGACTAACAGGATAAATAATAACTTTCACCTCATGACTGCGGAGGTTTATGACAAAAAATTTCTCTAAATAAAGTTTTTATAATTAAAAATAAAAACCGGCTCGACCAAGAAGCAACGGCGTGTTCCCGAAAGAGTTCAACACCACTCACCCCGGTAAGAGATCGACACCACGAACTCGAGGAGTCACGCCACCGAAGAAAGCAACGCCTCGTACCCCGAGGACCCACACGTGCGAGCCATCAAGGACGAGCACCCGAGAGCCCGGCCCCGAGTCATCGACACCGCGTGCCCGGCTCAACGAGACGCCGTGTATCCTAGGAGGGTCTGTTCCTTAAGTTGGGTACAGGGGACGTAACGGACTTAAGAATTGGTGCTCAGGTGGTCCCTTTATGGGGTAAAGAATGGATACACCACCGGTGTACACGTGAGTCTCATATTAAAAAAAGTTGACATATGTGTGCATAACTATACACAGAGACGTGTATCTATGTGATATACCGTGTTAAAAAATTCTACTCAAAAATTTAAAATGGTGATAATCCTATCTCGGGTTCAAGAAGAGTACTGTATATTTCGGAGTATGTTGGACATAAGACGGACTTACGGACTGGATTAGAGGACGGTAGGAGGAGGGAGGGAAAGTCGAGACCGGCGTGACTGGAAGGACGAGATCGACTACCCAGTTCATTATCGTCTCGGACAACCTCCCCGCGAATTAACCGGGACGTAAATTTCGGTAAACATAATCGTTTCGTTTGTTTACAGACACCACCCCACTCATTCACTCACCCCCAACCTGACGGTCCCCGTCCTTAATACACCGTTGACGTCCGAGGGTCTCTAATCCTCCTTTCCACAGACGAATATATTCTGTCGACCTCTACCAGGACTTCGGACGGTTTTTTCCTCGTCAACACCCACGTCCTCGGTAGTTAGTCCAGGGGACTTGTCCACCTCCGACCGCGATGAGAGTCGCCTTTCGACCCGAGTCTCGAGGTCAATGGTCGTGCCTCTTAGGTTGATAGTTTTGGTTACGGTCTCCCCTCCCTCTCCTACTCTTTCTTCGGACTCAGTCGCCTTTCTCGCTCAGGTCTCGTGGACTCCACTGACGTCTGGGTGATCTTTCCCTCGACCTGGGGTCATTGTCATTGTAGATTGGTCCGTCAAGAGTTTCATCCCAGGGGACCTGGTCGTTGTAGTGAAACTACGTCCTTGAGTAATTCTTACGTTTCAAAGTCCGAGGGGAAAGACTCTTAGTCTTTAAAGTTCCCCTTCCCTCCCGTCTTGGATCGTTAGTTACAAAATTGTTCGAGAGGTTCCTGTAAGAGTGCAGGTTGTTTCAGATTCTTGGTACCTAGATTACAGTCACTCACACACCTGATACTCGGTCCGTGACAAGACTTGTTAAATGAAGATAATTGAGTGATCCGAAGTATTACCATGATGGTGTTTTCTCTGGTGGTAAAAGGTCTACCCTTTCCACTTCGTCTCATTGAATACATTGAGTGGACTTTAGTCTCCCGGTCTGTCGTCTCTGCGTCGAACTCCGACACGAGAGGGGGAGGATGGTGCGAGCGGACACGACTACGACTGAGGTCCTGTGTCGGCGACCTTACCAAAAGTTTTGTGAGAACGGTCTTGGGTAAGGTGCAAACACTAAAAGATTTCAACTTGGACTCTTAAACGTGAAAAAGTGTTCCGACGTGTGAACCTCTTGAAGACAGGACAATGAGACGTAAAAGGTGTGTCACTGACTCACGTCGATTACCTTTACAACTGACCCCGAAAATTTTTTTGTTGTTCGAGGGACACATATCCGGGGACGACCCTACGAAACCCGATGTTTTTGGGTTAAGTTTGACCGAATCCGTCTTTGTTATAAATATTCGAATAGATTAGCTCGTCCAATACAGACGGAAGTCCATGTCCACCCAGGTCACGGCTCCTCCACCAGTCCTAAGAGAAAGGGAGAAGTAGAGAGTCGAGACAGAAGGAAAGGCATACCAGCAAAGGTCCACTCGGGAGGAACATTTGTCCGGTGTCGTCGAGACCGGAACCTAGGATGACCGACCCTTTGGTGGTGGAAGACACAAAACACCAAAGGGGGAAGGGATGGTCGAGTCCCCTTCGGGTGGGGTCGAGGGTAGTAGGCCCAGACCCAGTGGCCGAGTAAAGATTTCTCAACACCACCAGTCCTTCTACCTTATCAGAGTCATCCCTCCGGGTCCAATACCCGAGTCGGGATCTCTTGGTCGTCCACCTGAATGGGCGTGGGTTTTGTGTGTCTACTTCTCCGTCTTACACCCTACGACGTCGGTCTTTTTACCCGCCGATGACCCGTCCGGTCGTATTGGTCACAGGTGACGTGGTGGTAGTTCCCTGTCCCATGGTCCTTCGGCTGCACACAGGGTGAGTAATTGGAAAGTATTTACCCAGGCTCGTGTCTCTACTACCATTTTCTCCCTTGGACCTCCGACTGCACAACAAAGCAAATATGTCTCCTTTCCGAACCCGTTTATTGGACACCGGGATCTTCAGTCGTGTCGCCAACAGGAACCCCTCTCCCACATACATAGTCGGGACGACGAAATTGTTGGGGGGGAGTGGAATCACCATAGTAGTTTACGACCATGGACTGCTGACGATAGTAAACACACGGGCCATCAGTCGACTCGAGACTTCATACACTAGCGTCACAACCTTAGGGACATTCCACTACCTGCCTGTGTCGTCACAGACCTGGCCCTCCGTTGGTCACGCCCGTCCTCGTCTGTCCTGTCAGACATCGGACTCTGGTCGGAGTGCCCCCGCGACACTTCTCAGTCCCTTAGTACGTCCACTTCCGGCGTGTGCGGTGGACTGTGTCGCGCCCACAGGGCCACTCTTAATTCTTTTCCTTTGGTTTTGACCTCAGTCCGGACTTCTCCCTCCCGAGCACGGGATGGGACGTCGCACAATGGGGGTGTCCTTCTACCGTAATGACTGGGGTCGCCCTGCTCCCCATGGGACGTGAGGGTCTGTCCTTCCCCTTGGTGGAATGATGGGTGTTCGCCCCTACCCCCCACCCCACCCTCTTCCCCTCCGAAGGAAGAACGGAACGTTGTTTGGGTCGGTTACCCTTCGGTCATACCGAACGAAGGAGACGAATTGAAAGACTATTGAAAGGACAGTGCGACAGGAAAGATGCTTTGGGAAGATACAATTGAAGAGCCAAACGGTATGTCTTACGATGGGTTAGATACTTAAGAATTTATTATAAATGAGTCAATTTGGAACAACAAAAAACGACGACGATTCAGCGAAGTCAGCACAGGCTGAGACACGCTGGGATATCTGCCTTCGGGTGGTGAGGATTTTCGCTATTGAATGAATGGTGCACTAGTGGTCAAGACAAACCGACGTACATTGTCCTGGGTCCAGGTTTCCCGAACTTAATCTTTCTTTACGTTCTTTAGGTCTCCACATCCCACAAAACCCCAACAACTTCAGTCTGTAAATTCTTTTAAATTAAAATGAAGGTTTTCTTAAAATTGAATTTTTGTGTGTATAAATAGTTCACGGTTGATTAGTGGTCCGGGCCTAGACCTCTGTGTCGTCTCCTTCGTCTCGGGGATCGGACCGAGGCACTGAGTCCAGGAAGACGGGTCTGGAGGAGCCGGACTGTCCACTCGGGGGTCCCCGACCGTAACGGGAGGAGTGTGCCGTATAGGTCTCCACCATACTTCTCAGACTCGACGGGTGAGGGGAAAAACTAAATCGAGATGTCTCCATAGTAAATGCACCTCATTTTATCTGGGTAAAATTCACGTGTCGTGTCGTTTAGGGTTTTCCCAGGGAGAAGGTGAACGACCAAAATGGTACAAAAGCACGGGTCACAAAGACACACGACCCAAAAGGCGAAAGACCTTACCATAACAGCAGGTCATACCTTGGAAGACTTAAAACGAGGTAAGTGTCTTGTAAGAAAAAGAACGTGTGGACATCAAGGAAGGAAAAGTGATGACGCATTATAAGTAAATTCTCTAAATGACTGAGGTACGGTCCAAGACCTCTACTCTCACCACTGGTCTTGTCCGAACCAGGGGTAGGAACACCTAAATAGCTAGAGTTCCCTCTCTGTCCGTAAATACGGTACTTTCGTAGAGAGGATGGCAGAGTGACACCGACGACGAAACACAAACCTACCTCTCATAGAAAAACCATCCAAGGTCAGGAAAAAAACAACTACCAACAAACCGTCAACACTAAAACCACAAAAACACACTCCTCCACTTGAGTTCAGGAGGATGAGACGGTAGGACAGAGGCCCTCTGTCTATAAATCTACGACTGCACATAGTGTCCATCTCTCCCGACTCTACTCCTTTTGGTTATCTCGTCTTCGGGCTTTGTCTGTGGGTTGGTGGTACCCCCTAGTTCCTCCTGAAGGACCTCCTCCTCTGTAGAATAAACTTTGGGTTTTCTACATACACCAATGAAACTCTTACTCCATCCTTCTTTCTCCCTTCGAAGTTTTTTCTCCCTTTTGGTACATGTTTACAAATCTCTCCCCCTCAGACCTCACGATCTGGTCGTGTTAGGTTCTCTTTGTAGTACTCTTGGTGTTTAAATTTCAAAAGATCATCGGTGTAGTTTTTGTTTTTCTTTTTAATTAAAATTATTATATAAAATAAATTGGGCTATATAGGTTTTATAATGGTATAATTGTACACTAGTCATATTTTCGATAATTACTCTGTAAAATGTAAGAGAAAAACGTGATTCAGAGACTCTAGACCGGCCATAAAATGTGATTTCATGTAGAGTCCGGTGCGTTCGGTGTAAAGTTTGGGAGGTACTGGTGTGCACCGACCACCGACGGAATGACTCGTCTTGTCGTGTCGTTCTGGGAACAATGAGTTTCGTGACCGGAGTGAACCCTCGAACAATCTTTACGTCTTAAGAGTCAGGGGGAGGGGTCTGGGTGACTAAGTCTTAGACGTAAAATTGTGCTAGGGTCCCCTGAATATACATGTAATCAAACTCTTCATACCCAGGTCAAGACGGATTTCGTGAAGACGCCGAAGGGTGACGGGAGTCCTCTTTGGGGTCCATGACTGGGACCGTCGGTAAGTAAGTAGGCGAGTAAGTAAGGGCAATGACACGCGGACGGCACGTGGTCCGGCCCGCGACCCACTAGGACCCTGTGTCGTCCTTGTGTCTGTCTGGACTCAGTACCTCGGGGGTCCGTCAATTTCCATTCATGGGTCTAGGGACAAAGGAAATCTGACACAATTTGTGTGACACGACTCCACTTCAATGCCACACCTTCCCCCACAATACCCTCCGACTGGACCGAACTCGCCTCCCCACCGGTCTTTGCTTGGGTTTTTTCCTTCTCCGGTGATAGCGCCGTCTCTCGGTGTCCACTTTACAGGGCGACGCCCCCTGCCCGACGGTCCGTTGAGCCGACAGGAGCCAGTGATTCCCTAGCAAAAGTCCGAAGTCCCGGTACACCTCTTTACGGGCCTCCCCTAGCCCAATGTCCCTTCTCGGTCCCTACCCCGACGTCGTCACAGTGTGGACCGTCTCTACAGACGTAAACCTTTCGGGTCCCCCTCCCCTCGACTCGAGCCCTTCCACCAGTCGCACGGTTGTCGCCCTCCTGAACCCCGTTCCTTGAATCCAGGGAAAACGAAACTTCCGGTACAGAAGACTATTTTGTGGACTTAACGAAATTTGATTGCCTTGTCCCTCCCTTGTACACGTCCTACACCCACCTTGTTCTTACCGGTGTACGACCATTGACGACGTCGATCCACTACCCCCGTACCCGTGAGCAATCTGAAAAGAGAGGCGGAACCGCGTACAAACTTCAAAGGGGAATTGTTTTGTTTTGTTTCAATTCACAAAAAGAAACGTTCATTAACCCCTACAACTTTTTTTATAAAAACCGTGGACCTCTTCTTTCAGAAACTTCGAGAAGACTTTTCTTCTTTGACGTCATAATCTTTCCACTCGCAGAGTCCCTTAAAGGACCGCCACGTCACCAAACCCGGGGCGTCAAGGTGACGTCCCCCGCACCCAAGTGAGGGACCAGTCCCTCGCATCTAGGGTATTCGACGCACCCTTCCCGCGGGGAACTGTGGGGGGGGGGGTTTTTTTTTTGGTGACACTTACACTCGTAGAGGANAGTGAGGGACCAGTCCCTCGCATCTAGGGTATTCGACGCACCCTTCCCGCGGGGAACTGGGGGGGGGGGGGTTTTTTTTTTGGTGACACTTACACTCGTAGAGGAATTCTTACCTCGGGTTCTCCTTCTCCCAACTTCCGTGTCTGTCATCTTGGTTATCTTAAGGACCCAAGTTTAGGGTCCCGACGGTGACTGAGGGATACTTTGGACTTCGTTGCTGACGTTGAGACTTGCGGAGTGACTTTTTGGCCCTATTGTCGTCGACGGAGGATTCCCGACACAATCCAACAATGACTCAATTACGTGTGTCTCCCGAGTCTGACCACGGACCGAACTTCGTCACGTACATTTGCAACCGTCACCAATAGTGTCGTGCACGGTCCGTCTACATTGTGGTGTTTTCCAGAGTTCCTTCTGCGTGGGTGCCAAGGAAATGTCTTGACTGACAGGTTATCAGACACCATAGTCTCCCCTTCAGTCCTTGAGAAGGTTGTGGCTACGTGACTATGAAATCATTGGAAGGGAATGTGTATGTTTTGGGAAAAGATATTCAGTCAACAAGGTTTCCGAACACTTTGTGGTAGATTCACTGAATTCAAGACAAATATTACTATTGACTTCTGAAGTGCCATCTCTCCAAGGGATTCAACTACACTGGAACTTTCCTTAGGATATTCGTGAGTCTCCAGTCAGACCCCACTGACTCCCAATGTCTGTGTGGAGACAAGAGAAGGGCGGGACCACCTTAACAAATCCACTATGTTTACTAAGGACTTTCCAGAAAAGGAGAATTTGTGTTGCACTAATAACAGAAAACAATTGATTTGTTGTTCGACAGGGGTGTTGTCGATGACCACACAAGACAATCATAAGTTGTTTTTGCAGAAACAACGTTTTTTATTTCACTTAGAGGAGAGGGGATGAAGGTTGTACGTCTTTACTGTGACCAAAATGTAAAACAGGTAGTAGAAATGCCTACTGCAGACCCTCACAAAGTTTTATTACGCCCACCACATACACCCTGCCCGTCCCGACCGCCCTGACTTCCAGTGCCCCGACTCACTCCCACGTGTGACTCCGGGTCCACTTTCTCTCCCGGCTTGAGATCCTTCTCTCCTTCACTCAAGTCACACAGACGCCGAGTCCGTCAACCCCTCTGCCCGCCTTGTTCAGTCCCTGGTCCAGTGTGGTTGCAAGTCACAGTCAGAAACCGCACTCCTGAGCCAGGACTCCTGCGACCTCTTTATACCTTCCTGAAGTTCGTTCTCCCACACTATTCTAGACCCAAAGTGTTTCTAGGGAGTCGACAGGTCACCTCCACCCAGTTTCCCCCTCTGTCCTCCGGTCCGTCTCTGCTCCACCCTCTCCTGTCTCGACCTGGATCCGTTCCGGTACTGTCTACTCTTCCCCGCCACCTGCTCAGACCTCCGGTTCGGGACCTCCTCCTGCCATCCCACGTCCAACCCCCTCCCTCCTCCGTGGTTCCTACTTCGGAACTCGAGAGAGACCCTCGGACCACACACCTCCTCTGTGGGGACACTGTTCCCGGTTCTCCTCCTCGTCCAAACGTCAAACCCTGTACCACTCATAATCCCCGACTCCCGTCCTACCCCACCCCCGAAGAACCCCGGGGTCCCTCCTCGGCCTCGATTTCCGTCTCTCACCCGTAGTAGTCATGTCTCCGCCCTCCTCTCTTCTCGGGGGTTGGTCGGAGACTAGGTTCCCCAGTCACCTTTGTCCTTGAAGAACGTTTCTTCGTTCTGTGCCCCCTTTTTGGTCCCCTGTCACAACGGTATCTTTGGCTCCGCTCTCGCAGGAATGTCTTTGTCTTTACCGGACGGCATAAACGACTCTACCGGGTATTCTACTTATGGTTTTTCACCGGCGACTCGGTCCAAAGAGTCGGGTCTCTTTCTTCAATGTTCTTTTCCGGTCTTCCTTGGGAGACCTCTGACCCACTCTCTGGTAATACCCGAGTTTGTCCAAATAGACATATGTGGCTATAGGCATATATATGTACGTGTTTATGTTTACACACACATATGTACCCAAAGATGCATATGCGAAGGGGTCGACACCGTCGACTCTCTGCTGTCCCTGGGGAGTCCACGTTACTGGTACGAGTCACGGGTCCAGAACCAAAGGTTACGGTGAGAGGTAGTCTCCTTGGTCCCGATGGACGTCTCCCCGACTCAGGTCCCGACCCGTTCATTTACGCTCTCCTTGACCGTGTAGGACGTTCACGACTGCTTATTCCTGCACGAACTCCCCTTTTATTCTTACGTCTCGGTTGGACCTTCTCGGGGACACCGGTTTTGACCCTGCTCCACTCACCCTTTCAAGTGATGCTATCATGACCCAATGTACGTCTCTTATTCTATAGGTACTCAGGCGCGACTATACTCACATGTTTGTTTGCCCTGTCTTCCCTGTTTGGAGGGATGTCTTCTCAAGGGTCATTCTTTGCTCCTTTAGTCTCTTCGTCGTAATCTTGTGGTGTCACTGTTGACGTCGACTCTTCGGAGTGACTCCTTGTGGCTCACCCACCTTCCGACTCCTCTTTGTCGGAGTTTCCCAGAAGGGTATAAATAATGACACCGTCAAAACTGTATACTTTTGTTTAAGAAACAGAAAAGCGAGGTCCTTAACCTCGAAGGCCCGACCTAAAACCCTGATCAAAGATTTTCCGTATTCCTTTCCCTTTTGGGATTCTCATGTCAACTCTTTGGACCGCCGGTCGTGGTTTTCCTTCACTAGGCCCGAGGGTAGCGGACTCACCATGAGAAACGGGTTTGGACGTCAGGACCAGATCGGTCCTCTTCTTGTAGTCTGCCGGGGTCTGACTCCCCGGAGGATGGGTTATGGACTGACGCTTCCAGTACCCTCCCTTCCTGACTCTTTGACAGTGTCCCACCTCCTGTACCCTACTTGTTTACGTTGTGCCACAGGACCTGACGCAGGACCTTGTCTTTTTGTAATCAGTTCAGGTGGGTAAAAGGGTGATTTCCATTTAAGATAATCGTCCTATCGTTAGTCACGAGTGACGAATCAAGACTGTTTACATGACGTTAATTCATTCTACGATTGTAATCCTTTCGCCTTCCTTTAGAGAGATAATAGAAACGTTGAAAGGACCTTTAGATGAGGTTTTTTCGAATTCATAGATAACTGAACCGATGTATCAGTGGTGGACGCAGGGTCTGAGGTAGACTGAGGTCTAAAGTAGAGTGTCCAAGAGCTGAGGTCCTTCAGGAGGGACTACGGAAGTTGCTCCAGTGCACGAAGTGACCCGAGGGTGTCGGGGGTACGGAGGGGGAAGGACGGCACTGGGGTCACCAGTCCCGACAGAGGGGTGACCTGTCCACGAGACCCTTCTGTCGGGCCTCCGATGGCGTCAGTAATGGTCCCAGGGGAATGAAGGACCCTTGACTGGAAACGGGAAGTTCAAGTCTCGGACGGTCTAGGGGGCGGAAGGACCAGAGGGGTGGGAAGGGGGTCATGTGGTTGACAGTACTTGTGACACTAATAAACTCCACTGACGGGACAGGTGTCGGGAAGGGTCGTCTTGCTGGAGTGACATCCTCGGGAGGCAGGTGCGACCCACCTCCCCCAACCTGTGACCTGGGGTTGTCAGGTTGAAGACAGACCCCTTGAACACCACCCTGCCTTTCCGACACCCCGTGACGCACCCCTTTGGGGTATCTCAGTCCCGTTCTCGGGGGTTCCCGGTCGGGCCGCCGACGTTTGTCTTCGTCGTCGACGTTTCTCGTCGCCCCGGGTGTCCCGGACACCCTTCGTCCCAGCGACGGGGCACAACTAAGAGAAGACAGTAGTGGGTGTTGGTCGGGTGACACCCCAGACGGAAGTTTTGCGTAGGCCTTCTGACGAGTCCGGAGGGGTGCGGGAGCGGGTCCGGTGGTAAGGGAGGGGTGTCCGAGGGACGGAGGTGAGGGTCTAAAGTCCGGGTGGGTGTGTGAGGGAGGGATCACCTGAGTAGGACCTGGAATAGTGGTACTTTGGTCGTCGTTGAGGTGCAAATGTAGAGGTCGGGTCTGCCGCGGGACTTGCGGTCGGAGGACGTGGACGACCCCACAGACGGTGCTGGCGCCCGAGGGAGTGTGTCACCGGGTCGTGAGACGAGTCCGATTTCGGCACGTCGGTGACTGGGGGGAAGAGTGGAGCGTGGGGTTAGGTGAAGGCGGTGGTGGTGTGACCGGCTCGGTGGTGGAGAGTCGACCTACCCTCGGCGTCGGAGGTGCGACCCCGGACGAAGGTAGGTCCCCGGGGGTGTCGCCGGTCTCCTCGGGGTGGTCCTGTACTCTACAGCGGTGAGAGTCGAGTCCTACGAGGCTGACGAAGGGTGGAGTGACCCTTGGTTTAGTTCAGGAAGGGTACGGACGGGGTGGTAGGGGAAGGGTGGTTGACCGAGTCACACGAGGTCAAGTGGGGCAAAACGAGAAGGATGCGTGACTCGTGTAGTGTCCTGGAAACTTGAACGACGAAAAAGGGGGGTTTGTTTTGTCCGCGTGTCGACCAAAGGAGGGAAAACCAGTCCAGGGAAGAGGTTAGCGTAAAAGAGTCTCTAGAGAGTAAATTGGGGAGGTGGATTTTTATCGTCGAGAACAGCGAGAGATAGGGGGGAGGGGACCGGAAGTGGTTATGATTCCATTTACTTTCATTCACTTCAGTGAGTCAGCACAGAGCTGAGAAACGCTGGGGTACCTGACATCGGATAGTCCGAGGAGACAGGTGACCTAAAGGGTCCGTTCTCACGACCTCCCCCAACGGTAAAGGAAGAGGTCCCCTAGAAGGGCTGGATCCCTAACTTTGGCCCAGAGGGCGTAACGTCCGTCTACGAAATGGCAGACTCGGTGGTCCCTGTTTTTATAATTGAAAACAATTTTAGTAGATGGAGAGGGACGATCTTACAATTCAAGGGACTCCTGTCCCGAGTACTCGCAGAATAAATCATAATATTTTGGTCGTGGATTTTGTTACGGGCTTTGTCATAACATATAGACTACTTAGTTGTTTATTGTTTTGGGTCTGCAACCGAGGCTCATTGTCTTTCGGGATAAGTTGAACCGAATTTGCTAAATTTTTTTCTTTTTTCGAAATAACCTAGGGGATTATTTCAGGACCTGATTGAGAAAAGTCTACCCCGGACTAGGTCGTGAAGTTGTTGTAGGGGTTCCTGGACTGCGGACAGAGAGGAGCTCCGGAAGGTTCTCTTACCGAAATGGGACGCCGGTGTCGGGTGGACCCACGTACGAATCGGCACTAGTAGAAGGGACGGCACCCAATCCACAGACGGGAGACTGTCTGGGACACGAGGAGTACCGTTGAAGACTCTACTGTTCATAGTTAGTAGAGGTGAAATGTTACTTCTTTACCTCGGAGTCTTTCCACTTTAGTGAATAGATTTTAGTATAGCGTAGGACATAGGACGTAGCTTGGACCTGACCGCTAAGCAAAGAATACTATAATATGTACCCTACTGGGTCTCCCTACCATACCCCTCCCTTCACCCTCCTCCCAAGTCCTAACCCTTGTGCACATGTGGGCACCGCCTAAGTACAACTACATACCGTTTTGGTTATGTTATAACATTAATCGAAGATTAATTTTATTTATTTTATTTTAGTATAGTGATCATTCACCTCCTTAATTGTGAAATTAAGGAGAGTACTGGGAAGAAATTGGTAGTACCGCTAAAATTGCGACCACTCGTACGACGACCATTGTCAATACTATCCGAGTGGGACACGCAGGACGACCAGGAGGTGATCGAAGAGGTACGGGACCAAAAGATCATGTGTATTTCTGTTATTATGATGACGGTGTGTCCCACTGAGACTCCCAATTTCCTCGATTATGTATTATGCCTGAAACGACCACTAAGTCTGTCATTTCTCAGACGGTCGTTACGTCCTCTAAGCCCAAACTACAGACCCACCCCTTCTAGGGGACCTCCTCCCGTATCGTTGGGTAAGGTCATAACAACGGACCTCTTAGGGTACCTGTCTCCTCGGATTGCCCGATGTCAGGTGCCCCATCGTTTCTCAACCTGTGCTGACTCGTTGAATTGTGAAGAGTAATGTGAATAATGATTATTTATTTTACCAGTCTAGAGTTTTTTTTTTTTTTCAAAGTCAATCGATAACGGTCCATTGTTCAGGGGTTTTGTGGAACCGAATTTTATCTTTGGTAAATAAACGAAGACTACGACATCAAACCCGTTCCCCTGAGTCCTACCGAGTAGAGACACGGTACACCACAGCCGTCTCTCGACCCGATCTGATAGGTTCTACCGTGGTGAGTACAGACTGCATCGTGTAGTCGACCCCCGACTGACCCGGAGGGAGAAAGGTGTAGAGAGAGGTTCCCCACCAGGTCCCGAGGTTCTCTCATTTTTCGTGTTCGACGATGAAGGATTCCGGGTCCCGGGGGATTGGTCGTGTCGTAGTGAAGGTGACCTAAGACGACCAGGTTTGTTTGGTGTCCGGTCGGGTCTAATTTTCCCTCCTCCTCTGAGGTGGAGAAGTACCCTCTTTGTCCTCTCTTGTGTGCGAGAAGGAGCCATCGTCGGTGAAATTGAAGTACCGTCAGTCGAAGGAGTGTCCGCAGAGATGAAGTCAGGAGTCAGGGGATGTCGGTCAAGGGGTGTGTCGCGGGTTCCCTCGACGATTGTGTGCATTGACTAGTACGGAGGAAGATGGCAAATTTTAAGATGTCGAAGGGTCCTGAAGGAACCACGAAGTCACTAATGCTGAGACTCGAAAGTGACGACTCCCGCGTCCAAGTTAGGGACCAGTCCTTTGTCTAGGACGTTCGGCAGTGTCACACCCCTTTTTTTTTTTTTTGTTTGGGTTTTGTTTGTAAGAAAATGTTGGAGGGTTACGTGGACCCCCATTTCTGTGTCTGAGGAATGTCCTAGATGTAACAGACCGGAGAATGAGAGGGAGTCGGAGATGTAAGGTTCAGTGTGTGTGTGTGTGTGAACTAACTCAATTATAAGGAAGTAGTGGAGTTTGGAGTAAAGGATCCCAGGTCTAATCTGTAGGATAGTTCACAAGAGTGTTGAGATGAAACATTAAAGCATAGACACACTATTGAATTGTTAGACTTGGAGGTGGGGACTCTGACACTCAAGAGATCCCTTTGAGAAGCCAAGAAACGACGTAAGAGTTAAGACTCGTGTTTCGTCTCCGTTCTACTTTACGGGGAACCTACAGTGTCTGGAGTCGTTCAAAAGTCCGTCGGGACCCGTGTCCCCTAGTCGTCTCAGGGATCCTACGACCCTAACGATTGATGATACTTTAGTGGGTAGGTAAGTAGAACATTTATCAATGACTCAGACATGATGCAGTTCTCGAGAAGATCCACAATCTGTTTTTCGTGCCTCATCTGTTTTCGAAGACGAGACTACCAGAAGATACCCCCCTCTGTCTGTTATTTGTTCAATTTCCCTCCTGTCTATACTGATAGTCACTAGGTCAAGGTCTTCCCAACAGTCCTTTTTGGAGGTCTTCTTTCATTGTAGACTATTTCTGGATTTCCTCTACTTCCACTCGGAGAGACCCTCTTCTCCCAAGCTCCATTCTCTTGTCGTGTACGTCTCCAGGACCCCGGTCATACCGACCCCGTCTTCCTTGTTCGGCTCCCCTCACCTGCTACAGTCTGCCCATCGTCCCTGTGTCGTACGTCCCGGAACGCTCGGTGTCTCTCCTTACACCAAAGATGGAAGACCCTCTGTCTCGGTGTGCCTTAGTTCTCGCCACTCCCCTTACACTGGTCTACGTCCGAAAGTCTTACAGGGAAACCGACGTTCACTCCCTGTCGCCCCTCGTTCCTCTGGTGACTACCAGATCTGTCCTCTACTCGCACCTGTCCCAGTCCCGCTGTCCTGGTGCACCTCCACCCTTTTTCACCAGTCCAAGACTTATATGAAACTCCCATAAACGACTATCTGACCTGATCCCATATTCTGTTTCTCCCCTCAGCTTTGTTGAGGTTTCGAAACTAGACTTATTGATGTTCCTACCTCGACTGTAAATCACTCTTACACTCTCCTTATGCAAAACCCCTTTTCTAACCCACAAGTTATAGAGATCTATAGGTCCTCCTCCATACGACCGTCAGTCAGTTGTCCAGTTCCCTCTCCAAGACCCATCTGAAGATGTGAGTAGTGTCTAAGGAATGTCCTGCATGTACTAGACTGAGGACACTCCAGAACTCCGAGTAGAACGGGGAACGATTCAGTCACCAAGTGAGTGTCTAGGACTCGGGAGATGAAGGATCGGTACATTAGAACCCGACACGAATCAACGAGTCAACACAAGTTGAGAAACGCTGGGGTACCTGATATTGTGACAAGTAATCCTAAGAGGATCGTTCTTACGACCTCATCCAACGGTACGGGAGGAAGGGTTGGGTCCCTAGCTTCGGTCCAGAGGGCGTAACATCCGTCTAAGAAACGGCAGACTCGGTGGTCCCTTCGGGTTCTTATTACCTCACCCATCGGCTAGGGGAGAGGTCCCCTTGAAGGGGTGGGTCCTCAGCTTGGCCCCAGAGGATGCAACGTCCACCTAAGAAATAGTCGACTCGATGGTCCCTTTGGGATAGAACCCGTTCAATAAAAAAAAGATGGTAGTCATTGGAGTAAATGTTTTCCCTCTAGTATCATCATGGAGGAAGGATGCCGTTAAGTAAGTTTTTTATGAAAAATAATTCGTAAAAACTATACGGTTTTAGACAAGATGTTACGATCTCTCTAGGGAGAGAGTGTGTCGGACACTTGAGTCGGAATGTTTCAGGTTTGAGGGATTTCTCGGTTGCTTTAGGAGGTTCTGGATTAAGTGTGTCGGGAAAAGTTATTCTAAAGGTGATTGTGCTTAGTGGACGCTAAGTAAGTGTGTGTGGATAAAGAGTAGTAACGGAAGCGTGTTCGGTAAGGCGGCGTGGTGACGGTGGGGGTTGTAAGGAGGTAGAAGTCCAGAGTCAAGTCTGTCGTGAAGGAAGGGGTCCTTCCAAAGGGACGGCCGTGGCCAAGAGAGGCGCAAGGTTCGCCGAAGGCAATCGCTTGTGTACGTCTAGGTATTGCCCCGAGAACGGGCAGAGAGGATGGCTGACCCCGAAGGGCGCTCGGCCTGGGTTATCTCGCCGATCGTTACGGGGTATAACACCCCGGTGAAGCCCGGAGGGACGAATGGAGGACGAGGCACTAGTGCTTGCGGATTGAACGTACGAGAGAGTCGTGTCGCGCGTTGGGCGTCGTTCTGACCTCTTGAGTTGCGAGGCCTCACTGACCGGATTTGGCGGGTTAGTGACGAAAGAGGAGGAGATGACGGGCGGAGGTCGTAGGCCCGGGACCTACAGAGACCGACGGCTAACCGACGGACCCTTCGGGGATACGCGCACTCGCTTTTATTAAGACCCGAGACATCAAGTCGTTGCTTTTGGTCCTTTTTCCTCACGGTTCTTGCGGTAAAGGGTCTTTCGCGGCGCGTGGTCATAGGAAACTTGGACCGCCGAGAACTAACCGGCCAACCCCCTGTCTGCAAAGGTTTAATGGTACCGTTATCCGGGTGAATGGACCTTGGGGCCATTAAAGAAAAACGGACTCTTAGATTTTATAAAACGAGTCGTGACTCAGGTTTCTCACTGTGTTCTGCACACGCACACACTCACCCCACCCCCTACCCCCCCATACATTTAAGACAAGGGTAACGACGGACGGTAGGGGGTCTACCGTGGTTCTTCCGGACGATGTACGTGAGTCGTGGATGACTTGCGGACCGTCTTACTCGGTACGGACACGTCTGAGGCGCGTTTGGGACCGAATAGTGCTGTCTTGGCAAGGGGTATCTGTCGACCGGGAAATGGAAAGTTCCAAAGTCAAATAGGCTCTTTTCCGGTCACACCCGATCCTCGTATAGGTCCTAGCGACAAATCCTAAGGTGTCGGGGTGAGGAGGATGTCGGGGTACAGACACGACATTGAGGGGGTCCCTGGCCCCGGAGTGGGGTTGGAGTTTCGAGACGGTCGTGGGGAAGAGGTTTGTGGCAAGGGGTACGGAGACTCCCGCCCCACTCCCCTCGGTTCCCGGACGTTTGCGAGTCCGCCCGTACACTCTTTCGAGAAATGACCCCCCATGTCGTTCCTCCTCGTTCCGGTAGAGGGGGATGGACGGGGGTGGGGAGGATCCCGGGACCCCACTCTCCCTAGAGGGGGTGGGGTGACCTGGTGGTGACAGAAACCATGTTATTTATCTTTTGTTCCCCTCTCTCCCCCGGTTCCCAGGTCAGGAATCACCCCTCCACTCGGAGTTGGGGAGAGGGACTTGGGGACGGGGTCCGGGGTTAGTCACGTCCGGAGTGGGCGGGGCCGACCCATCGTCGTTAAGGTCAGTTCCCCTCTCTACTCCTACCCTCGGGTCCCGGGGGCCTACGCCCCCATACCGAAGTCCTCCCCGGGGTCCCTCCCCCGTCCCAGTACTCGACCGACGACACGAGACCCCATGTGGTGCCTCCGGGTTCGCTCCGGGGTCCCACCACCCCAGTAGTCACCCACCCTCCCCACCTGCTGGGGGACAGTAGGCTCAGGCCTCCCGACTCCGTCGGCCCACGACCCCCCGCCCGCGGCCCACTCCACCCCTCGTCAGACCCCCGGGCGGGTGGTCCGAGTGTAGGTAGTCGAGGCCCCCACCACCACTCCAACCACTACCCCCTGCTGGTTCCGTAGCCCCAACCCCCCCATTGACCCGAGGTCGGGGACCGTCACTGCTCCGTCTCCGTCCCCGGACTACACAGAACACCCCGTGTAGGGGGGGCCGGGTCCCCGCGTCGCCGACCCTCCCGCCCTGGATTTCCTCGTTTCGTTGTCACCCACTACCTCCGGACCCAAGACTTCAGGGTCTGTCGGGTGGTGGGAGGAGGATTCAGGGGTTCTGGGGTAATGGACCCCCGACAAGTAGAGTGTCAGTCACTACCCCCCGGGTCCCGGGGGTGTTATAGCCAACGATATCGCCATCCAGGACAACAGTGACCTCCTCGGTGACCTCGGAGGACCTTCACGGTTCCTTCTCTCTCCGAATCGTTCCTTTCCGCCCCCACCCCCCCGCCGCCGACCAGAAGTCCACCGACTCAGACCAAGTACCGGGTCCGGGTAAGTTTCCTAGTCTGTGTTCACTCTAATCCCCAGTCCCAATTCAACCCACAGTTTCTGAGTTTTGTTCAAGATCTCTAGACTCGGGTCCAAGTCTCTCTGCGAGTCCCTAACAGACGCGAGGGAACAAGGTGGGTGACAACTCAAGTCCTAGAGTATCAAAGTTTCGAGATCCGGTTCCGCGTCACTGTTTCGATAAGGGGTGGGGGTGGGGGTAGGGGGGGCGGGGTGTGCCGGGCTAGACTCGATGGGCTGGGGAGCAGGCCGTGACTCGTGGGTGGCCTCGACCTCTACCTCGACCGCCACGACCTCCTCCCCGTCCACAGCTCCCCACGCCCGCTCCACCTCCGTGACGACGGGCGGCCCGGGCACAACCACCGGAGTAGTCGGCACGCCGCCTTCTTCGGCACGACGTCGCGGGGGTCGCCCGACTACGCCCGCCGCCCGAGTATGAGGTCGTACGCGTCGTGGTCCAGGACCTTCGCCTCCATCAGCCGCCCCGACACCGGGCCGAGGGGGCGGGCGGCCGGGGGCCCGGGCGGGCAGACGTGCGGGTCGTGGAGGACGTCGGCGGCACAGGGCCCCGGGACCATTAGGACCGTCCCCCTCCACCCTCCCCCCCGTTCTCTCACCGGCAGTCACCCGTCCTCCCCGTCCCTCTGTGTGTGCCCCTTTGTCTCCGTGCTCTCTCTTTCACCTTTCTCTCTTCGATTCTTCTCGACACGCCACCCATCCTCCGCTCTCCCCCACCCGCCCCCTCCTTCCTTTCCTGTCTGTCCCTTTCTGTGTCCCTCTCCTTCGCCCCTCTGCCTCCTCCCTCGGGGTTCACACTCTCTCACTCCCCGGCGGCCCCATCTTCCTCGCCGCACCCCCGTCCCCGGCGTGGAAGGACTCAAGGAAACAGGAAGCATCCCAGGTCGGCGGGGGTCCGTCGGCGAGTTTCATGAAAGCTCGGAACCCGCGGACCAGGTCGTACCCCCGACCGCCCTACGGGTCGTGGAGGTGCTAGGCCAAGTAGACCAGGTGGACTCTCGTCCGCCCGACAGTCCCAGTGACCCGGCCGGCCCGGAGGTGGGGGAGGAGCCCTCGTGTGGGGGAGGAGCCCTCGTGTGGAGTAACCTCGGTGACTTCTCCCCGAGAGGTCACACGTAGAGGTGGTCCTACGTCGGGTCCCTGGTGTACAGTTACCGGTCCAGCATCCCTCACGGGTCCTCGTGGAGCCCGCTTGCCATCTTTGCCGAGACCTACATGACCATCTAGACCTCCTCCCCTCTCCCGTTGGTAGTCTCCAGGGTCGGAGACGATACTCTTGTCGGGGTTTCAATCCTCCCGGCTGACTCCAGTACGGAGGACGGGGGTTGTGAACCCTGCCCCCCGCGGTTTGGGAGTACAATAGTCGTGTCGAAGGACCTTAGTGGTGGTGATAGCATGAGTAGCCGAAGTCCCGAGAGACGACCGGATCAGACCAGGACATGGGGAGATTCAGTGGTCCCCGACCGTCGGCCGTTTGGATCCGGGAAGGGTGGGAGGGTTTGATCTGGGAAAAGTTCGGTGATGGTCGTAGTAGAATCGTCGTTTCAACTTCTCGGAGCGGGGAAGGTAGGGGTCGAAATTCTCGTGTCCCATTCGTTTTGAAACGTTTCGCGGTGTCGGAAAGTCCGAGTGTCGGTGGGTTGATGGGGAGACGAGGTGGGGGAGAGGTTAGGCCGTCAGAGTTTTGACCGGGACAAGGGAGTCCGAGGCGAGAGGGAAGAGGAAACCCGTCATGTGGGCGACCGGGAGGGAGAGAACCGGGGTAGGGTTCGTGGCATCGAGTCCATAGTCCGACGTGCACTGTTCCGATAGGGGCGGACCGGAGCGGGGCGCCTGGGTCCGGCGGTCAGCCGGGGCGGGTGTCGGCTCGGTGTGGGTTTGGCTCGGGACGGGGGCCCCGGCCCGGCGTGGGCGACCGGCTCGACCGTCCTCGACGGCTTCAGGTGCTAGAACTACCGCGACGCGAACCCCAACGTCTCGTCCTACAAGAGCCCGAACTCCAGCGTCACTTACTACGACTCGAGCCCGCACCGGTCCTTCTCGTCGCGGCACGTCTCGACGACGCGGTCGAAGGCGCAGTCCAACTCCCTCTGCGGCGCCTTCACGCACAACGCGTCCTCCAGCATGTCCAACATCCTCTCGTCGAGCTTGTGGTCCGTGTCCACCAAGGCCTTGTACTTCACGGCGAAGTCCACGTGACGGCCCTTCCCCCGCCTTTGCCCGGCTCGTTCTTCTTTGACTCCGAGACGCTCCCGGTCGCCGGGTGTCAGTGTCTCTCTCCGACCGTAACCTAGACACAGACGAAGAGCTCGTATCTGGTTTGACCTCACACGAGACGCACGCCCCACGTACGCACGATTCAGCGAAGTCAGCACAGGGTGAGAAACGCTGGGACACCTGATATCGGGTGGTCCGAGGAGGCTGGTACCCTAAGAGATGACGGATGATTACTCTTGCAAAAGCATACAGGTGTCAAAGTAAATGTCCTTCAATTGGAGAAATGTTTAGACAGTCTGAAACACTAATTTGGTTTCTATTTCAAAGATAAACCACGACTACCCAAAAATTGTGGCAGGATGTGAAGTAAAGTAAAATGTTGTGAAAAATCAGAGTCAAGACAAATAAAAACACTGTTCCCCTTTAGCGAAAGGTAAATGGCAATTCTACACGTAGAAGGGAAATTTTCTTTGTGTGAGGAAGTTAGATGAACTAAAAAGATTCTCCTTAGTCATATCGTTTCTCCTGTTTCCACGAGTGTCTCATTTCCGAGACCTCCAGTGACGGACCAGTTCACTATCGTGACGACTCACGTTTGCAGCACTGGACGACGTTCACTACCGTGGATTGACGGAGACAAAAGAGTAAAGGTTTGACCCCCATTAGACACTACTGCCAAGTTGCCAATTATTACACACATTTCAAGAATGTTATCGTGGACTGGGGAATCACTCGACCAGTTATTTGACTGGTCGTAAGAGTACACTTGTCCTATGACACTTACACCGTTCGGACGGGACTTCTGGGGTCGGGGACCGGCTTAGCTCCCTCCCACCCCCCTCTCCCCCGGGTACGGCTCGTCGGGACGGGGTCCGGAGTGGATACATCATGAAGTAGAGACACAGCACGACCAAGTAGTCGAGGTCGTCGGCGTCGAGTTAGACCCGGACCAAGTCCTTCCGAAAGAACAAGAACTACTAGAATTACCGGTGGTCGAGGACCCAGACTACCAGTATCCGGAAGTGGTGGACACTAGTGGCCGGCCAGTGTTTCACTCCCTTACCCCCGTGTCCCTTGTCTCGGTCCCTGATGGGGAGAGAGGTCGTTCCTGTGGGTGGCTATAGTGGTAGACATTATGATGAGTAAGTTTTGACCTCAGTGGGTGTCAGTCTGTGATCACATTTGTACCCTGTGTCGGAATACACCCCTCAGGACAACAAACGTGATAAAATATCTTTTCCTTTGACTCCGTGTTCATTAGTTGACTGACGCGACCCTGTTCCGGGTCGTGCCTCGAGCTTCGGTGGCTTGGGTGACCGACACACCCAGTTATGGTCCCCCGCGGGCATGGAGGGTTGGGGATCTAGTCCCAGCCCACTCCCCGTAGGGCGTGGACCGGTTTCCTCGGAAACGGTTACTCGCTCAGTTAGAGTATCGCGAGGTCGGTCGCGAGCGGCGACGCGTGCTACATCAGCACCAACAGTAGCAGTATTGGCACCAAGTCCTGGAAAAAGAGGAAGAACCACGAGCTCAGGACTCCACCGCGGACGACCCGGGCGGCGAAGAAGAAGCGTATCATGTGGACGGGTCGGTCGGCCCTCTGCCCCTCACCACTCACTGTCCAACAGTCCTGGGGAGACGTGGGTCGGACATAGGGACGAGGAGACGGGTGGAGTAACTACACGAACATCCAGAACTACTCCAGGTGCCTCTCGAACGCGTCGCCCCGGCTCCAGCGCAGAGCCTTCCGGTCCCCGTCGGAGGCGCCGTCCTTGGCATGAAGCCCGTCGTGGACCCCTGTCCGTCCCACTGGCCAGCCACCCGTGACTCCCTCCCGGAGGTGGGGATGGAGCTCCCCCGCTTGAGACACCCGACAACCGAGTGGTAATGGTGTACCCAATAAATAGACCAGTGACAGACTGTTGGGGTGATCTTAACTTTGAGGGTTTCCTGTCTCTGAAATGAATAAGAACAAAGGAGAGGGCTCGGACCTCGTCCCGGAGTGTGTATCACCCACAAGTATTCGTTAAACGACTCATTTAGTGCTTCACTTACTAAATGGGGACTGGAAAGTAGTGTATGGAACTAAGAAAAGATTTGGAGTCCCCCTCTCCAACCTTTGGACCCGAGACTGGGAGGGGTAGGAAGTCACCTCTGGTAGGTAGGTCCCTGAGGGAGGGTCTCCCCGAAGGATAGAACAGAATGGGAGTGGGAAACCCCGGAGGGGTGAGGCTGGGACGTGGGGAAGAGACACGGAGACGGGCCAAAGGAGTGGGACTCCTAGCACCTAGGAGCACGAGGTAGGACAAAGTTCGAGATATCGGGTCAGAAGTCAGATGGGAACTTCCAGAATTGGGACGTGGGGGTCCGGGACGACCGAGGTTTTAGGAAGTCCGAGTTCGAAGAAGGGAAACTTGGGGAGGTCTAGAAAGTGAAACCTAAAAAAAAAGCAATTACTCATAAATGACTCACAAATGATACACGGGCCGTGACAAGAGTCGTAAAGGTTAACGTAAAATACTTGAACAAATTAGAAGTGTTGTTGGGACACTCCTTCCCAAGCCCAGAATAAACTGTCTTGTCCCTTGACTTTGTACCCCTAGGATACCTTATTGGTGACACGGACCTAACCTTGGGTCCGAGAGGTTTAGGGTTGAGGAGGTCGCTGAGAAGAGATAGAAGGTGAAGGTGCCGTGGGAAGTACGGGCCGTCTGGCAGGGCCCGTTGGTGTAGTAGAAAAAACCGGGGTTCTGGGAAGATAGGGTCGGAGGGGGAGGGGGTCCATCCACTCCTCGGTCGCCTTGCGCATGGACGCACACGAGGACCCCGGGACCCTTCGGTCTCTTCCCTGGTACCGGACCACCCTGTCGGTACCACCCGAGTCTCCCGGCGTCCCCTCGCTCCGGACCTCGCCCTCGGGCCGACCCCCCGCGGAAGAGCGTAGGACGTGGAGCCGACGGTGGCGGCGACTCTGGACTCTCCCCCGTCCCACCCCCCTCTCCCCCCTGTACCTTGTTTCCCTACACAACCGGTCACGGTTCGCCCTTTCTCCACCTGTCGTCTCTCTTCCGCCCCGTGTCTCACGCCTCTTTTCCCACGTTCCCCAGTTGTCCACCGTCACTTCTCGCCTGTCTCTCTTCACCGCCACCCCCCGTGTCGTCTCAGGGGTCGCTTACTACTGGTCTATGTACCTCGTCCGCCGTGCTCCTCTCCTTGTACCCTTTCCCTTGTTAGCGCTCGGTCCGTCCCTACACTCGGCACTGTCCTTTCCTGTCTTTCTGTACTTATTAACCCCCCTCCTTCTCTTCTCTCTTTGGTGTCCGTCGTGTCCCTCGACCCAAGTGTGAGAGGAGGGGTAAAGATGAATACCGAGAGGAGTCCCGGGGAGGGCATCAGACCCTCGCAGTCCTGAAACAGAATGGTGTCCTGCCAGGGAGGTGAAGTTCCAGATGGGAAGGGTCATCCAGGGGGTTAGGTCTCTTGAGATCCGAGGGAGGGTTTGGTGTCCCCTCAGAGAGCCGGGGGAGGTTTAGTGTCGTCTGAGGAGACGTCCGGGGATTTTGGTGTGGTCCCAGAAGTCCCTCGAGGGTTGGTGTGGTTCCAATAAGAGTGGGTGGTCCCATGTGGGAAGAGTCTCCTGGGAGGGGTAAATCACGGTTCTGGAGAAGGGATAGTAAAGGAGGGTGTAGTCCCTGGTGGGGGGGGTCATTAAAGGGTTTGGTATAGGTCAAGGGCGTACGATGTGGTCCCTCCTGGGAAGAGGTGTAATGAGGTTCGACGAGGGGGGAGGGGGTGATCCCGGTGAGGAAACCCTTCGTTCCCCCTCCGCAAAGATAGCCGCGAAGTCTCACCTAGCAGGAAGAGAGGGGATGGTACCTAGGATGGGGGTGGGAGCGATGGTTATAAGGACAGTCCCGGGAAAGAGGTCAATGAGGAAGTGTGGTCCCAGTTGGGTGTCGACACGGGTAAGGATCTTCAGGGGGTCTCGGTTTAAGCGGTTTGTAGTGTCTCAAGAGGGGAAGGTCTCATAGAAGGTGTGGTCTGAGGAGAGGGGTGCCCGGAAGAGGGGACAGTTAGGAAAGAGGGTACGGTTCGGGACGGTGAGGTGCTAGGGAGGAGAGAGAACCTCGAGGGTGTGTTTTGTTAGAGACGGGGCCCGGGGAGGGTGTTGTCCTGGGAGAGAGGGTCGGAGGTGGGGTATGGGCCCAGTCCCGACCGCGCGGGTGCCCCCCGACCTCGCGCCACCCCGGGGGTCAACCCACCCGCTCGCCGGTCGTACCGCCACCACCGACACCACTCGTCTGTCGGCGGACAGGGCCGGGCCGGCCGGGCCGTTCGGGGCGCCGCCCCTCCCGTTCGCCCTGTCCGCCGGGCCACCCACTGTTGTCGTCCGTCGTCGGCGGCGGCGGTCCCCGCCCCTCTCTTCCTTTGATCCCAGTCGGGCCCCGTGCGCCCCCTTCCCCTTTCGTCCACCTGCCCCCTCCCCGCTCAATTGGGAGCGGGGCGGCCGGGGCGGGTCGCGTCGGTGGGAGGGGTCCCCTGGGGCCGCAGGGCGGGGGGTGGGACCTCCGGTCGGGGCCGGTCTCCTCGGGTCCGCCCGCCCCGGCCTGGCTTGAACCGTCAGGTGTGGATGGTACCGTTGTTGGCACGGTAACCAGCAACGACGGTTCTCTAGTTGGTTAGTGTCGCGTCCTGTCGCCAACGATCCGCTGCTGCTACGCCGGCCGCCTCGGCTCGGGTTTGTTTCCCGCCCTCGCTCCGGGGCGATGGGGGAGGATCCTGACGAGGGAGGCCGAGCCGGGGAAGGTCCTTAGGCTGATACTTATCGGTCCGTTCCGGACGTGGACGGGCGGCGGGGGGAAGAGAGGAGGAAGCCGGAGCACGATTTAGAGCGCCGCTGCGTCCGTCCCGCCCAGGGTCCGATGGGAGGGAGGGGCTCTTGCGCACGACAGGGGGACCTCGGCGCAGGAATGGACTCCCGCGCCCGTTCCCTTGAGTTCGACGAGCCCTTCGGGCTCGAGTCAAAACGGGTGTCCGACTTCTATAGGCCGCTCGCGTCGCTCGGTCCCGGGGCTAATGGGTCATTACGTTGGTCGTTTTACCGCTGGTGTTGTTTGGCNCTGGTGTTGTTTGGCCGGGGGGGCGGAGCCTGAGGCGGGGGTGGGGGGTTCGACAAAGGGGAGTGCACTGGGTCCCGTCGCGAGGCGCCAACGCGAGTTTCTTGGAATGACCCTAGGTACGCGTCACTCGATGGCTGGGGCGGGTTCGCGGCTTCCGGTTCAATGCCGACGCGTCCTCCGTCGATTCTCTCCTCGCACGCGTCACGCTGGCCCACCCTCCTGAGCGGGGGTGGTGGTCCGGTCACCTGTCTCGCACATTCGCGGGACACTTATCTGCAGCAGTTCGTTAGTCGCCGTTTGCCTCGCTGACTACTCAGAAAATTATCTTTTTGTTTGCACATTGTCATCGTTGTGAGAGACCGCTAGGTCACCGCGACCCGAAGTCAAGAAGTGAAACCCTCCACCGGACTCTCTTCTTTCACCTGAATCTTCTCGGGCAGTGGTGAAACCCCGTGAGCATTGTTCATGACTACCCCGGAGCACGAGTGGACATGTGTGGGTGCTGGTGTCGTACCAGAGAGAGCATGCCGAGATCCCAGTCGACGAGGACCCCGAAGTACAAGAGAACGACGTAGAAAAAGTGAAGTCTCCGTTTCTGTCGGAGCCGCCTTCGACACCTCAGTTACGTTAATCGGACGTTTTCTCTCCTAAACTTCAGACTCCGTTCGAAACCCTATAAGGGGGCAAAAACACGAAGAAATTTGGTCGTCTTAAACAAAAATAACCTCTGATCCGAAACCTTTACATGCCTTTCTGAAACAATCTCTTCAAAAGCTAAACCAAACCCAAACCTTGTCTTTAGGAAGTTGTCTTGGGATAAATAGATTTTGGATCACAAATTTAAAATGTGTAAAAAGGGGGAGGATGGAGGAAAAGAAATCCTTAATACGTCGACTCTTATGGTTTTTGTTTGCGTCGTTTTCTCTTACCCCTTAGACCGACTTCATGACCTCTCCGGAGACTTAAAGTTTTCTTCTGAAGAATTTTTACGTGGATCGTAAATAGACAACAAATAAAATATGGTCCAAGATAAGATTTGTAAGGTGTATATGACTCTTCACATCAGGAATGTAGTTGTGATTTTCTCTGTCCTGATTATAACGATAAAATGTTCACTTCTTTGTCCGTATATCCAATCCATTCAACGAGTCTGTGTCGTTCGACCTTAGGTTTGAGTCTATGAGTCTGAGTCACTAGTACGTGAGTTGGTGATATCAGATCGGAGAAATTTAAGATACTAAAAATCAAAACATCTATAAAAAGTAATACAAGATAAACTAACCCACCGAATATCCCTCGACCCTTATGTGACTTAGTCCCAACGAAACTGACTAACGTACCATCAATGTTTGGTTCTTCTATAGTGGTGGGGTATCTGAGGAGGTTCGAGGTGTGGAATTACCTTTAGTGTTTCACAGGAGGTAATGCGTCCTTCCACACCCGTAAGTCCCGATGTTAGGCCCAGACCAGACCGACCCGGTGTAGTCGTTTCTAGTGTAGGTGGTAACGATCCCTCTTTCTTCATCGTCAATTTTCGACCTAGGTGAATTAGAAGGGTCGAGGAGGGTACCCCGGTCTCGGGGTAGTGGTCGTCCAAGGATCGTCAGAAGGGACGGAGGTCTTAGTGGAGGGGGGCGTTACTAGGGGGTGGGAGGTGTCACGGGGGTTCTACCCAGGTTTCGGGTGTCAATGTGGTTAGTAAGTAAGGAGAACATTTGGTATAACGGTGGATGAGACACCGGTCGGGGCCCGGTCGGCACCCCCCGTGTCTCTGCTCAGTCTGGGCCTGGGACGGGAGCTCTGCGAGGGCCCAGACCCCCCCTCTGTCTGTGCAGTAGTTTTTCCGTTCATTTCCGCTCGTGAATGTCCGTTAGCGCAGACGTCCTAACACTTCACTTCTTTTCAACGTCCTGTCTCCATCCCATACTTACGTGTCCCTTTTTTTGAGTCCTTCTTTTTGAATTTTTTTACTTTTCTACCACGTTACTGGAAAAATTTTAGTCCTTTTCGACTGTAGTTTAACAAGTCTAGTCAATGGAGACCCCCACGAAATATCCACGAATTAAAAATATGATACAAAGACTTGAAATTTTTTTTTTCAATAATTATAAGTGTTACCCAGGGAGATCCACACGAAAACCCCAATACTACAGTGGTCTACTACGACTACTCCTGGAGACTTCCTCCAAAAATACGGATTCAGTCCCCAGCGTAATGTCCATGACCCAAAACCTCCGTCCGTCTGTCCTTCATAAGTCGTCCTTCACCCTCACAGTTCTCTGACCTCCCTTTTTCCAACCGGGTTCCTGGGTCTATAGACCCAGGGACTTCGCCCTGACGGTGGAGGTGGAGTGGACCAGGGGTTTGGTAAACGTAAAGACGTCTGAGTTGGACAAGTAGGTGAGGTTAAGGTAGGTTTAGTCCCGAGGTCTCCGGAGGAGGTCCTGTGGACCTCACCGGACAGAGTTTGGAAGGGGAGAGGGTTCGGTTGGGATCTGGGGAGTGGCTACTCGTAAGCCATAAACACACCCACGGCTCGCAGAAGTTACTGTCCTTATTACAACCAGGCGAAGAACCGGTTTAATTACTCCAGTGCCGGTCTTGCCACCCTCTTGAGTTGACGTATCTGGTCTGGCAGGATCTTCTGTAGTTTCAGTTTGTTTTTATTGTTACTATTGATCAAGACATACCTCACGGATGAGACCGGGTATATGGCGTAAGTCAAGTCAAGTCAAGTGAGTGAGTCAACACAGGCTGAGAAACGCTGGGGTACTTAGCGTCGTGCGGTCCGGAGGGACAGGTAGTGGTTGAGGGCCTCAAGTGAGTCTGAGTTCAGGTAGCTCGGCCACTACGGTAGGTCGGTAGAGTAGGAGCCAGTAGGGGAAGAGGAGGACGGGGGTTAGGGAGGGTCGTAGTCTCAGAAAAGGTTACTCAGTTGAGAAGTGTCCTCCACCGGTTTCATAACCTCAAAGTCGGAGTCGTAGTCAGGAAGGTTACTTGTGAGTCCTGACTAGAGGAAATCTTACCTGACCAACCTACAGGAACGTCAGGTTTCCTGAGAGTTCTCAGAAAAGGTTGTGGTGTCAAGTTTTGGTAGTTAAGAAGTCGTGAGTCGAAAGAAGTGTCAGGTTGAGAGTGTAGGTATGTACTGGTGACCTTTTGGTATCGGGACTGATCTACTTGGAAACAACCGTTTCATTACAGAGACGAAAAATTATACGACAGATCCAACCAGTATTGAAAGGAAGGTTCCTCACTCGTAGAAAATTAAAGTACCGACGTTAGTGGTAGACGTCACTAAAACCTCGGGGTTTTTTGTTTCAGACTGTGACAAAGGGATAGATAAACGGTACTTCACTACCCTGGTCTACGGTACTAGAAGCAAAAGACTGACAACTCGAAATTCCGTTGAAAAAGTGAGAGGAGAAGTGAAAGTAGTTCTCTTAGAAATCAAGGAGAAGTGAAAGACGGTATTCCCACCACAGTAGACGTATAGACGACGACGACGATTCAACGAAGTCAGTACAAGCTGAGACACGTTGGGATCTCTGTCGTCGGGTGGTCCGAGGTGGCAGGGACCCTAAGAGGTCCGTTCTTGTGACCTCACCCAACGGTAAAGGGGGAGGTTACGTACTTTCACTTTTCACTTTCACTTCAGCGAGTCAACCCAGACTGAGAGACGCTGGGGTACCTGACGTCGGATGATCCGAGGAGACAGGTATCCTAAAAGGTCCGTTCTCATGGCCTCACTCCACGGTAACGGAAGAGGGACGTATAGACTCCACTAACTATAAAGAGGGCCGTTAGAACTAAGGTCGAACACGAAGAAGGTCGGATCTCAAAGAGTACTACATGAGACGTATCTTCAATTTATTCGTCCCACTGTTATATGTCGGAACTGCATGAGGAAAAGGATAAACCTTGGTCAGACAACAAGGTACAGGTCAAGATTGACAACGAAGGACTGGACGTATATCCAAAGAGGTCTCCGTCAAGTCCACCAGACCATAAGGGTAGAGAGAGTCTTAAAAGGTCAAATAACACTAGGTGTGTTTCCGAAACCGTATTGCGTCTTCATTTACAAAAAGACCTTGAGAGAACGAAAAAGCTACTAGGTCGCCTACAACCGTTAAACTAGAGACCAAGGAGACGGAAAAGATTTTGGTCGAACTTGTAGACCTTCAAGTGTCAAGTGCATAACGGCTTCGGACCGAACCTCTTAAAACTCGCAATGAAATGATCACACACTCTACTCACGTTAACACGCCATCAAACTCGTAAGAAACTGTAACGGAAAGAAACCCTAACCTACTTTAGACTGGAAAAGGTCAGGACTCCGGAGACGACTNTTGTAGACCTTCAAGTGTCAAGTGCATAACGGCTTCGGACCGAACCTCTTAAAACTCGCAATGAAATGATCACACACTCTACTCACGTTAACACGCCATCAAACTCGTAAGAAACCGTAACGGAAAGAAACCCTAACCTACTTTAGACTGGAAAAGGTCAGGACTCCGGAGACGACTCAAAAGGTTTAAACGACCGTATAACTGACGTCGTGAAACCGTCGTAGTAGAAAGTCCTAAACTTTATCGAGTTGACCTTGAGGTAGTGGAGGTGATCGAAACAGGCATCACTACGAAAGATTCCGGGTGAACTGAAGTGTAAGGTCCTACAGACCGAGATCCACTCACTAGTGTGGTACCACTAATAGACCCAGTAATTCTAGAAAGAACATATCAATAAGGACGGTGGAGAAGAAGTATAGAAGACGAAGACAATCCAGGTATGGTAAAGACAGGAAATGACTCGGGTAGAAACGTACTTTACAAGGTAACCCCTAGAGTTAAAAGAACTTCGGTGTACGTCGAGAAGTTTAGGGGTTTAGTTTTGTAATGGTAAATTACTGAGTAATAGTACTACACACACACGTACAATTCAGTGAAGTCAGGACAGACTAAGAAACACTGGGGTGACTGACATCGGACGGTCCGAGGAGACAGGTACCCTAAGAGATCCGTTCTTATGACCTCACCCAACGGTACGGGAAGACCTCCTAGAAAGGTTGGGTCCCTAACTTGGGTTCAGAGGACATAGAGGACGTGACCGTCCACCCAAGAAATGTTGATCTCCGTGGACCCTTCGGGAACAATAGTAAAATGTCCACTTATATGATCCAGGTTCCCAATAAGGTAGGATGAAACAGACTAGACTCTCGGGTCCGGGGGTCAAATCCGAATTTACTCCTTCGATCCCGTATCTCTACTCTACTGTATTGTCGATTCTTATGGACGTGGACCGGTCTGTGACGAGATCCGTACAATGTCCTAAATTAAGTGAATAGTAGTGTTAGTGGGTAAAAGATCTCCCCATGTGACTCCGAGTCTCCCTCATTCATGAACGACTTTCGGTGAAGTGACAATTCTCGGGCGTGGTCTCAGACCCCAAAAATTGGTAATTTAATGTGTGGGAGATCGGAGTGTCGGTTCACTCCCTAGTACTTCACTCTACACACCCACGGGAGAGTTGTCCCTCCGACAGGTCGACGTGTCTTCGTATCCGGGGGTTTGACTGTTAGAGGACAAATCCCTATGATCTTCGGGTCTAAACTCCCGATAGAAAAAAAACCGACGTGGAGTACCGTACATCCTAGAATCAAGGTATTGGTCCCTACCTTGGTGTGGGAGACGTCACCTTCGCACGTCAGAATTGGTGACCTGGCGGTCGTTTCAGGGTCTCCCCATCGTTAGTTTAGGTTACATAAGAGTCGAGACCGGGGGGGTTGTGACCAACGGGGCTGTGGGTTCGGGGAAGCGAGGTCCGGTTCTTGAGTCCACACTCCGACTTACCTCGAGACCTCTGGTACACCAAGTTCGGCGACGAAGTGCGTGTCCGTGACACTAGTCCTTCCCGGACCGAGGCTCGGGGAGCCACGTCCCTTCGTCGGTCCCGGAGACTTAGGTCCGACCGTCTCTTCCCCTGGAAAGGGAGGGAGGGTGGAGGAGGACAGGGAGACAGATGAGTGGCCCGGCTGCTATAGTCTCTGCACCCTCTGCCACCACGGGCTCCGTCGGGGCTCCATCTCCTGGAACCGGGGACCGAACTACACCTAGACCAGGTGGGGCGGGTCCTAACGGCGACGGTCGAACCTTGCCTTCCCCAAGGTCCGTGCCATGAGTTAAAACAGTAGAGGGAGGACGTGGCTCTCTCTACCCCTACCTTCAGTCACGGTCCGAGAAGACGTTCTGGGGTTCCGAGAATTGAGATCCCGGGAGTTTTCCCTGACCCGGGGGTCAGTAACATGTTCTTTGTTTACTCATATAGGTAGATACTGGTGTTGTCCGTCCCGGACGCGAGAGCACCCCCAAGGACTGAGTCCCTCTTCCCCGTCGTTGCCCCTGTTATTTCTGTTCTAGTGGGGTCTGTTGTCGTTCCGTTCTGGAGACACAAGCAAGATGCTTGTGACGGACACGGCCGGGGATTCGAGTCCGTGACCCGTTTGTGTGGCTTCCCCTGTTTCCGGAACGAGAGGTCCTCACTCCTGTACGACTTACCTGTGTGTGCCGTATCCTCGGTCACTGTCCACGAGTCTTCTTTCCAGTTCGGTCCTTCCCCGCACACTTCGGGTCCCTCGTCCCGCTCCCGTCCACTCCTACTCTTCCGCCGTCGGTCCTCTCGGGTCCTTCTCCTTAGCGGGTTTCGACTCCCGAGTGAGTCGAGTTATTCCTTCACTCAAGGCCCGTCGTCCCTGCGGACGTCTCTCCAGCACTCCCGACGAAGACGATCTGTCCCACCCCGTTCCCCCGGAACACTCCCTCTGTTCCGGTCGACTGGTCTCTACTCACTATTCCCCGGCCGGGATGGACTTGGCCGCTCCTCCTCTCATAAGGTCCGTTCCTCTTGCCCCTCCGACACCCTCACTGACCTTCTGTGCACCAATCCCTCTCTCCCTCTAACGTGCACGTCCCGGGGGGTCAGTGTGACTCCTGGGTTCTGAACTTGGACTTCGGTCACACTCCAGTGCCTACACAGACCCCTCCCTCACACCCTAGACTGAACATCGAATTCTACTAGGGGACCGACAGAGCACGTCCTACTTGTCACCCCGGGTCCCTCTGGTCTGACGATCACCGGGACCGTCGAATCGATCCGTCCCCCAGAGTGGCTTTAACTCTGAGAGAAGAGAGGCATTTGTCTAAGGGGTCCCTGGTCCAAGAACCACTGGTCGCGTAGAAGGAAAGGAGCTGTTTACTTCTGCGGACCCCCTCCCCCGGTCTCGCCCCAGTTGTGGGGTAGCCCCGTGGCGGGGTGAGGATTGGGGCCACCCGAGGGGCGGGAGGAGTGAGTGGGAGCACAGCTACCCCGAGATGGTAGTGTAAGAAGGGGCTACCCAAAGGAAAGAAAGGAGGGGCTGGTGCTGGGGCCAACGGTGGTCTGACCTTGGGCGGTGGATGTTCCGTCTCTGCACCACTCTCGTTTTGGGGTGCCACGAAGGGAGGGGTAGGGTCGGGGGTCGGGGCCCTCTCGGGCCAGGTAGTGGAGAAGGAGGGGGAGGTGCAGGTGCCGGGGACTTCGGAGGAGGAGGAGGCGGCGCTGGAGCCGGGGGCGGCTTCGGAGGAGCCGGGGGCGGCTTCGGAGGCGCCGGTGGCGGCGCTGGAGGCGCCAGTGGTTTCGGTGGCGCCGGTGGCTTCGGTGGGGGCGCCCCCGACTTGGGACACTACCTTTGTCTTTATCCTTAGCAGTTGTCCCAGTACCTCGAACTCTTCAATGAAGATGTCGTTCCCTGAGACGAGTCCTCTCTTTACACACGTGTGCGCGTGACCCTCTCCACAGGTGTGCACAGGTGCCGTCTTGATTGTCCTGACTGGGCTTGTAGGTAGTCGTCTTCCCTACTTACTCTGAGCCTGACAAGTGTCGGTAGTTTCGTTTTTCCAATTGTCGTTGTGTCCTGTCTGTTTTTTTAGAGTCTTAGGGTCATTCACTTTTTCGTTCGGGATCTTTGGGTCCAGACTGTGTTGTAGGAAAAAATTTCAGGTCGATGTTGGTTCTGACGGGTCGTGATCGACACATCTAGACCCACTATTGGGTCCGTGGGGAAAGGGGAATGTCTCTGTTTTCCCACACCATTCACACTTCGACTCATAATCCGGACCCCTCCCACTTTAATATCCTACTCCTACTCTTCCCTTTGTCCACCTCCGTGTAACGACAATTATAAGACGAAAGGAGGCGACCCCTCAGTTAAGTGTCCTGGACAAGACAAAGGTTATGACTAATCAGACTTCTTCTCTCATATGGTACACACCGGCACGCAACACCGTCCACCCAGGGGGTCCGGGACTTTGAAGAAGTGCGAGAGGGTGAGCCCTGGAACACACACCGTCTCTTCACGATCGGGGTCTAGCCACACCGCCCCCCTCACCCCCCATCGCGTAAGTGGTAGGTAGAAAGGACGATTGACCAGGGGGACGAAGATTTGTGTGTGTTCAGAGGGGGTCGAACCACAACCGTCCCCTCACCACTCCCCCTTCGTTTTGGGTTTTGAACAGGAAATACCTACCCGTTGAATGTTCGTCAAATGAATCCTAAACAGTTGTTCTACCTTTCAAATCCCCTTTTTTTAAGTCTCTCTGAACTAAAAAGTAGTGAAGTCCTCTGTCGTTTGTAACAAGCGACTCGGGTTTTGTTACAGACTTCGTCTCCCTAAAGAGGACCATGAGTGTCTAAGTCATAGACTGGAGACGCTGTCGAAGATTTCGAGACGACATGAAAATCTTTTTATCTCAATAGTTAGTAAACACACTTTTAGACACGACCAAAGTTGACTGGAGGGAACTACATTTGATAAGTTATAATTTGTACGTTTTCAAAAACGTTTCCACACAATATAAGGGTGGGATACTTCCCCAGTAAGGAGAAAAAAAAATTAAAATTAAATAAAAAAAAAAAACCGGTGTGGTACGTGGTACACCCTAGAGTCAAGGGCCTGGTCCCTAACTTGGGCTCGGGGGACGGAACCCTCGAGACTCAGAATTAGTGAGCTGATGGTCCCTTCAGAGGTACTTCCGAAGTTAGTAGAATTACTGTAATTTTTACTTTTGCATCTTGAGACTTCTCAATCGGGATTAAATTCACAATCTTTACTCGACGGCCGGAGATCAGAGGGTGGGGGAGACTCCAGAGGACGGGTGTACCGTCGGCCACTGACTTGAAAAGTCTTGTCGGTTAGCCGAGAGTGGTAAGGGAACGGGTTTGAGGAAGTTTACAAAAGGTAGTGCAAGATTTACTTTAGTGTCAAGGAAAGAGCCCGAAGGTTTCAGGATTCAGTCACCCAGAGGGGGAACGGGGTACGTTCGCTAAGACTCATTGACAGACCCCACCCCCGGTCCGGACCCTGAAATGTCAAGGAGCCCACTGAGACTGCACACCGGGTCTGACTCTTAGTGGTGCGACCGAAACGACTGAAAGGACTGGAGTGAGATCCGATCCAGGACACAAGAAGGAGGGGTTCTTGTTTGAGATGAAGGTCGAAGGTGTGGGAACTGTAGAGGACAAGGGAGACGGACCCAGGACTCCTGTGACAGACTGAGTGGGGGACGTGACTTGCATTCACACTGGTTTGCAAGGAAGGAGTCTGGTCGGAAGAGACCGATGGACCGGAAATGAGGTGAAAGAAAAAGAAGGACGGTTAATAGTATGTACCGTAAAATTGTTAATAGTGACGGAGAAGGGGTGAGGGGGGTGACCTTAGTTGAGGTTTACCTGTCCCTACCAACAAATCCAGTAGTGACGTAGGACGCCCTGATACCCGAGGTACTTTTAATTTACTCGACAAATGACTACTGAGAATTTCGGGACCCAAGACGGAGTCCTTCTTTCGCGGGAGAGACGAGTGAGTCCTTCGTCCACTAGCCTGCCACAGGTCTCGGGGCCAGGGAGGGGAGTCCGTCGAGTACCTGACTTGTGTCCCTCTACCGGTGAGGTAAGTGCTGGGATCTCTCATCCGTTCTAAGTACCCACAGAACTTTTCAAGTGGACATTCCTCTAGACCTTTTGTTGTGTCACGGGTGTAGTGTCTTAACATTTCTAATTTACTGTTGTGTGTTTTTCACGAATTATGTGACGGAATGTACGTTTGAGTCCCCTCGTTCAGAGAGGAGGAAGGATAAATCCCCTCTTTGGTGATACGGGTTCTCTGGGAGTTGGGGCAGGACTGTTTTGTCTCTGGGTCTTTCACACCCGTACCGTACCCCGTGTCGTACGTGTTATGAGTCTTGTAGAGTCAGGTAAAGTCCAGGACCTCGAGAATCTTTTTACCTGACATGGGTGAGGAGTCTTTTTGTGTGCAAGTGTATGAATTTTTTTTTTTTTTCAAAACCAAAAATTTGTCTGGGGGTCAAATTTTGAAGAGAAGACGGTGTCGGAAGGCGTAGAGGTTTCACCGTGGCGTGGGAAGGTCAATGTGTGTGGTTTTGGGACTTAACAGGAACTGGGGAGAGTACGGGTGTGCGTTTGATAGCCGAGATAGAGGTTTTGTATAGGCTTTCCCACTGTTAAACAGTTGGTCCGGTTGACGGCGGTGGGACCAGGTTCGGCGTGGTAGAGGGTCATCTACCGTCGTTGTTGAAGAAGGACGAGACAGACGAAGGCGAGAACAAGGAGATTTTAGAAAGTGCGTCTCGTTCTTCGACGACGATTCAGCGAAGCCAACACAGCCTGTTACACACTGGAGTATCTGGCGTCGGGTGGTCCGAGGAGACAGGGACCCTAAGAGGTCCGTTCTTGTGACCTCACCCAACGGTAAAGGAAGAGGTTACGTGCGTACGATTCAGCGAAGTCAGTACAGGCCGAAAAACGTTGGGGTATCTGCCGTCGGGTGGTCCGAAGAAACAGGTGTCCCAGGAGGTCCGTTCTTATGACCTCACCCAACGGTAAAGGAAGAGTTCTCGTTTTTCCTAGGCAAATTTACAGAGTCAGTTCAGACTGACTGCAGTATAGGAACGAACTTTGGAGGGTTTCTGAAGGAGCGTGTTGGTCTGATTTTAGGAACGACTTCCTGAAGGGACCACCAGGTCACCAATTCTTAGGTGGCGGGTTACGTCTCCTGTACTCAAGCTCAGACCCTTCTAGGGTGTACGACTCCCCGTTGATTTGGTCGCGAATCTCTTTCAGACTTGTTGTCACTTCTGGGTACGAGACTGCGCAGGTTAAGAAACGCTGGAGTACCTGACATCGGGCGGTCCGAGGAGACAGGTACCTTAAAAGAGTGGTTCTTATGACCTCACCCAACGGTAAAGGATGAGGTCCCTTAGAAGGGCTGGGTCCCTAGTTTGGGCAGAGAACTCAGAGGACGTAACGTCCGTAAGAAATGGTGACTCGGTGGACCCTTCAGGGTCACCTCTGGGTCGTGTCGGATTTTATTTCTTTATTTATTTATTAGGAACGATTTCTCGACTAAGGATTGTTGAAGATGTTGAAGAATAGGATTGTGTCATTCCCGTCCCAACCCTTCTTCCACATCGGAGGTAAGGACCTTGGTAGTCTGGTGTCCTACGGACACCCGAACGGTCCCAGAGTCCACCCTCTGTGTGGTGGACTGTGAAGTGGTCTTCTAGGGGTTTGTGACTTCTCTTTCCCTTGGATCCTCCCCCGCACCTCGGTGTTTAAGGTGATGGGGACTGGTCTACTGGGGTAAAGAGGTGTCCGGCTTCCCCTTCCACCTTCTTTTTTCTTTTGGACATGATTCTTTGTCTGGGAAAGACAGTACTACCTTATAAAGGGGTTGAGGTCCCCTCGTTCGACCCCCCTCCTCCTCCCTTAGTCGGACTAAATATTCTCGACTCTGTAGACCCCTTTTCCTGGGATTAAAACAAAGGGAACTACTCTTACCATTTCTACTGTTAATCTTGGTTATGATAGTATGCAGTTCGTGACACGATATGCTCCATATTATCTGTTTTACATTGATACACTTTTAAATTCCACATGTTGGACAGGTCGATTATGTGTATATAACGTTTTCCTAATGGTGGTACACGATAAAAAATTGTACGAGAGTGATTTAAACTTGACCCGCGGTAAAATAACTACTTTATTGATTCCGAGTCTCCATTTCGCTGAACGGGTTCCAGTGTGTCACTTAATTCGTATCAATCCTGACTTTAAAACTTGACTCCGGAAAGACGACAGTTTCGTCCCTGAGAGGAGTAAGGTGATCCTCCCTCCACGCCTCCGAAGTAGTCTTAGAGGTCATTTTAGCCTTACTTAATTTGGTGAGTGCGGGACACTAATGGAGGGAGGGGATAGGCTGTTAGGATATGAGCCACACACTTCAAAGTGGAGTGAAGAGTGGCGTCAACTCCTAGTGATCCGAGGCTTAGAGGTGAGGTACGAATCCCTAGGCGGGGGGAGCCCTCTCATCTCTCGCCCTTTCACCCGGTGTCTGATAGTTCGGTCTTATGAGTAGATACGCCGAGAGAGGTTCTTCGATCCAAACTTGAGTTCCCATGACATCGATGCCGTCGCTGTCCCCTCCTATGCCCCAGAATTCTCCTAGGTCGGGTTCTAGTCCCTGAGAGGCGGAGCGCTACTCCGGTTTAGAGGTTTAGGGTGCGGGTCTCTAGGTTCTGGGAGCTACAGACCTAGATCCAAGACCCGTCGTGGGATCTGACGGCGGGCGCCGGGTTATAGGTTCTGGGAATAACTGTCGGAGTTACTTTGCTTAAGGTCAAGTCCTGTAGGGGTCAAAATGCGGGTTCTGGGAGCTGAGTGCTGGCAGTGGAGACTGCTCAGTCAGTGTTTGGAGATCTGGCCCTTGGGCTTGGGATCCGAGTCCAAGCGAGGATCCCGCCTTGGTTCGGGAGAGTAGGGGTGCTCTCCGGCCTTGTCCTGGGAAGGAGTGTTCTCTGGGCTAGGCCCCGAGTCTTTAGGACGGGCGGTCCGGTTCTGGGGCGGGGAGACAAGGGAGGACCGTGGGGCGAGGGGCGGCTCAGGGTCGGGACTGGGTCTGGGGTTGGGGCCCGACGTGGACCAAAGTATCGATCGCGTCTTGACGCGCCGAGTCCTTAGCCACCGAAGGGCCCGAGGTGCGCTGACTCCGACTGCGTGCACCTTTCCTCGCGTCCGCGCGCCGCTGCATGTGACCCACTGCGTTGGTGCGTCGGGGCGGGGAGCCTCGGAGTCGGGGCGGGGCTGGGGTCGCGCGGGCGATACCCGCCCTTAAAAACTCGAACAGTCCTGTGGCGGGGGAGCTCGCGGGATCCGCGATGGCACTGGACACGTCTCTAGCAATGTGATTTGTGCGAAGGGCGAAGAGAAAGTGTCCACGCTCGTGGGGTCATTAATCCCTCGCTTTTATATCAGGGATTCAGCCCAGGCTGAGACGCTAGGGTAACTGACGTCGGGCGGTCCGAGGAGACAGACACCCTAAGAGGTCCGTTCTTATGACCTCACCCAACGACAAGGGAAGAGGTCTCCTAGAAATGTTTGGTCCCTACCTTGGGACCAGAGGGCGTAACGTCTGCCTAATAAATGGGAGACTCGGTGGTCCTTTGGAGTCATTAGATACGAGTAGGAGTCTAAAAGCGTCCTTGAGACGGGAGACGAAAAGAAGAGACAAGGGTCAATCGAGGGATTTTAGGGGAGATGTGAGTTTTCGTAAGGGACTAGGTAAGGGTAGGGGTTCTTGTTCCCGGTTGAGACCTGAGGTAAGTATGTAAGTATGTAACCTTTTCGTAAACAACACACGGACTTACATGGTCCGTGAGACAAGATCCGTGCCCTCACGTCGTCCCTTGTTCTGTATACTTAAGACCTCGAGTAGAAGGCTACTCCCCTTGTCTGTGGTTTGTTCAATCATTTTTGTACGACTTACCATCTTCCGGTATCACGAAACCTCTTATTAACGAAACCTCTGACCACAACCCTTCTCTCCACTTTAAAGAATGTCCCACCAGTTCCTTACGTAGGTCGCTGAAAACTCGTTTTTCGACTTCCTTCACTCACTCCGTACGAGGACAGACCCCCTTCTCTCAAGGTCCGTCCATCCTAACGTACACGTTTCCGGGACTCCGTCCTTTCCATTCCTCTCAACGTCTTTGTGACTTCTTACACAAAGTACGTCTCACTCATCCCCTCTCACCCTTCTCTACTCCCGTCCCTCCAATTGTCCATTTAACATACCCCGGAACCCCACTCTTGAAACTGAAAATAGCTCACTCTACCTCCCAAGACTTGTCTCTTCCCTACACTAGACTGGGTCCAGTGGGACCGACTTACACCCTTTCCTCACTCTCTATCTCCACCCTCGTCCTTTTGGTTCCGCCCCGGACGACGTCACCTAGTCCCTCCTCTGTCCTTCCTGGTCTAGTCCTACGTCCGCCTCCTTCCTTGTCCCTCTTCTAAGACATAATTGTGACTCTTAAAACGTGAAACATTAAAATATTAAACTTATAAGTAGGAGTATAACTAAGGTGTTTCGTTTTGTACACGATGATACTCTTTAATCATTGTTGGAGGTCCTCTTAGGTGACCAGACAAGACACGTAACAACATAGTGAAACATAGGTCTTGTCTATGTCTCACCCATGAGGGATTTACAAACAACTTCCTTACTTACTTGGACACGACAGAACTCAAGAGACACGTCCCACAAGGTCTTTGTGAGGACCTTTAAACAAATGTATAATTCTACCTTTAAGACACCTCAGATACGACGTAAAGGTCCTTGAGACATTATAAAGTTTACCAAGGTTAAGTCCCATCACAATGGATGATGAGTACCTAGAATGAAACGGAAGAAACGGAATGAAACGGAAAATTAACCTTAAACGGAAGGTTAATTTTTATTAATAAAAAAGATTTCCCACTTTTAGGTCCTGTAGGGACCACCAGGTCACCAATTCTAAGGTACGAAGGTTACGTGCCCCACACCCGAGGTAGGGACCAACCCCTTTATTCTAGGGTGTCCGGAGCTTCGTGTCGGTGTTTCCCCTTTCCTCTACTGTTAGGAGTCTCGTGTCACGTCCGACATAAGACCTTAGGACCATGGTAGAGGACCGAGACTCTATGACGTGGACGGTTGAACGAGACGTCTGGACTTTACCCATGATGGTCACTCATTGACCCGAAGGGACGACCGAGTCTACCAATTTCTTAGACAGACGTCACCCAACCCTTCGGTATCTCTTTCCTTATCGATAGGTGAAGTCATAAGAACGGACCTCTTAGGGTACCTGTCTCCTCTGACCACCCGATGTCAGGTATCCCGGTGTTTCTCAACGTGTACTGACTCACTGACTTGCGTGTCACTTATTAACCCCCCTCCCATGGACGATCAAACACGACCCCCGTGTCACCACTGACTTTCTCAGGTCGGAAGGACCTCGACGGTCAGGGACCAGGAGACTGTCACCGTCAGGTCTCCCCAGTCCCGGTCTTACCCCCACACACCGAGTCATGTCAAGGGGGTGTAGGGGACTTGGAAGGAAAATGGAAGGACGAGACTGGTGTTGGATCAAGAGGGTACTTCTGTGCGGAAAGACACGTCGGGAAGATTCGTCTCCGATAAAGAGAAGGAGTCGGAAGTACGAGTGACCCGGACATATACGTTATTCGAGGAGTACCGATGAAGCTTTGGTAGGAGACGGAGGAGAGATTCTGGGAGTGAAACTTCGAAGACGTGTCTTGGACGAGGGTAAGAACAATGGTCGAAATAGCTGATGGTTCAGTGACGTCGAGTGAAGTAGAAAAACCGAGATCCGAGTACCGATGGGTTCGACGAGGAGAGTAAGAACAACTGCAGGTTTAAGTCCACCTACTAGGACACTGACAAGACCGGAGACCTAGAGAACTGAAGGAGAGGAGATAGCTAGAGTAGGAGACGGGTTGGGAAGGAAGGGTGTGGGTCTGAAACACGTCCCCTGTGTTACCACTGACACCGTCCCGGCTCCAGGGTCCGACAACCCTCTCTTTCCGGGTGGGGGTCTGTCACTGTTGGGGTTTTAACGTCGGGGACGTCTTAGAGTCAAGGTACGTAGAGTGACAGACGGGTAGTGGAGGACAGAGAGGTCAAGTGAGGGAGACTTTGACAACGAGGTTCCTGGGAAGTCGGGGTACTTCGACTGGAGGAAGAGGGACGGGGAGTGGAGTGGAGGAGTACTAGTGTGGTGAGAATGGTGGGTCGGGTTAGGGGGTAGGTGACAATAGAGGAGAGGAAAGGAGTACGGGAGTTTGAAGATTGAAATGGAAAACGTGGGTTAACTCAGGTGATAGGTGGAGGAAGTGTGGACGTGTGACCGTCGACTTACACCTACCTCTTTTTGGGTGTGGGTGAGACTGTGTACTGGGGTTCGTCAGCGATTACACCGGGTCGGTAGGATGGTGTCCGGGGATTAATTTAGTAAGAGGGTAAAGGAAAAGAAAAAAAGAATCATCATAGCCATTACACGAGTAAAAATTTACGAATTCCGTATTAAATGTATAGTTTTTTAGGTGGAGAAACCCCTGAAAGGAACACCCGGTCACCAATTCTTAGGGAGGAGGTTACATCTCCTGAGTCCAAGCTAGAGACCAGTCCTTTAATTCTAGGGTGTCCAGCTCCCCGTTGTTTCGGGCGGGTGGTGTTGATCTCTCTTCGGACACATGGTGTTGTTACTTTCTGGGTACACACTGTTGATTCTTGTCTGTATCTTTGTTTGTTTATTTATTTATATAAAAATTTTCTAGTTAAACAAAATTTTTTTGGTGGATAAAATACACATGTCCAGTTGTGTAATGTCTTGTGTAAACTCATCTAAATATCAAATATAGAAGTAGTGGTGTTAAGTCAAAATCTTGTCGAGTCAGTAGGGTAAAGTATATCTATTCTAATATGTTATCCTTCTTAAGACACAGACCAAAAGCAGTGAATCGTAGTGCAGGGTTTGCCAACGTACATAGTGATCAACCAAGGAAAGGTAACGACTTAAGTGACATACCGATCTGGTGTGAAACAAGACAGATGGACAACTACTCGAAAGGTCTATAAAGGTCATACCTCCAACAATACTTATTACGACGATACTTTATAAGTGAATGTTCATGAACACACCTGTCTATGAAATAAAAGAAAAAAAATTCTTCTCAAGGTCCTCAGTTTACCGACTCAGTACACTAGTCTCATACAAATGGATATTGTGTGACAAAAGGTTTCATCGACCTGGCTAAAAGAGAAGAGAAAAAAGCCGACGCCACCCAGAAACAACGACACGTACCCGAGAGAGATCAACGCCACTAGTCCCCTATGAGAAGTAACTCAACACGTCCGAAGAGTAACACCACCGAAGAGAACAACGTCTCGTCCCCGAGATCTCACGTCCGAGTCATCAACACTACGTCCCCGAATCCGCAAGGCACCGTGCTCCTTAGAAGGGCCTGGTTCCTAGTTTGGACACACCGGACGTAATCGTCCGCCTAAGAATTGGCGACCAGGTGGTCCTTCAGAACCTGGGGAAAGGAACTTCCTAGTAAAATGTGAGAGAAGAGAGAGTAGTCTGGAGTTTTGAAAAAGAAAGAACAAGAATTGACTACTGAAACAAAGGGTGAACTTACTCTTGTATGTTCTTTAGTGTTCTCTTAAAGTCGTAGGAGACTGGGTATAGATGGTCAGTCACCGTGGACAATTGAAGGAAACGATATTTTCTTTAGACAAAAACACAAGTATGTGAAATGACGACTGTGGTCTATATAAAGGTGTTGTTCGTTAAGAGGTCAAGAGACGTCTGAGGTTGACGACAGGATGTTAAATTAAAGCAAACCTGTGATTGATGTACCTCAACGTCGTCTGGGGTGTCCAATTCCTGTCTCTCATTGCGTCCTTTAGGTGAAATTCACTCCACCAACACCTTCCCGAGACATTCCATCATTGTCCATTTACCTGTAGACTTTCTACTCTTCGTAGATCAGTCACTACTCACCTCCCTTGTCGAGAAAGTGTTTCCTTACTTCATTTTTTAAACCGTACAAGTTATGGGACTTTCTCTTCCAAGGGTTTAGTATTACTGTCACTATCTTCTACTCAGTCTTCTCCAACCGTCTCCTGAAGGGACCACCAGGTCACCGATTCTGAAGTGCGGGGGTTACGTCCCCCAAGTCCAAGTTGAGGGACCACTCCCTTGATCTAGGTGTGCGGTGTTGATTTCTAGGACGTACGGTGTTCATTCTGGACCACGTCGGTTTATTTGTAGCAAGTCAGTGTTTCAACACGGGCTGAGAAACGCTGGGGCACCTGACGTCGTGCGGTCCGAAGGGACCGGAGGTGATAGAGGACCCCAAACGAGTTTGAGTACAGGTAACTCAGCTACTACGGTAGGTTGGTCGAGTAGAAGACAACGGGAGAAGAGGAGAACGGGAGTTAGAAAGGGTCGTAGTCCCAGAACCGAAGTCTCAGTCGAGAAGCGTAGTCCACCGGTTTCATAACCCCGAAGTTGAAGTCGTAGTTAGGAAGGTTACTTATAAGTCCCAAGTGAAGGAAATCCTAACTGACAAAACTAGAACGACAGGTTCCTTGAGAGTTCTCAGAAGAGGTGATGGTGTCAAGTTTACGTAGTCAAGAAACCACGAGTCGGAAGAAACACCAGGTTGAGAGAAATAAATATTTATTTATTCAGGAAAAAATTTTATTCTCCAACCGTCCCCAGAAAATCCACTTCCTTAAACTAAAATAATGTTCTAGTTAAATATCGGTCACCACGAATATCACCGAGACTCGGTGATCACCGACACTCCTACTTAATGTCCGTCCCTCCTCGTCTACCGTCCGTACTACTACGGTCGACTTGGTCCACCACTGTCACCCGTACTATTCTTTCCGTCCGTCTAAAGTCAATACAAAGCTATGTTAGGTTTTTCGACAAAACAACTTGTCCCACCTCCCGTTTCTACTCCCTTCTTAGTTCTTATTAAGGGGTACAAGACTGACTCCAAACCGTATCAGTGACTCCAGCCCCTCTGGTCATATCCGTCCCGTCCTCTCTCAATCCTGTCTTCTCTCTGAAGTCAAAAATTACGTATCTAACCTACTTGTCGAATTCAGGAGTGAGGTTGAGACACTCCATCCCTGATAGGAATCGAGATGAAATTCATACTACGAAAACCGTCTTGCGAACACAGGAAAGTTCTAAGGACACAGCCTTCGAGTGGAGGTTACACTACCATAAACCTCTACCTCTAAAACGCCCCCCACTATGCAGTATTCCCATCTCGGGAGTACGTACTCTAATGACGGAAATATTTTCTCCGGGTCTCTTGAGGGAACGGGAAGGTGGTTGACTCCTGTGTACTCTTCTACCAGTAGATACTTGGTCTTTCGTCCGAGAGGGGTTTATGGTTTAGACAACTGCGGAACTAGACCCTGAAGGGTCCGGGATCACTTTCACCTTCACAATCAACGAGTCGGCACAGACTGACAAGCGGTGGGGCACCTGGAATCGAGAAGTCCGAGGAGACAGGTACCTTAAGAGATCCGTGATGACGTCACCCAACGGTAAGGGAAGAGGTCCCATGGAAAGGGTGGGTCCCTAGTTTGGGCTCAGAGGGTATGACGTCCATGTAAGAAATAGTAAACTCGGTGGTCCCTAGGGTCCGAGATCTTGACACTCTTTAAATTTACAAACAACAAATATTTGGTGGGTAAAATACTATAAAACAATATCGTTGGGTTCACCTGATTTTGTATACTTCTTTGACTCACCGTCTCTTTAATGGTACGGACCTAATATTTACTGTTTCAATCTTCGACAACTATAAAAGGAAAAGATGAAGAAGGGAGGCAGGTTGAAGTAAAAGAGTAGGTAGGTAAGAAGATTAGCAGGTCGACGGGTAAAGGGGGTAAAGGGGTGGATGTAGAAAGGGTTAGATAGCTAGACAGAGGTAGGTAGGTAGGGGAGTGGACGGTCCTTTATAAGTAGTATACGGTCCAAGGGGTCCGTAGACTGTGGACACCCCGTCCTTCTTCCCCGAAGGGTCCACCGAGGCACCATTTCTTGGGTGGACGATTACGTCCTCTATATTGTCTGAGTCCAGACTAGGGACTCAGCCCTTCTAGGGGACCTCCTCCCGTACCGTTGGGTGAGGTCATAAGAACGGACCTCTTAGAGGACCTGTCTCCTCGGACCGTCCGATGTCAGGTGTCCCAGCGTTTCTCATCCTGTACTGACTTCGATGAATCGTTCGTGCGTACATGTCCTTCCTTCCAGTGCCTATTCTTCTGTACTCTGTCTGTGTGACCACACGTTGAATTATCTATAAATAACTTACGAAAAGGCCAACCGGAGTCACCGAGTTGTTTCCCCATCTCGCCTCCCCGTGTCTGTTGCTGTCTCACGCGGAGAGTCGGAGGTCTCCGAAGTCCAGGACGTCGGAAGGAAGGGCCACCTACTGACTAGTCAGGACCGACACTCTGTGTCTGAGAATCGTGTGAAACATCTACCTCGTGGGTGGGACTGAAGGGGGAGGGGCACTCCTGCGTCCACGGAGCCGAGACTCTTCGGACCGGAGGCTCGACATAGGGAATGGTACCCCTCTTCAGGCCACGAAAGGTTAAGAGGTTGCAACAAAGGACCCTCAATCCGGTTAGCAACGAGGTCAGGCGTAGTTTCAACGGTGTCCGGGGTGTGTCGAAGGGTCGTACCAGTAGCGACTGGTGGTGTCGGTCGACGGGTAACCACGGTTCGACGTGGACTTGGGGGAGGAAGACGACCTGATCGTGTCTCGGCAGTCCCAAGACTGAGTGCCTGTGTCTACAATTGTGGAGTCGACCCTCCAGGTGAACCTCTGGTAAGTGGACCACCAAAACCACCCCCCTTTCCACCCACTTTGTGTCTCCACTCCGACCTTGATGTTTCTTCGACCCCACAATGATGTTTCCGCTGGGGTTCCTTCTGTTGCTCAGGTTCCTCGTTTTCGTCTCTCCGTCTACGACTTTCTCTACTTCCGGGCCTACCTACGTGGTTTACCTCTCTACCTGTGGATTCCATTAGTCTCTACACCTACTTACCTATCTTCGTGCCTCTCACCTACCTACTTCTCTGCCTAGTTACGTATTCGTCCACACGTGTGTTGTAGGGTTTCCGTGGACCCCAACCCCCCTCCGTGAACGTGGTCTCTCTATTTGCTCAGTTTGGGGTCGTAGTAGGACAGATTAAGATCAAAAGTTTTATTTTCTTGGGAACTCGTACAGGACAATTCAATGACCAAGGGATTGTTCCGTTGAAGTAGGGAATAAAAACGGTGCGACTACAGACTTCTGTTCAGTACTGGATCGGTCACATTATTAGTACACTCTTTTACTGGCAAACAGGTAGTGTCCGACACCTGAGTCATTGGAACCATTGGACTACTCAAAAAAGAAAATTTATTGACAACAGACAGAAGAGACCATTCAATTGGGAACATTTCAGTCTAAGGGACCTCTCGGAAGAAAGTTTCTTTTCAAGGAAAAAAGTTTTACGACAACATACACTGCGAAAGAGACAGTCTACTGACCTCTCAGTCCATCTATTCTTTCTATCCATCTGTCTAGACTTCTCCACCTACCTACCTGCCTACCCACTTAGTTACCTTCCTTCCTTACCCCCCTTCCTTCCCTCCGTTTTTCCTTCCTGTCCACCTTCCTCCTCTCCTCCGCCTCCCTACCCCCGTCACTTCCTGTCGACCTGTCCACCCGCCCCTCAGAGTCGTCCGACGTTCGAAGCTACCGCATTCTTCGCCCTGACTCAAGAGACACAAGGGGTCGTGTGCCGGACCGCGTCTCCCCTGCCCCTACTTACATCAGTGTTTTGGTCTGAGAAGGACCCCGGTCCGGGACTAGGCCCATGACCACTGCTTCACTGTTGGTTCCCCTTGTCCTAGGGACGGGTGGACTCCTAGTATACGGTCACTCCCTCGTACAGTTGTTTGTGCTTCTTTATTACCTGCTGAAGTCTCTCACTGATCGTGGTCTTCCCCTATTTTGTCTCATTGGCGTGTCTCCGACCCGACTCCTCTCTCTCGAAGACATCCCTCAACCCTTTCCAGAGAGACATCTTCACCTCTCTGACCTTGACTCTAGACTTCCTACTCTTCCTCGGTTCCGAATCCTTTAGACCTTCCTCTTGTGACGCCGTCTCCCTTGTCGTTTACGTCTCCGGACCGCCACCCTTGTTCGCACCAGGTGACACACTTGTCGTATTTCCGGTCGGACCGGATAATCGTCGTGTCGGGTACTCGAGTCCTCCCTTGACCTCCTGTACTCCAACCACTCCGGTCGCCCTCAGACTAGCGTATTTCAGAACGTCCGGTACCTTCCCTCCACCGAACTCAAACTTTGCAACGAGACTCTGCAGCGACGTCTCAAAATGCGTCGTCTTACCGGGCCGGACTAAGTGTAAAGATCTCGTAGACAGACGACACATCTCTTAACAAAGACCTGTCTACTCGTTTCCTTCCAGCACTCATCCCCAGACGTCATTAGAGTGAGGACCCGTATATAGGTCTCTTTTGTGTGTCCAGTTTTTCTATGGGCATGGGGTTACAAGTAGGTGACTTCGTGGTGAATGTTATCGGTCCTGCACCTTCGTTGGATTTAAGGTAGTTGTCTGCTTACCTATTTCTTCTACGCCACGTATACGTGCTACGTTACAGTGAGTCGGCACTTTTCCTTACTGTGACCCAGTAAACATCTCTGTACCTACCTGGGTCTCAGACAGCGTGTCTCTCTTCAGTCAGTCTTTTTCTTTATGTCATTGCGTACCTAAACCTTAGATCTTCTTACCATGTTTGCTTGGATAAACGTCCCGTCCTTATCTCTGTGTCTGTGTCCCTTACCTGTACTTCTGTACGTCCTCCCGCCACCCTACTTGACCTCCAGCCCTAACTGGCAGATACGTGACGGTGCACACTTTGGCTGTCGATAGCCCTCGCACGACAGATCACACCCCGCGAGTCGATCCACGGGACACTACTGGATCTACCCACCCTCCCTCCACTCCCCTGTGTACATAATATACGGACTAAGGGAAGCAACATGTTATCTTTGATTGTGTTGTAATATTTCGTTGATGTGGGGTTATTTTTTTTGTAAGTCGTATCATTTTCTCATCCCCGGACAAGTGGACTTAATACCTAGGTCGTCTCTCAGTTTCTCACTGCCAGATCGGATACGATTTCTCTCTTGTGTTCGAGGGGACGACTTTCGTCCCGACTCAGAACCTGGTAGAGGGACGTGACCCCCTCCCTACGTCTGGTAGGGGACCCCCTTCCCACACACCTCGTACCCGACATGGGGGGGTGACCTGGATCTTCTGTGGTCACGGACCGAGACGTTAGGTTCTTGTCCGGTACCTTTGTCCTGTGCCCTCGAAATCTCGTCGGACTGCAGACACAAACCAGTACTCAGAGATACTGTGTCCAGTACCGCCTCGTCTGATACTCAGCTGTAGTCAGGAGTCAAGTCGGTTTCTCTGAGAGAGATCTGTAAACCTTAGTCCCACCACTCTTGACACCTCAAACCGTTCACGTTCCGTCACTACAGTTACCTTCAGTTCCCTGTCTTCCTCCTGGGTAGACCCGACCTTACCTTAGTCCTCTGTTTGTCACTGTCCGGACTCCCCTGGGACTCTCGTTCGACTTTCTGTCGACTCCCGTCTCCGTTCACCGGACCTTAACTGCCTCAAGTTTCTTACCAGGGCGACTCGTTCGTGACACGGACCTCAGGTAGAGCCCGGGGACACAGGTGTGGCAGTGGTGGTCGTGAGGTAACGGTCGTTTCACCAAGTCCCGTACCCATCACGACCACCCAAGTTCCGGACCTAGAGGGTCCATGAGAGACTCGCTGGACTCATTTACTGAAGTGGAAAAACCCGGGACCAAAGGGGAGACTCATTTGCCTCTATTACTATTAGGGACAAAGTACTCATGCAACCTCCCTTAGTGTCTCTTACTTCGACTGACCACTAGTCGTTCAGAATTTGTGTCTCCATGTGTAGGTCCCGTGGATCTAGGTCGGTGAGGACTCCGACACAGGGACCTAGAAGATCAATGTACCCGGCTATTTAAGTCAAAACGAGTTCCGTGAGACTTTAACCAAAAGAGAGTGAACGTTGGTATCTCAGAACTAATTGTGATTGTAGATTTACCCATTCAATGAACTGCCACGAAAACGAGGAGTTCTTGAGTCGGTCTTCTTTCCCTGATTCAAACTTCATGACTGTGTTTATGTTTGGGTCTCTTTGTTTGACGTCTCTAGACACTTCTTTTGTCTGCAATCCCGTGTATCCGGTGTTCCTTGCATCCGTGCGACGTTGTCCTTCTTGTTTCGGGTCCCCTTTGTGTCGGGCACACAGGACCGAATGGGTGTGCGGGAACAAAACCCAGTGTCAGTGGTCGGGCAGGACCTTCTTCTATACTTGGTCCCGGTGCCGAAGGTGAAACGGAAACGTCCCGACCTGTAGCCGTTGGTGTGCCATGGTTCCCTACGAGAGGACACTAGGACCCGTCGCCTTTCTCTAGAGCATCTGTGGTCCCCTCGACTGCCGCGACACCCGGGGTAGCTTCCACCACTCCAACCGTGGGTGTCTCTCCCTTGTCTCCGGTACCCCCCGGGTCGTCAGGGCCTGGGGTCGGACCTGCAGCGTATGTGCCGGGCCACCCGTCGACCGACGGACCGTACAGTCCGGTCACGAACTCCTTGTCCTTGTCGCGACCGACGTCAGCCTCCACTCGTCCCTCCTCAAGTGGACACGTGTCTTTCCCCGTCCACTGTTCCACGCCACCTGACGTTTGTGCCGGTGGTGGAAGGTGGGAGACGTAGGTAGGCCCACTGACGTCATTGAAGGAGATTCTTTACGTCAAATCCTGAAGGGACCACCACGTCACCCACTCAGACGGTTGACTACGTCCCCTGTGTCCAAACTGGGGACTAGACCCTTCTAGGGTGTACGACTCCCCGTTGATTCGGGCACCCAGCGTAGATGACTCGGACATGAGATCTTACTCTTCGACGGCGTCACTTTTCGAGTCCATGATGCTGCTTCTCATTGGGGACGAGTGACGTTGACCTCTTTCGAGTGCACGTCGTTACTTCTGAGTTGGGGTCGTGTCGGTTTTTATTTATTTGTTTCTATTTAACGAAAAAATTTTTTTCTTTCTTTACCTCAAATAAAGGGGAAAGGGTAATAAGACTCGACCTGAACTCTGATACGGAACCAATAACGTTACGTCGTCTTCGTGACGACACGGTCCAAGTTCGGACCTGGAGTTCGCTGGACTGTCGAAATGATCAAAGAGCTTTGGGACAGGTCTGTGGTGTCCGATCGGGTGGACTCCTCCCTGGAGTACCTTCTCCCTGCCGGTCGGGAGTCGACTGGGTGACCCCCTGATGTCTTCAGACTCATTCGGGTCTCCTACCGTCTTCTTGACGGGACGACTCGGGTCCGGTTTGTCGTCTCGACGTCTTAACACTTGTCAAAAAACAAAAAAACAAACCGTAGAAGAAAGGTTCTTCAGGACGTGAAGATCTGGGAGGTCGGATGGTAAGACGATAATTATTTTGATCCTACTCCCTGAAGGGACCACCAGGTCACCAATTCTGAGACGGAACGTTACGTACCCTGTGCTCAAGTTGGGGACCAGCCCCTTGTTTCTAGGGTGTGTGACACCCCGTTGACTCAGACGTACCACGTTGATGTCTTGGACACACGGTGTTGATCTCTCTTCGGACGCACGACGTGATTTTGGGGTACGTCGTTTTTTCGTTTTTTGTTTTTTGACCCTACTCACCCCTTCCTTACACCATTAGATCGAAAGGAAATAAACTGTTTGTACGAAGACTTCTTCGTCCTGTCGGAGTACCAAGTCTCCACTCACGTCCGACGACCCCATACTTGGGGTCTGAGGAGGGAACGATTACCCATCGGAACCCGACTGAAGAGAAACAGTAGACATTTTACCCCTTGTATTGTTATCAGGCACAGAACATCTTAACGACACTGATAGCTTACTGAATTATAGATATTGGTTGAATCACGTATCACTCTCGAGGTTTTTGTAGCTAGTACCCGAAGAGATCCCCAAATCACCATTTCTTAGGCAGACGGTTGTGTCCTCTGTGTTTGGGCACAGCTTGGGGTAGGGTTCAGGTCTTTCTAAGGTACACGGAACCTCGTTGATTCGCGTACACGGTGTCGATGACTCGGACACGAGATTTCGGACCCTCGGTGTTGATGACTCGGTGTACAATGTCGATGACTTCGGGCACACGAGATCTCGGACACGAGACGCTCTTCTCTTCGGTGGTTTACTCTTTGGGCACGTCGTGTTGATCTCTCGTCGGGGGTGAACGGTGTTGATCTCTTTTCGGGTTCGTCGCTGTCTGGGTCGTGACGGTTTTTTTTATTATTATTATTAAAAAAATTTTTAGGTAGTGTTTTTATTTAGTTGAGAATTGAAAGTTAAGGGAAGTAATTTACCGGTATCGGCACGATGGATGACGACGACGACGACGATTCAGTGAAGTCAGCACAGGTTGAGACACGCTGGGGTATCTGCCGTAGGATCGTCCGAGGAGACAGGGACCCTAAGAGGTCCGTTCTTGTGACCTCACTCAACGGCAAAGGGAGAGGTCTCACGATGGATGATGTGACGACATTTAATGACAATAAAAAAGACCCACACTACTTACACCTCCCACTCCGGGTCACGAGTCGCTCACGGAAAGTTAGTGGGAACTGAGGAGTCTGTGGATCCCACGTTCCTACTACCAATTGGGGTAAAATGTCTATCTCTTTTACTCCGAGTGTCTCTCCTGACGTCATCCAGGTTATTGTAGGAGAGATGTTTCTATAGTCCAGGATTACGGATCTCGATGATTTACAGTCGAATATACTTCTTTCCCACAAACGTCTACACTAATTCCTAAAACTCTACCTCTCTAATTAGGACCGCCCGAAATTTGTGTCAGTTCACATAGGAATCTTCGTCCTCCGTCTCCCTCTAAAATCCCGTGTGTCGTTTCTGAACCCCTTGTACGTCGTACCTTTGTCTTTAACCTCACTACACCGGTATTCGGTTCTCGAAGGGTCCACCGAGTCACCATTTCTTAGGTGGACGGTTACGTCTTCTACACCCAAGCCAGGGACCCAGTCCTTCTGGGGGACCTCCTCCTTCACCGTTGGGTGAGGTCATAAGAACGGACGTCTTAGGGAACCTGTGTCCTCGGACCGTCCGGTGTCAGGTACCCCAGCGTTTCTCAGCCTGGGTTGAGTCGTTGATTTTATCACTCACAATCAGGAAGACAGGACAGACTGAGAAACTCTGGGGTACCTGACATCGGGCGGTCCGAGGAGACAGGTACCCTAAAGGGTCCGTTCTTATGACCTCACCCAACGGTAAAGGAAGAGGTCCCCTAGAAGGGCTGGGTCCCTGGCTTGGACGTAGAGTAAGTAACGTCCTTCTAAGAAATGGTAGACCCGGTGGTCCCATTGGTTTTTGTTGGTTTCTGTTCCGGTATTTGGTTCCTTACGGACGTCGGTGGTTTTCGGTCCTCTCTCTTCCTTGTCTAAAGGGGGATCTCGACAGTAGAACCGGGTGGATAAGGCCAAAGACTGAAGATCGGAGATATTGATTTGTTCTCTTATTTAAAGAGAACAAAATTCCGTAGTTCGATACCAGTTAACAGTGTCGTCGGTGTCCTTTGATTATGCCCCTGAAGTGGTCGTAACTCAGTGTGTCGTCCCTTTACACCGTCGGAGGGACAGCGGTAGGAGCTCCCCCAGTCGTGTCTTTAGGACTCAGAGGCATCTGAATCTCCTACTTGAATACCAAGGGCTCCCCCTCCTCCCCCCTTTCTCTATCAATCCCACAAACCCTACCTGTACATGTGTGACGATACAAATTTTACCTATTGGTCGTTCCTGACTAACATACTTTGAGACGAGTTACACTACACCGTCGGACCAACCCTCCCCTCAAACCCCCTCTTGCCTATGTACCTATCCACACTTACTCAGGGAAACGACAGGTGGACTTTGGTAGTGTTGTAACAGTTAACCGATATGGGGTTATGTTTTATTTTTCGAAAAAAATTTTTTCTTTCATTTCTTTTAGACTCAGAGGGAGTTCGAGGAGGTAGGAGGAACAGGTGGAGTTCGAGGAACAACGACAAATCAGTGAAGTCAGTACAGACTGAGAAACGTTGTGGTACCTGACGTCGGGTGGTCCGAGGAGACAGGTACCCTAAGAGGTCCGTTCTTATGACCTCACCCAAGGGTAAAGGAAAAGGTCCCCTAGGAGGACTGGGTCCCTAGTTTGGGCGTAAAGGATGTAACCGTCCACCCAAGAAATGGAGACTTGGAGTTCGAGGAGGTGGGAGGGACGGGTGAAGTTTAAGGAGGAATGGCCGTTCATAGCCGGTAGCACCCACGTCGGCGTCAGAACGTGTCCTTATGTCTGTGGGACCCTGTCGTCCTTCGCCAGCAGTGTGAGTGTCGGGAGTTTCGTCGCCCACCACGTCGGACACTCCGGCCTCTCTCGCCGTGTCCTCGGGACCGTCCTCGCGCACGTCTGCCTCATCACCGACAACCGACCCGTGACCTCGCGACGTCTCTTTCCTCGCCCCACCCCAGTACCGACGAGCGACTCGTTACTTGCCCTGGGTGACGTGTGGACCTAGACTCGACGACCACGACCCCTGTGTCGAGGTCCGGGACGGGACACCCCGAGTTCAGTCACCCTGTCTGACACTACCGGGTCACACTAGTCCCCTTTATGTCTGTCTTTCAGTCCCGGTCCTACCCTCGACACTCCTGGGTCCCCTTCGTACGTATCACTCCCGGACCCGAGTCCGATTCGTTGTCCACCTACCACACCGACGGAACTCTACTCCTGGTTCTAACTTTTTATTCTTCTAAGTCAAACCCCACTTTACGACTACAGTGTACCCTTGTGTCCTCCACACACTCCCGGGGGATTCCTGTGGATCACCTTTTACAAGTCCTTCAGTGATCTGGGTACTCCGATCGTCAGTCCTTTCTCCAGTCTCTCCCTCTGTCTGTCACAGGTGACGAACGTACATCCAGGAGGAGACTCTTCTTACTTCCTCTGTGTCGAGACGGGACCCCAGTACTCACCGGTGACGACACAGGTCCTCTCAGTTTCCTCTGTGTCGGGACAGGACCCCCAAACTTCCTTTGTCTATCCGGGACTGACCTCCAATCGATTCTCCATGTCAGAACCCGATCCCCAGACTCCCCCGACTTCAGAACAGGACTTTCTAGATTCCCCACTACCAGGGTAGGACCGCCCCCACCCCGTCCCCGACCACCCCCCGTCCCCGGCCCCACTCTGAGCAAAATGACACACTGGAGGACTGGACGGACTGGGTGCGAGGGTCCAGTGGTGTCTTCTACAGGTCCTTCCCGGGACTCTTGACATTCTCTTCCAAAATCCTCTCGTCCGGAGACTTTCCTCAGACTCTTCCCGGTCAGTCGGCCCGTCCTCGTTTCGGTCCTCGTCCCACACGATTCCCTCCTTGACCCCGGGACGGGGACTCTACGTCTGTCCTGTCCCCCGTGGTTTGGACTCGACCTCAGGAGGGTCCCCAGGGGTCTGTGAGTGCCGTCTTCGACAGACAGGAGGTACCGAAGTGCCGGTACGGTCGGCGGACCGTCCGACGACATATCCGACGGTCCGACGCCGTCTCCATTCACTGCAACGGGAAGACCCGTGTCTCCAGTATGTGCGTGACCGCCTTCATGAGTCTCCCCGAGTCGCGGCGTACCGTCCGACTCTTCCCCGGTAACCACAGGAACTCGACGGGCGTCCGGAGCTCCGAGAGTATACCACGGCAGACGAGACGACTCGTGTGTCCCGTCGGAACCCCAGGTGTCGGGAGCGACGTCGGGACCCTCCTCGGTCCGCGGACGGTGCGCCGAGGTTTCCGTAGGTGCGACCCCCGACACCGCGGCGATCCGTCCTGTTTCAGTAGTAAGGTCAACGGTAACTTCAACGGTGTCTCCGGTGTCTCGGCCAGCACCTTCCCCCTTCCCTACCTATACTCCTACACCCGCAGCGGTAGTATCTCTTCGGCGTCCAGGAACCAGCAGACGTCTTGGTACAAGGCCGGGAGCCGGCAGTGAGCGTGCACTGGGTGTCGGTGTCCGTCCCGATGCCGGAGTGGTAGGTGTCACTGGACCTACCTTCCCGGTCCACCCAGTCCCTGAGTCTCTTCGTGTCCAATCGGACAGAGGAACCTGAGGGTCCGGTGTCTGAGAGAGAGAGAGAGTCAAGGTGACCCCACTCCGGTACATGGGGTCTCTGAAGGGTCCCGTCTCATACAAAGGAAGTCTCTGGGGTCCGACTGTTACAGAGGAGTCAGGGGTTCCGACCCCGGCACAGAGGAAGTCCGGGGGTCCTGTCTAGATACAGGAGGAATCAGGGGAACGTGACCGAAGTATATAGAGAGTTTTAGGGATGCAATTCGGGAGAGGAGGAGTCTGGGGGGGGTCCCGTTCCGGCCCAGGTGAATGGACGCCTGGGGCTCGGTCCGAGTGGTGGACCGGCCGGTGTCATTGGTGGTGTGCGACCCCTAGAGGTCGACGTAAGAAGAGTTCGTGTTAACACTTCAGGAGCAGGAGTCCGACACCCACCGTCTGAAACCGGTTCTATATCCTCGTCCTCGGCACGTCCAGCATCTGCGCAGGTAGGTCCCATTACATCACCTACGGGGGTAACCGGTCCGTCGCCGGTGTCGGTCACCCCGCTGTCCGGACCTGTGGCAGAACATGGGCCGTGAGGAGCATCCCGGACGTCCAGAGCGGGAGGACCGTCGACTGAACCGGCGGTCCAGGTGTGACCGTCACGGCGGGTGTGAGCCCCGGGCCCATCTTCCAGAGCGGGTCGCCCATCATCGCCGGGAGCACCTCCGTCGGTGTGACCGGGTGTCCGTGCGTCCACAGAGGTGACTCGTGCTTCGGCCGCAGTGTCTGCGTCGGGAGTGCCGTCCACCTGAGCGTCGGGAGCCCGCGACTCTCCGACCCCGTCGAGTGTCCCGTACTCAGTGGCGTCTCGACCATCACCGACACCCGTCCCGTGACCTTCCGACACCCCTGTTTTCCCCTTCCTCCGTCCCGCACTCCCTCCCCCTGCGGCCCCTCCGTGTCTCGTTCTCTTCGACGACCCCACTGAGACACACAAAACGGACCCTATAGAGTACTCGCTTAAACAGGTCCCTAGACTCACCCCACAGACTGGGTCGTGCCGGTTGCCCCATAAGTCACACCCCTAGACCCTTCGTCCAGAGAGGTCGGTCCGACGCACAGTTGGACGAGTTCATAAAGATTTCTAGTTCAGTCAGACTGACCCACTGAGGTTGGAGTATATAGACTGGTTCTATACGTCCTAATCTTGGCTGGCACTCATAGAGTCCCATACTTAGAACGACCCTACACCCCGGTCTACGTAGAACCCCATACTTAGGTAGACTCATACGGACGGACACCTACAGACTAGACCTTCGGAGAGTGTCAGAGAGACTGTCCCAGACAGTTACACACTGAGACTGGTATACATATAGTAACCCGCTTCGGCTGTCGTATTTACACTGGTCCTCTAGACGGACTCCCCTTGACGGACCCTAAGAGTCTGGTACTTGGACATACATAGAAGTACCCCGATACAGTCCCAGGACTAAGGTGGGACTAAGATGGTCCATCCATATAGACGGGTACACGCAGAGACATATTTACACTGGTTCACAGAGATTGGTCTCCTCCGGGACAGACTCCAATACTCTGCTTTAGATAGACTGGGACACGTAATGGGACAAATTTTTTTATTTTTGTTGGTTTTGTCAGATCTCCGTAGACCTCGAAGGGATCACCGAGTCGTATTTCCTAGACGGACGCTACGTCCTCTGGACCCTAGGTAGGGACCCAACCCTTCTAGGGAACCTCTTCCTGTACGGTTTGGTGAGGTCATGACGGACCTCTTAAGGTACCTGTCTCCTCGGACTTCTCGTTATTAGGTACCCCAACGTTTCTCAGTCTGTGTTGACTCGTCGATTTGTCGTTGTTGTCTCCGTAGACTGGTCCACATCGAGAGATCCCGAGAGACTGGTCTCCATTGACTCTCTTAGATGACCCCACTAGTCCGTGGGGTCAGATAGACTCACGTACTTAGGACTGTCACATGACCTGACCTGTACCTGTAGAGAAACGACTGTTTCCAGGTAGATCAGTTTCGAATCCAAAAAGGTCATCAGTACATGTCTACACTCTCAACCTGGTATTTCTTCCGACTCGTGGTTTCTTAACTGTGAAAGTTTGACACCACGTCCTCTTCTGAGAACTCTCAGGGAACCTGTCGTTTCTCTAGTTCGGTCAGTTGGGATTTCCTTTAGTTGGGACTTATAGGTAAACTTCCTGACTACGACTTCACCTTCGAGGTTTTGAAACCGGTGGACTACACTTCTCGGTTGAGTGGCCTTTTCTGGGACTACGACCCTTTCTGACTTCCGTCCTCCTCCTCCCCTACTGTCTTCTGTTCTACCAACCTACCGTAGTCGCTGATTTGTCTGTCCTCAAACTCGTTTAAGACTCTCTATCACTTCCTGTCCCTTCGGACCACGGGACGTCAGATACCCCAGTGTTTCTTAGTCTGTGTCAAATCCCTGACTTGTCGTTCCTGGGTCCCAAAGATCGGTGGACATACGTAGAGAGGGTAACGTCATACAGTGACCCATATAAGGTCACACACTTACGGTTCCATAAAGAAAGTGTCCAATTCCCTTCCGCCCTCCCACGGATTCGGGATGCCTCTTCCGAGAACAGAGTCTCGGGTCGCTTCTCCCATCCTCCTCTCTGGGGTGATACACAGGGTACGTACCTAGTGATGAGTGCTGTCTTCAGGCCGGCGGAGGTGAGCGGCTCGACTCGGGGTCGCCGGACCGTCCGACGGTGTATCCGCCGGTGCCGGCCCGTCTCCGGAGGACCTACCGGGACTCGGACCGTCCGCAGGTCGTTCGTCCGGACCTTCATGACGAGCCCGCCTTACTCCGACACCGTCCCTCGGTCGCCCGGAAGCCCCCTGCTCTAGTGCGGCGTCCGCAGCCCCGGTGGCTTCCCGAGGACGACGAGGCCGCACGTCCCGCACCCCGTGCCGGGCCCGTGCGTGAGAGGCGTCGGGCGCCGCGGCGGGTGAACGGTCGCCAGCCCGAAGGGGAGGTGGCGCAAGTCCAGCAGCAACCCCAAGAACAACATCAAGGGCGTGTCCGGTGTCTCCCTCGGGCGCATGCGGCGGCCGTGCGCGTCCGCGTGCAACGACAGAGGCAGCTTTCGGTCGCTCTAGGGCCTCCGCCACCAGTGGTGGTGCAGCCGCGGTGAGTTCATCCGCACGTGCGCCCTCAGGTCGACCTTCCCGTCCCGGTGGTCGAACGGCAGGTGGACGTCCCCTCCCCACCCTCACCCCCAATGACTTGCAGCCTCCGTGTCCAATCTTAGAACTGAGGTGATAGATGACCCCCGCCCCCGCCTCTGTGGAACACGTACAGTGGAAGGGGAGGAACATTATCAATTATCAACATCATCATTATTGCTCCCGAAGGGGCCACCGAGTCACCATTTCTTAGGTGGACGTACGTCCTCTTGGCCCAAGCTAAGGACTCACCCCTTCTAGGGGACTTCTTCCCTTACCGTTGGGTGAGGTCATAAGAACGGACCTCTTAGGGTACCTGTCTCGGACCACCCGATGGCAGCCACCTCAGCGTTTCTCTACCTGTACTGACTTGATTTTTTTTTAAAAAAAAATATCTGTCCTATAGTAACCGAGGAGTGTGATGGGAGACTTCGTCTATGCAAAGAATCGGGGTAAAGTGTCTCCTCATTTGATTCCCAATCTGTACCCCTTCGGCAACAAAGTTCGGGGGATGACACTTGGGGAGGTAGACGGGGGAATCGGACACTTTCCGTCAGTCCCTTAACCGTCTGGGGATTGATAGGGTCCGTTGGGGTCCCGACCGTACACGACCAGGTGTCTGGTGAGTGGACGTCGACGGCCCCGGTCGGCCGTGACTCCCACTTCGACACCGGCATCTACACGTCCCAGTGTCACGCCCACATTGACTGCCGGACCGACGGGGCCACGAGTAACCGATGGCACTGTCACTTCAAGAGTCGGGGGAGCCCACCCAGTACCGTCCCGCGTGAGTCGTCCATGAGCGTCCGCGGAACCTTCAGTTTAGCCACGGGTAGGTCCCACTACATTACCCCCAGTGGGGTCCGGACTGTGAGCCGACACGACTGTCCAACCGTCGGCACGACCGGACTCCCGTCGTCCCGTGTGAGAAGTGGATCGGGTGTCGACCGTCCGAACGTCTGGTCGCTCGGTGGAGGCCCGGGCGTGACCGTGGAGACCCTTGTCCACCGTAGTCGGGTCTTGAGCGACGGCCGGAGTACCATCCACGGCAACCGGGTCGTCGGCGTCGGTGGAAGGTCCCCCTGCGTCACCAGCTGTGAGTTGTGCTTCGGACTCAGCGTGACCGTCGGGAGGTGCGTCCCCGGGAGCGTATACCGTCCCGACCACCCCCCGCACCCTCTACCCGTCGACCGACCCGTCCCACCCGGTGTCTCGAGCATCACCGACAAGAGGCCCGTCCCCTCGAGACACCCACCTACTTCTCTTTCTGTCTTGCCAAAGTCCTCCACCCCAGACTCCTATGCCATCTGCTCGGTCTCTCTCTGGTTTTCCCTGTCTTATTCTCTGTTGTCTTCTGGGTCCCTGCCCCTCTCTCTTCTCCTCTTTGGCTGTTGGTTTCCGTCTGTGTCTCTGTTCCCGGTACTCTGGTTCTCTGTTTTTGTTTGTGTCGTTTTGTCTCTTTGTTTGTCTGGGGTTTCCTGACCTTACTTTAGTTTGGTCGAGGTTTCTCCGCCCTGGGGCCCGTCGTCGAGGACGAGACAGGGGGGTCACGAGTGGTGTCGGCCGGAGACAGGAGGTCAGGAATTACTGCTAGGGCCGCCGGACCGTCCGTCGTCGCATCCGTCGGTCTCGGACCGTTTCATACAGGAACCGGGGTGGCGGGTCCGTCTGTAGGTCTTGCGTCGGGAACTTCTTCAATAGCCCCCGGTGTACCAGTACCGTCCGCCGCTTCCCCGGAGGCCTCGGTCCCCGGTCCCCAGGCGTCTTCGGCCCCGGGGGCATGAGGAGGTCAGCCAGGAGTCGTGTCCAGCCCGTCCTGGGGACTGTAAGTAGGGTTGTGTCACCCAGGGTCGGACCTTGGGCGGTCGACGGCGGGGTCTACCCATACCTCCCTCGGTCCCACGGCAACCCCTTCCGAACCAGCAACGAGTCTAACGCCAGGTACAAGGGTGTCTCGGGTGTGTGCCGCGGCACCATCGACGACCCGTCGCAGTGGAGGTGAGCGGTCAGGGTCAGTATCCACTGGACGTCGGGCTTCAGTCACCGGTCATGACGAAACCTACGTGGCACCCAGTGGCTTTCGGCGGGCAGCCGGTCTCTCTGTCCGTCACGGGAGTCGTGTGGCAAGTGGACCCCCCTCTCCTCCCGCCCTCCGTGGTCCAGTGACCTCTACACCTCCGGGTCTAGACCGGGGGACGGAGGGAGCGAGCAGGGTGGCACCGACCCTCGACGGTTCCGGAAGGAATACTAACGACGAGTGTCTCAGTAAACGGTTTGTGACACGTTTGTGCAAACGAGATCAGGTCCGGGACCTCTTACTTTCGGGTGGGACACCGAAAAAGACCCAAAGAGAAAACTAGAGGTAGAGGGAGGGAAGAAGGGAGAGAGAAAGAGAAAGAGGTAGACCTGGATAACGCGAGAGACCAGAGAGAGACTCAAGGAGAGTGAGACAGAGAGAAAGAGAAAGAGACCCAGGAGAGGGAAGAGACACAGAGAGAGCGAACACATAAGAGAGACAGACGTAGACACACACACACACACACACACACACACACAATGAAAGAGAGAGACCCAGGTAGAGAGACCAGAAAGAGACCCAGAACTAATGGATCAGGGAGGGAGAGAGGAATAAAGGACACGTAGAGACACAGACCGGTAGAGACGGTGAGTGAGTGGTAGCAAATAACGGATGAGACAAGGTATTTAGTAAAAGAAGGACACTCGACGGTAATTAGACGTAGAGGTAATAAGACCCGTCTTTCCCGTCGGGTAGAGCGAGAGAGACCTAGAGGAACTTAAAGAGAGGTACAGACTCCGAGCCCCGGAGAGTAAACAAAGGAGCGTTTGTTAGTTCCCACGAATGGACCCAGTCTGGGAGTCGACTCGTGAAATACACGTAGTGGAGTGACCCCCCGTCACGGACGATACTAGGGGTAAAGTGTATACTCCTTTGACTCCGGGTGGTTCAGTTCAGCAAACAGGTCATAGTGTGTAGAGTATTCCTCTCCCACCTAAGTTTGGGCCTACAGATTTTTCCGTTTTAAGACTTCAGGACGTAATTTCGGGAATTACTTCCCGATCTGAGTAAATTAAGGGTTATCACCCTACTACATTAATAGTAAATAGAACGATAAAACAAAGTCCTGATTCACTTCTCTCGGGACTCGAAGGGTAGATACTGGTCGTCCTGGGAAGGGTGGGATGGACCCCTGGGCCCTGGTCGGAATGGGCCTGAAACGGCTAGAGCGGAAACACCTACCTCTACAAACACAACTCCCACCAGTGCCACTGGTCGGAGTGTATCCTGTGTCTCCCCAACGGGGCCAAGAGCAAGAACCACCACTGTCACTTCCCACAGTCCGGGACCCGTAACGAGGGACCCGTCAGCCAACTACGGTCGTGTATCAATGTCCACGGGACCTTCAGTTTCAAGGTCGGCAGCTTCCTCACCATCACGCCCAGCGGGGTGTCGGTCGTGCACCGGACCATCAACCCGTGTGTGTGCGGGACCGGCAAGAATAAGACCGTGTAGAGGACACCGGCTGTGCAGTGTGACACCGTGCCCAGACCCCCGTCTCCTCTCTCCTGGAACTCCCTGACGGTCCACCTTTCGGTCAAAGAAGGGTCTTAGTCGGCCCCGTGGTCGAGACTCCCGAAGACCCCACGCCCCAGCCCCCCTTCTGGTCCAAGGTCCCAGGAAGGTAAACTCTCCGACCGGGGGTCAGACGGTAAAGACTCTGGTGCGGGTCCCACGGGGGCGAGGGTACAGACTTTGACACAGGTTCTGGGACAGTTTCCAGGGTGAAAACTCTGAGTCCAGGGTTCCAGGAACGTCGGTTCTGTGTCCAAGATCAGCGATGGAGACACTGGGACCGAGACCCCAGGGGAACGAATTCTAGAGTCGGGGTCTCCTGACTCCAGACTCTGGTATCCCCAGGGACCAGGGACACGGTCGGGACGCCCGTAGGGTTTCCTGTGGGTGTCAGTTCCCAGGAGACACAGGGTCCAAGGACCGTGGGTCCAAGGGAGTGTGGACCTGAGGGTCGGAGGACCTCCGGTGGTGTAGACTCTGGGTCCAGGACCAGAGACACGGGTTCTGGTTACATGACGTACTTGAAAGACCACCCTTTGATTGGAGTCTCAAGGGTGGTAAACTCTCGGACTGGGGTCCCGGGGGAAAAGATTCAGAGTATCGGACCGCTCGGGAGACAAGGTCTGAGGCAGAGGGACCCTAACGACACGGATTGTGGGACCAGAACCCTCTAGAGTAAAGAGTCCGGGACGGAGGCTCCCAGAGAAACAGGTCTTGAGGGAAGGATCCCGGTGACTTAGTCACTCGGGTCAAAAACCTTAGGGATACGGGTTCAACAATAACAACAAATCAGCGATTCAACATAGGTTGAGAAAGCGATGGGGTACCTGACATCGGGTGGTCCGAGCGGACAGGGACTCTAAAGGGTCCGTTTTTATGACCTCACCCAACGGTAAAGGAAGGGACCCCTAGAAGAGTTGGGTCCCTATCTTGGGTGCAGAGGACGTAACTGACTACCCAAGAAATGGTGACTCGGTGATCCCTTCGGAGATCCGGGTTCTGGGGTCGGAATTTTGGAGAGAGGGACACACGATCAAACGTCAACTGACGAAGAATCGAGGTTTAGGAGGTCACCTCAACCCGAACCAGTCATCTCCCTCGATCTCCCAGTGTCGTCCTCCTTCCCCACCGAAGACGAAGATCACCCGAAACGAGAGAACCCGAGGATCACCGTTCACCGTGGTCGTCGAACACCCTGCGGACGAGTCACTCCGGGGACGACCAAAGGGACACGTGGGGTCGTCCACCGAAGGGTCACTCAAACGGTCGTGGGGTCACTCCCAAAAGGGCGGACGGTCGAGGTCGGACGTATTGGACAGACGGTGGGAGGTCATTCTAGACGGAGGGTCAGAACTACACCCCCGGCAGGAGGGTCAAGGAGGGAAGGAAGCCACGGGAAGACATTGGAAACCCCGTCCCCGACGAGGGATATAGGTGAGAAGAACACAAGTAATCGCAAGAAAAATTAGGGAATCATCAGTCAGAGATAATGTTCGTTCCTTAAGACAATTTAAAAGGGATAAATTCGAGGACACACCGAAGGGTCCACCACGATCACCATTTCTTACGGGGACGGTTACGTCCTCTGAACGTAACCCCGTTACGTTGGGTGAGGTCATAAGAACGACCTTTTAGGGTAACTCTCTCCTCGGACCAGGTATCCCAGCGTGTCTCAGTCTGTGCTGACTTCGCTGTATCGTACACACCAAAGACAGAGGAAAACCTGAGTCTGGCTCTATTGTCCCAGGGACCCTCAGGGACAATAGGACGGGTACTCGGGGCTATAGAATCAGTCAGGATCTCCATGTAGGGAAATAGGAGTCCTTATTCCCTTAAAAGAGACGGGAAGTGGGTTCTTTAGTCAGGACCCCCCACCCAAACATAGAGTCTGAATTAGGACTCTCCACAGTGACAGACTCCCACATAGAGATATTTAGGACTTGGAGGTGAACACATAAGTTCTGGGACCGGAAACCCTCCAGAGCCGGACTCTAGAGTCCTGAGACGAAAGAAAGAAAGAAATTCTATAAAAACTACACCTGGTAAAAAAATTTTCAGAAATAAACAGTGATAACGAAGACAAAAGGACACAAAAACCAAGTCTCCGTACACCCTAGAATCAAGGGGCCGGTCCCTAGCTCGTGTATGGGCGACGGGACCTTCCGCTTCTGAATTGGTGCCCTGGTGATCCCTTCGTGGTCCTGAGACGAAAGACAGGGACACCCAGGGCCAGAGGGGACGGGGAACCCCTACCACTGACTTTGGGACTCGGATTAGGGCGTATGGTCACTGGTCGTTTGATATGTGACGGTCGACGGATAAAGACGTTTATTTTAAAGTGACCTCAGTGTGGGGAAGTAAATGTACCAGATGTCGACTAACGCACGACGTTTCCCTGTCGACTCATTATCCCTGTCTCTGGTATACCGGACGTTCAAATTTATAAATGGACCCCGGGAAATCTCTTCTTCATAAGACAAGAGACGGAAAGCGTCTCTCAGAGACGGAAAGAGTCTCTCAGAGACGGTAGACGGACTCCTTTGGATAAGGACTCTCAAGGGTGACGGACGAAAGATGGTATTCTCAGGGGCGGAGGGTCGGACCTCCCGGCGACGGGGCCGGGGCCTTTGGGATCGGATGCCCAGGGGTCCAGACTCTAAGGTCAACAATCAGAAGACACGGACGGTGGTACTTCTAGGCCCACTGTGGTGGGAGTCGAGGGACAGGAAACAGGGGGAGCGACGTGGGAGGGACCGGGGTTGGGTCGTGGAAACCACTGCGTCGAGTCCTGTGGAGGGCTCCCGACCGTTTGGACGGGCCGTAGTGTCGACACCAAGACCGTGTGGTCCGGAAAAGGCCCGACCGTGTGCGTGACGACGACCGTCAACAGTCACTCATGGTGGAAGAGCCCGACACCCCTGTCTTCTATACCGACAGTCCCGACCCGACTGAGACCTTTGACGTCACGAGGTCCGTATCCGCCAGGCCTCCTACATTTTCCCTGTAGAAGGTCGACCCACCGGGGAATAGACACTTTGATTTCGTGTCGAACCGGAACCCCAGGTTAAGTAAGTAAGCAAGAGAAAGTAAGTAAATGAGTAAGTAAATAAGACTTTATAGGTGACAGACGACATACTCTCTTTGCCACATTGCACCCTTAATTCTTGTATCCTAGACCTCGACTAACGGACCCAGACTTCGACCAAAGACAATAAAGGTTCAATGTAGTGAGACGTGTTTAACTCGAAACAGTACGGACTCAAAAGAGTGGACATTCAACGTCTATTATCGTGGTTGAATAATTTCATACAACAACAACAGCAAATCAGCGATTCAGTATCGACTGAGAAAACGTTGGGCTACCTGACGTCGGACGGTCCGAGGAGACAGATAACTTAAAAGGGGTCCGCTCTTATGACCTCAACCAACCATAAAGGAGGAGGTCCCCTAGAAGGGTTGGGTCCTTAGCTTGGGTGTAGAGGACGTAACCGTCCGCCCAAGAAATGGAAACGCGGTGGTCCCTTCGGGATAATTTCGTATTGACTCAATTATTATGTATATTTCATGTCTACTTTACTTTTCCCTAAAAGAAATTTATAGGTCTGACCTCTCCTTTGTCCCCATCTTTACTTTGTTCTGACCCTTTTATAACTAATAAAAATTTTGGTGCACTACCTATGTCCCTCTAAATAACATGACCAGGGAACTGAAAACGGAAATACTTTTAAAAGTATCATTTTCCAAATATATATTGTAACATTATATATATAATATATACTTATTTATTTTACGTGCATTTGACACCCGAAGGGTCCACCGCGAGCACCATTTCTTGGACGTACGGTTGCGCCCGCTACATTTTCTACACTCCAGACAGGGACCCAGCCCTTCTAGGGGACCTGTTCCTTTACCGTTGGGTGAGCTTGTAAGAACGGATCTCTTAGGGTACCTGTCTCTGCGGACCAGTCGATGTCAGGTATCCCAGCGTTTCTCAACCTGTGCTTACCTCACTGAATCGTGTGTGTACACATAACAAATGTGTCGTGAATTTCGTCACTGACCGTGTGTCGTTCGTGGTAGATGGACAAACGACATCATGATAATAATAAGCATACTCCTCCTTTTGTCTCTCCCAAGAACGGGACTGTCTCGAGAGTCTGGAAATTCCCTCTGTCTGAAATGTATTGTGTGCAAGTTTCCTTTTCGTCATTGAGACTCGTACCCTCTCCCTGTGTCTACCTCAGTCGGAGACCATATTGTTTCAGCTTTAGATGTGGACCCTTGTTTCGGTTTTGAACTGGACTCCTCGGTCCCCTCCCAAAGTTCAACACCCACATACGTACAGACGGTTCAGCGAAGTCAACACAGGTTGAGAAACACTGGGGTACCTGACATCGGACGGTCCAAGGAGACAGGCACCCCTAAGAGGTCCGTTCTTATGACCTCACCCAACGGTACGGGAGGAGGCCCCTAGAAGGGCTAGGTCTCTCGTTTGGAAACAGAGAATACAGAGGACGTAACCGTCCACCCAAGAAATGGTGACCGCGGTTTACCCTTCTGGAGTTCAACGCCCTGGACACCAGCATAAATCTTTCCAGAATGAACGATGACACCCCTACCATCTGGTCTCTCTCGTTTTCACCTGTTTGACCTGGTGCCACCCCAGTACCGCTCTCCTTCTCCTTACCTACCCTCTCTGCAAGTCCTCCGGTTTACCTGTCCGACACCCGCCCCCCCAGGTCGTACGTCGGGGGCAAGACGGACCCTGCCGTCCCAGGGATGGAGCATCATTTACGGCAACACCATCGTCGGCGTGAGGACCTACCCGTGCGTCGGAACCGGCAGTGACTCCTTCGGCCTCAGTGTGACCGTTGGGAGCCGCGTCGAGAGACCCGTGACGCCCCCCCGCGACTCACGGCTCGTCGGGTCCCTCGTCCACAGACGTGTCTCGAGCATCACCGACAACCGCCCCGTGCCGTACCGACGTTTCTCCCCCACGCCCAGTCCCGGCACCCTCACTCTCCACCACCCCGGGTCACAGACGGGAAAGACACAGAGACGGAGGGGGAGGGACGGGGAGTGAGTGCTGTCTTTCTGAGCCAGGAGGTCCCAAGGTGCACCGGAGGTCGACGGACCGTCCGTGAGTGTATCCGGACCTATAACGACGTCTCTTACGAGAGTAACGGCGGCGGGTTCGTCTCCAGTTTCTGCGTCAGAACGTTCCCCGGGACCCCCAGGTCCTCGAACACCGTTCGTCGGTCCCCGGGACACCACGACCACTCCTCGGGCGTCTTGAGGACGACGAGCATAAACAAGACGTCGAGCCCAAATGTGAGGCACAGTGTCGGGAGCAGCGGGCCGACCGTCCACCCCCCGCCGTCCGTCCCACTCAGCCCGTGGCGGAGGAGGGTCCTCAACGGTTTGAGTAACCGCGACGGGCGGACGCTCGGCAGGCCGAAGACCTTCAGCAGGAACCCCAGCGGCAACATCAAGGGTGTGTCCGGTGTGTCGACGACCATCATCAACGGGCCCTGTCACTGGGCGTGCAACATGTACTCCAGCATCCGGTGTGCGTCCGGTTTCAGTCAGAGCTAGTGCTGCAGCCTCGGCACAACCTTCTGCACCTAGGCCGGGAGCAGGTCGTGGTGCCCGTCGGAGGACAGGTGCGGCAAGTGGACCCTCCGTCCTGTCCGGCCCGAAGTCTCCCATGTGAAGCTCTAGGATCTAGTCCGGGGACGGACTGTGACTTCTAGGTGTCCTAGAGTGGAGAGACCCAGAACCAAAGGTATACACGTTTTACCCGTATTATTATCCCAAGTATCACCCAACTAGTCACCGAGGGGTTTCTATTCAGGAGGTTCTTGGAGTCTTATGCTGACATAAACCTCTCCATTAATCCCATCTCTAGAACTCTACCCTAGCAGGACCTAATCCCACCTGGGATGTAGGTTACTGTCTACAGGGATTTCCTCGTCCTTCTCCTCTTCCATGTCCCTCTGGGTCTCCTCTTCCGACACACTTTTTGTTTTGCCCGACCTCGCTGCCCCGGTATTCGGTCCTTGTGGACCTTCGGGGTCTTCACCGCCCTCCTCCCCCTCGTAAGAGGGGGTCTTGGGGACCTCGCCCATCCAGAGAACGGGTGCGAAATCAAAACTTGAAGACCGGAGGTGTCGACACTCTCTTATTTAGCGACAACAAAATTCGGTGGTTCCCCCACCACTCAACAATACCGTCAGAGTCCTTTACTTATATCCAGAGTTACCTCATTACGAGAATCCTGTCGTCCCTGGTCCTCCCTCCCCGTCCACCTCCCCGTCCACCTCCCCCAATCCCCCCTACAGGCCTCCCCTATTAGTTCCCGGTCCCTCCCGAAGGTGTCACCAAGTCACCATTTCTTAGGCGGAGGGTTACGTACCCTGTACCCAAGTTAGGGACCAGGCTCTTCTAGGGTTCGGACACACGATGTCGATGACTCGGACACGAGATCTCGGACCCTCAGTGTTGCTGACTTCGGGACGAGATCCCCCGACACGAGATTTTGTTCTCTTCGGTGACGTTACTCTTCGGACTCGTGGTGTTCCTTCTCGCCGAGGGTGAGCGGCGGGGATCTCTTTCTGGCACCTGTCGCTGCTTCTGAGTCGTGTCAATATTTATTTAATTTTTCTCTTTTCCCGTTCCTCTCCCCTGTGACTCGGTGTACCCCCTTCCGGGTCCAGGGGTTCCAGAGGCGGGAGGAACCAAGGGGTGACATCCGAGACTGACCGTGGGGAGAGGGCCCCCTGGGGTCCGGGGGGTGTAGATGAGTCTCGAGACACGGGGGGGCGGGGAGTCGACTCTCGACACGTGCGGGCTGGGTGTCTGGTGGGAAATGGCTTCTGGGGAGGGGAAGTGCAAGACCCGACAAGAGTGGCACTGAAAGGTGACTGAGACGAGGTCGGCGTCCCACTTCAACCGGTGGACCTGCCACTAACGGAACCAGTGTGACTGAAAGGGTAACGGGGTCCGGTGCAAGAGGACGTCCTGCCGTTTGACCCCGTCCGGTCCGGCTCAGGGTGTCCAGACTCGGTCGTGCATGTGTGTCCACGGGTACTTCAGCTTCGCAACCGGCAGCTTCCACCACATTACCCCCAGAGGGCTACGGACCGTCCACCATCTCGGGTGTCGGTGCGTCGGGTCCTGCGGTAACCTACCGACCGTCCGGAGCACTCCCGGTGTCGACCTACCGTGCGTCCTGTGGTCGGGCGGGAGGAGCGTCATCGTTTCCCTTAGCGTGAGCCCCGGGCCCATCTTCCAGACAAGCCCGCCCATCATCCGCGGGACCATGTGCGTCGGCGTCCTCCGGTCGCCGTGCGTCCTGAGTGGTGACTCGTGCTTCGGGAGCAGTGTGTGCGTCGGGAGAAACGTAAGCTTCGGTGTCGGGGGCCTGTGGCCCTCCAGAGGCGTCCTGTCGCCCGTCGGTATCCTTGTGAGGAGTATCACTGACACTCTACCCGTCGAGTCGCGACGTCCCTTTCCCCGGCAGTCCTGCTTCGTCGGAACGAGGGGCCGCTGTGACTTCTGGGGGACTGTGTGTGTGCACGTGTGTGTATCCGTGTGTATGCGACTGTACATATTCGTCAGGTCGCCGTTCCTCGGGGAGCCAAGTCACCCCGGGTCCTTTGTAATGTAGTGTCAATTAGATTAGGACTATTAATTCTAAGATAAGGTTAAATTGACACCAGACCCCAGTAGACATGACAGAACTTACTGGAATAAGTTCAACCATTGTTCAACACCTAGACATTATATATAAAATTTGTACGTATCCGTACACAGGTATTAGATACGTCACACAAACACTTACGTCATAAAAATCATCATCATTAAAATATCTTTTAATTTTATAGACGGGTCCCACCATTTCTTTTGTTACTACTTTTTCTTAGGGGTAAGGAGCGAGATTTGAGTGGTGGAGTCTAATATTTTGTCCCGCAAGGGTGTTTTTGTTTTTTGGGACTTTGTCTTGGGTTAGTTCAGAGAGAGACGTGGCAGGTTAAGCTCTCGGTGTGTACCGGGTAAATTTAGATTCAATCACTGTTACTTCATTTTTGGACAAAGGAGCAGACAATTTACCCATATTGGTGTGGGGATGGAGTACCTCGACAACATTCTTAATTCACTGAATTACGATAGATACATAATCACTTACATGTATTCCGGCTCGGGGGGTCGACAGTGGGAGCCATGAGTGCCGTTTCAAGGAGTGAGGAGGTCCCCATGTGCCACTGGGGCCGTCGGACCGTGCGTAGTCGTATCCGGCGGTCACGCAGTGTGTCTCCGGGCCTGACCGGACCGTCCTCCGTCGCCAGTATCTGTGTCAGCGCGTGTCGTGGGACACCCAGGTCGCAGACCACCGTGAGGGCCTTCCCTGGTGACCCCAGTCGCTCCTAGGGTGTGAGGAAGAACGAGACATCGACGAGTCGGTGGTCCCTCAGGTCGAACCCTGTCAGCGGACCGAGCCGACGAGGCGTCGGACCGGAGCAAAGGAGGACGGTCGATAACGGCTTCCGGTCACGCAACCGTCGAACCGGAGGTGGGAAGTCTCGGTTCAGCAGTCGACCCAGGAGCAACTTCAAGGGCGTCTCGGGCGTGTCCCGGGGTCGCATCGACCACCCGTGGAACTGCCAGTGTACCCGTAGGGTCAACATCCACTGACAGTCCGGTTTCAGGCACGCCTACTGTCGTAAAGCCGGGACCGCCTTGTGGACGTGGACGGGTAGACGGCGGACCTTCCCGTCCATGACTTCCTATAGCAGGTGGACCCCTTCCTACCCTCCCCTGGTTCTCCAGTCCCATCAGCTCCGAGACACCGGGAGGGTAGTGAGTGAGTCGAGACCGAGAAGACCCGAGGAACGATAAGAGGACTACGGGGAGTCCCCGAGACGTGAACGACAAGGGAGATGGACCGTGTGGTGGGTGGAGGGACAGGTACCCCAAGAGGTCCGTTCTTATGACCTCACCCAACGGTACAGGAGGAGGTCCCCTAGAAGGGTTGGGTCCCTAGCTTGGGTCCAGAGAATGCAGAGGACATGACTGTCCGACCAAGAAATGACGATCACGGTGGACCCTTCGGGAAGTAGGAAGTCCATAAACGAATTTAAATTTAGGGATTCGGTACCGGAAGTTTCGGATGTCCTAGACAGAGGGACCAATGGAGGGACTGGATTGGAAAGAGGGTGAGAGGAGGAGCGAGAAAGACGAGGATTGAGTGTGACCGAACGAAAGAAGAAGAAAAAAGAAAAAGGATGATACACGTACACACGATTCAGCGAAGTCAGTACAGGCTCAGAAACACTATAATACTTGACATCGGGAGGTCCGAGAAGATAGGTACCCCAAGAGGTCCGTTCTTATGGCCTCACACAACGGTAAGGGAAGAGGTCCCCTAGAAGGCTAGGATCCCTGTCTTAAGCGTAGAGGACGTAACTGTCCGTCTAAGAAATGGTACCACAGTGGACCCTTCGGTGGTAAAAAGGTGATGTAAATACTAATAACAAAATAATATTTGTCATGTTTACTACTCGGTCTAATTGTCCTGATAACCCAGGGTTCGTATTCTCGAAGATAGGGTACCCAGTCCCACGTGGAGGAAGGGTACATAGATATAACTACAAGTGGTTGGTCCTTCACGAGTAACAAGTCTCAAAAATGCCTCCAATGTACTGTATCCGTCCCAACTACTTCAGTAGACGGTAAACGAATTCGAGTCAGAGGTTGAAGAGAGAGGGGTGACCTCCGGGTCCCACCCCTGACTTTCAAGGTTGGGAGTCAGTGGAACCAAAAGGACTGTCCGTTGACTCGGAAGTAAGACTTCGATGGATCCCTGGACGGGACTAAGTGGATTAATCGTATTTGAGACCATACCAACTTTCTCCGTGAATGACTGCTTCCATGACCGAAAAAACTATCAGCGGGTCGAGAGGATCAAATCAGATTGAAATCCCCAAAAAGTGAAACGGTTCTTGTGACGGATGGTGAAAAGAGGACCGACGAAGGGAGGGTAGGAAATCCTGAACTGAATTTAGATTCGGGGAAGGGATCTTGTAGGACGAATTGAAACCGAGGACAGGTAGAAACACGCCCGTGGTGGAGGGTGGAGGGAGTGAGTCCGAGGGACGACAGAGGGTCTCGCCTGGTTCACGTGGGGGTGGGGACCCGGAAACGTGAACGACACTGGAGAGGGACCCTATGGACCCTATGGTGAGTAGTGAGAAATAAATCGGTGGAGATGAAGTGGAAGATCCACAGTCGGAACTAGGTTTGAGGAGTGTTACTCACCGGATTTTCCGGTATCACACCACCGTACGTCCAAGAATCAACGCCGTACACTCTAGGTCAAGGGACGGGTCCCTGACTTGGGTCCGCGGGACGTGACCTTCGTACCTCGGAATTGATGACCTAGTGTTCCCTTCAGGGGTACGTTCGTAAAACTGTCAGAGGACTCAAGTGGTTCGAGTCGGGTCGGAGTCCCGGAAACGTGAATGACATGTGAGACGACCGTCGTACGGATGAGAGAGGGCGTAGGAGTGAGAACCAGACCGAGGGAGGGACAATAGGAAGTGTAGAGTCAAATTTTAGTTCAGGAGATGGGTGGTCCGGGACGAACAGGGGAGAGAAGACTGGAGCAGAAGGTGGTAGGAGAGATGGGATGGAGAGGTCGGAGTGAGAGAGCCACGTCGGAGAAACCGAGGTACGACAAGAAGTCGAGTCAGGTCGGAGTCGGAACCGTGGACAACAAGGGAGACGGACCGTTGGTGGTGAGAAGTGGACCGTCGAAGAAGGAGTAGGAAGTCGAAAGTCTAATTTAGGTTTGGAGGTAGTATTGGTAGGGGATGTAGTAGGGGATGGAGCGACAGTGGAGGGAGAGAGGTAAGGTCGGGGCGACCGGAGGTACGACAGGGAGATGGGAAGTACAAACAAGGACGGAGTCTCGAAAACGTTGACGACAAGGAAGAGGGACCTTGTGAGAAGGTAGACGAAGGGAGGGACGGACAAGGTAGAGAAATAAATCCTTTTCGTTGTCTTACATCTCCAATTCTCATACCTGAGACCACGGCCTGTCGGCCCGAAGTATAGGACCGAGACGGTGAGTAATCGATACACTGGAACTTATCCACTGAAGAGACTCGGAGTCAAAAGAGGAGATTGTTGTGATCGATAAAGTGTCACAACAATGTCTCCAATTGTTTACTCAATGATATGTAGTTCGTAAGTTGTGTCTTTTCATTTAATAAGGGTTCACCGAGGTCACCATTTCTTAGACGGACGGTTACGTTCTCGGAATTCTCTCCGTCCAATCTAGGGACCCAGCCCTTCTAGGGGACCTCTTCCTTCGTCGTTGGGTAAGGTCATAAGAACGAACCCTTTAGGATACCTGTCTCCTCGGACCACCCGATATCAGATGTCCCAGCGTTTCTCAGTCTGTGCTGACTCACTGACATTACGTACACATAGAGATAGATAGATAAATATACGTATATATAACCGATAATAACGAGTTCTGAGTCGAATTTACAGTAGAGTCTATTTACTCTTATATTTATAATTATAATACGGAAGACAACTCGATGTCAAAGACATAAGGTTTGTGATCCGAAACACCCGTCTTAGAGGAAATGAGATTCCGACAAGACTCCCAATGTCTCCCAACTCCGGACATTTCCCAAACCACGTCACAGACCGTGTACGTTGTGAGAGAACCAAAAGGTAAAGGTCAAGTAAGAGGAGGGATTCCATCCCCGATGACGGAGTTTGACGAGTTATTGTTAATAGTTGATAGTGACATTTAGAATTCTTTAGGATGAATAGTTAAAAATAGAAAACATTTCTCTTTTTAGTCACCAAGAACTGAAGACGACCCACCAACAGAGAAATTCTTGGGAGACAGGTCTTTGGATACTGGACACCCGGGTAAACATTCGTGGGGGGTGTGGAACGTCGGGGAGGGACGGTTGTGTGAAAAACAAGGCTTGGAAAGTCCAGTGGAGTGACAGACTTATATTTAACAGGAGGTCTCTTACGGGTTTAGAAATGGAAACCTCCCAAGTATCGTTATTTTGTAATTCAGTTGTAAATGACTTATGAACAACCCACGGTTGCGGAGAAAATTTGTAAGACGTTTATTGTTGACCGGTTTAGAGGTGTTGGTGGAATATTTCGTTGTCGGTAACCCCTCCGTGGTAGAATAATAGGGTAAACAGTCTCCTGTTTTGACTCCGAGGTTCTCTGTCTGTGGGTCGATCCTTCTCCGTCGTGACGGGTCGAACCTCCCCCCCGTCCGGATGGATGACTCGTGGTCCAGAAGATTGTCTGGGGGTGGAAGGTGGTCTGGGTAGGAGAAATTCCCCCTAAGGCCGGGGAGATCGGGCGGAGGCCACGGGGAGCGAGTGGTCGTGCGCCGGTCCCATGAAGGCCGCGTGGCGGTGGAAGTGCGGCGCCCGGAGCTGGTCGTGTCGCGCGCACATCGAGTGCCAGACCGACGGGGCTACGAGCAAAAGGTGGTCGTGGGCCTTCCAAACGTCGGGACTCCGGACCGGCGTGCTCGGCCGGTCGTCCATGCACGTCCACGGGTACTTCAGCTTCGCAGCCGGTAGCTTCGAGTGCATCACGCCCAGGGGCCTGGGGAGCGTCCAAGGCTTCGCCAGCCCCATTGTTGGGGCCTCCGGCAAGACCTGCTCCGTCGCGAGCGGGCAACCCGTCGGAACGCACAGCGACGTCGCGTGGACCGGCCACCACCGTAGCGTCCACGTCGCGGCGACCGTTCACAGCAGCCGGGTGTGGAGGACCGGCCCGCGCTCACCCGCCGGGAGCATCTACGTCGGCGTCCTGCTCCGGCGGTGTGTCCGCGGCGGCGAGAGGTGCTTCGGGAGCTCCGTGTGCGTCGGGAGGTGCGTGACCGCGCGACTCGTCAACCTGCCGTGGCGCAGCCCCAACGTCCTCCGAACCGTCCGGCCCCGCGTCTCGAGCATCGCCGACAACTGACCCGTCCTGTCCCGACGCCCCTGTTGCCTCTCACTCAGTCCGGACACCCTTGCACGATCCAGGAGGGAGGGGTTCGGTGACGCATGGGCGCCGAGGGGTAGAATCAATTACCGTGCAGGTAGGAAGACCCACGCGTCCGGGGTTTGGACTCTACATCAACTAAGGGAGGGGAAATAGGCGGCTTGTTGTTCGACAGGCGTTTGGGACACTCGAGGTAGAAGTCCTCGATAGGCCTTAGACTGGAAAGAGGTACATGGTGTCAGGGGTGGGACCACGACAGTCGAGGTCGTCGGAGGACGGACCAGAGTGCCGACGAGGGTAGGATGTAGAGTAGGACAAGGAGTGGACGTCGGTCTCCCTAGACACTTGTGCACTCAGGGGACAGGACGAGTCTCGGGAGACCACCGAGGGAGAACGAGTCCAATTTTCGGTCTCAGGAGGGGTCCAATTTGCCAGACGGGGGGAGTGGAGGAACAGGAGTAGAGGAGGAAAGTCAGACGGAGACCGAGAGAGGTGGGGCGTGCCACCGGAGGAGAGCCCAGGGGTGTGAGGGGGGAGAGGAAAAGGGGAGACGGACATGACATAATCGGAAAGGAGTAACTTCCGTACGTCAATTCTCTTCCGAGGACCTTGTGTCTACCGGACCCAAGTTTAGGGTCGAGAGGGGAAGAATCGACACACTAATATTCGTCTGTGGAGGTTGGAGACACGGAGCCAAAGGGGTAGTCATCTTACCCTATTATTATCAGAGGAGATACATCTCTGTAGGGTATGTCTCGTAGTAACGATTGAGTGAGACAACGGATTAGGACCAGAGACTAGCTTTCCGTGGGGGAGTGTTTCCAGAAGGGACTCTTGAGAGAAGGACTCGGAGGGTAAATCAGAATAGGGTACTTGAGACAAAGAAAACGAGAGACTTCTATAAGGTCAAATACCGAATGACAGACAGAGGGGGTGTTCCTGATATTTAAGACACTCTCACCCCTGGACTAGACAGAGTTTGTACCACCTTAGAGGTCGTGGTTCCTGTCCCGGACCGGGTGTTCTCTACGGGTCCTTCACGACACTTTTGATTATCCCTCTATTTACTTACGGGACCAAAGAGAAAACGTGGTCCGCAACCCTTTGAGTCACCACCACCAACACGACCACCACTACCACCACAAATGACCCGTCACTCCTGTGTCGTCACTGGTTCTGTTTGGGGTTACCGGGGTCACAGAGGGAGTCTGAATGAAGAGGTCTCAGGGACAGAGTTCAGGACTTGGACCTTCGGAAGAGGAGGAAGGACGGGACCCGAAAGACAGAGGGTTTGTAAAGAGACCCTCGGAGTGCTACTGTCTCTGTTCACACACAACCAGGGGTGATACGGGTAGTGGTTGTGTCCCCACCTCGGTCTATCCCCAAATCCCCTACGTACTTACTTACTTACCTATATATTCACTTACTTACTAAGTCACTCACCTATGGACCGATACCTCGAACCTGAAATAGGTCTTCTACAGCCCCTCAGTACCTTCCCAATATTCACTTCACTATCAGTGTACAGACGAAACCCTGTGGAGTACGGTTCGGAAACATGTACAGGAAGAGAGTCAAACCTCGGGTAAAGAACGGGGAACGAAAGGGTAGATCAAGATTAGGAAAGATGTCCGAAGTCTAACCCGTAGGGAAAGAGATCCTCTCGGAGGAAGTGGGGTGTCCGACTCAGTCCTTCGAAGAGACCAGAGCGTATCGGGGAGACTTGAAGGGAGTAGGGTCGGGACTGGTGAGACCTGGTAGTGACAGATCACTATATAGATGAAGTTGAAATCCGAGTGACACCCGTCTCGGACCGGTAGACCGGTAACGACACAGGGGTCGTAGTAGGTCAAGGTCCGACCTGGTGTCAGTTACGAGTCTACGTCCTCCGTGGGGCCGGAGGATGGTGTACGAGGGTCGGGGGTGGTCCGATAATGAGTGCCGTCAACCGACTGCTGGAGGTCAAGGGCTGTCTCTACGGTTCGAGGTCTGTCCGGACGCACATCCGTGACTCCGGTGCCGTGTCCGACCGAGCCAGGGGCAACTGGTGTGTGTCCAGTATGTGTGTAAGGACGTCCTTCCCGACCCCCAGGTCCCGGAGTACTGTCTGTCGCTTCCCCGGTAACTCGACCCAGTCGTACGGTGTCTTTGCTGACGGGAGTATCTCGACCCGGACCAGACACCACGTCCGTCCTGTCAAAAGAACCGTCGGTAGGAGTGTCTCCATCAGGGGCAGTAGGTCGAAGGTCGACGACCGTTTGAGGTGTCGTAGCCCTCGGACGAGACTCAGTCCACATTCCTTCAGTAGTCACCCCAGTGGTAATATCAACGGTGTGTCAGGCGCGTGGACCGGGACTTTCACACGTCCGTCCGACTCACGGTCAACCCGTAGGGTCAGTATCGACTGGTGGTCGGGTTTTAGGTCGAGGTGGTGCCGGGCACAGGGCGAGACCATGTGAGCGTCCGCAGGGAGTAAGTCCCTCCGTCCGTCCGCACTCGCGACCAACAGCTAGACGTCTCTCTTACTCCTCCCCTCCCAGTCTAGGGGCACACCAGACCGGAAGTCGGGGAGTAGAGGGCGGTGCGCACAGGGAGGAGATCGGTGTACCCCTAAGGAGGGAGGACAATCACGGTGGGTAGTTCGAAGTCCTAGAAACGAGGACGGGAAAGGAACCGGGGTTTATTTATTTAAAATATTTTCTCTAGAGGTAATTTTTGATATTGAATTTTTTTTCTTATAAGTCCCATCATGACGAGCGGTAGTACTTGTGTCGTAGGTTAGTGTTCCCGGACTGGATTTCCTTGGTACTACTTAAGTCGGTTACCGTCCGACACGTCGATATCTTTCCTTTTTCCTCCGAGGGAGGGGTGACTATTCCTTTGTCGAGGTCTTACGTGACAAGTCCCCTTTTTCAGTTCACGTCTGGTCTCGGGTGCATGTCGTGACAAACGATTGTTTCCCCCCTCCATTCTTACATACAGATATAAATGAACATAACCGTATTTCTTTGGGATCTACTTGTGAGTTCTTTAGTCATTTTCAGTAATGGACACCCCTCGTCCCCTTTCGTCCACCTCTACCCCCATTTCATCAGAACAAAACTCGACACTTACGAAATAGATAATTTTTTGATTAACGTCGTTGTCCCTTCTTGAAACTTTGATAATACGACTCGAATTTCTTCGGAAGGTGTTTTCCGAAGAACGTGACCGACTAAGGCAATGATAGTTCCAGAACTTGGTCGTTTTCATTGGAGACCACCTCTTTTCAATCTTGATGCCAACGGACGTTCGTACCCAACCGGTAACAAACTCTTCCCTGTACTCCCTTAAAAAGTCTTCCAACTTTTGTGAGATATGGAACTGTCTTGAATCTACACGTGTAATTAGTTTTGAGTCACATGGCAGATGAATTCTACGCACCTAAAGTAATACAAATTTAAAATAGAGTTTCCATTTGTTTTTACATTTTTATAATATAAGATCAATTACCATATGTACAACTTTAGAGATCCCTACTTCACACAACTACAGATCTTGAATGAAAGTTCACGTTTTCTTGTTTAAACTCAGTCAACATCACTCTTCCTACTTGGACCTCGGACAATATGTCTCACCTCGTTCAGTTCTTTTGTTTATATTAGATAATTTCGTATATATACCTTAGACCTTTTTGTCGTGCCTACTTGGATTAACGTCACTTCCTTACCTCTATTGTCTGTATCTCTTGTCTGAACACCCGTGTCACCCCCTTCCCTCCCACCCTAGTTGACTCTTTCATAGTAACTGGATATATATGAGTCAAGTCAAGTCAGCGAGTCAGCACGGCCTCAGAAACGTTGGGGTACTTAGCGTCGTGCGGTCCGGAGGGACAGGTAGTGGTTGAGAGCCTCAAGTGAGTCTGAGTGCAGGTAGCTCAGTCACTACGGTAGAGTCGGTAGAGTAGGAGACAGCAGGGGAAAAGGAGGACGGGGGTTAGGGAGGGTCGTACTCAGAAAAGGTTACTCCGTTGAGAAGCGTACGCTTTGTCCGTCGACCACTCTTCGACGACACATCGTGTCCCTCGGGTCGGACCGCGAGACACTACCGGATCTCCCCACCCTAACACCCCCGTCGCCACTTTCCCCTCCCCCTCCCTAATACATATGTTAACAGATACATATATATGTATCTGTATATCAAAACTGACTATACAGTACAATATGTCGTCTTTGGTTGTGTTGTAACATTTCGTTAATGGGAAGTTAATTTTTATTAAATTTTTAATTCACTTATTTTTCTCCCTAAAAACTCACCTGTCTCCCCATCCGTCTACTATCTACACACTACTTGATTCTCCTCATTTTACAAATCTTAGATCCGTTGACCGTTTACTCACAAGTGACATGTTGCTAAAGTTAGAAAGACCTACTAATTCGTACAAGTATCGTTATGTCATCCTTTTTTTAGTGATGAGTAAATAAAAGGATAATAATCTAACAACTATAAATATAACCGACTCCTCGCTAGGTAAATGGTCTCCGTCTTATCGGATCTCCAATTCCACCTCCGAACCCTCGGTGGGACGACCACAAGGGTCGAGGTAGAGAATGATCGGACTTCGAGAACTCATCAGTAAGTAACGGGACCTGGAGTCAAAGGAGTAGTTTTTCACAATTATCACGGATGGAGGTATCTAACGACAATTGTAATTTAGGGAATTATGTTATCTTTCACGCTTCTTTGTTTGGGTCGTGTATCATCCATGAGTGATTTTAAAATCCCAAACCAGTGCATTCTTTAAGGGTAACAACCTATAAACAGAAGAAAGAGAGGGGGTGGGAGTAACGGAAAAACTATATTATTATATTTGTGTAACCATATTTGGACAAAAAGATTGGTATAGAGACTCGTAAGAATTTTGAAAATCTTTAGCTTAACGACTTGTTTTCCTCAATTCGAAGACGGTGACTAAAAGTTTAGGGGGAAGGGGTCGGGGGTGTGTGAACCGGGTGAAGAGACGTGGGAGGTGGGGTACCGTTTCTCGAACCCAGACCCCCAGACTGTGGGTCTGTAACGGAAGAGGTAGACTGACCGTCCGCCGAGGACCCATAATTTGAGACTACGGAGGAGACCTAGGAATGGGCCCGCTTCGGTTGAAGGGGTGCCCGGTCACTGTGACGTACCGACATCCGCGCGTGCCAGTGGTTCGGGTGCATTCTCTGTGCCGCCGACGGAGCCACGAGCAAGAACCGCAGCTGCGACTTCCGTCCGTCCGACAGTAGCAGTGAGACGTCGAGGTGGTCACTCATGTTCGTGCACGGGTAGTACAGCATCATCGCCGGCAGCTTCCACCACATTACCCCCAGTGGGACCCGTGCCGTCCATCGGTGCCTCCGGTACGTGGACCGGACGGGTAAATGGTGGAACGTCTCGACGGACCGTCGCGTGACGAACGGAAGTGTCCCCCAGAAGAGGTCGCAGGCGACCCGACCCCTCCCTTCCCCCTACCGGTGTCTCTTTCTTAGTCCTCACAGGTGGGGTCACCCTTAGGACCTCAAGAGGACGGGACCCCTCAAACCCACCAACTGAGGGTCGGCGGGTAAGTTCTTCACCCCTCTGACTTCAGACCTTAGAGTGTCCCTCTCTCGTCGAGTCCGAACTGACAAGGATCCAAACCACCAAGGGGTCAAATTATACCGAGTCGGGGTTCCTTGACCTTCCACCACTTCTCGGTCCCCGTCCCTGTTAGTGCCTTTCCGGAAGTAAAAACGAAAAAGAGAGACGGGGCGGGGGGGTGGAAGGGTGAGTCCCATTTTCTGATTCCCTAGGAAAAAATTTCTATCTTTCACCCCTGAAGGGACCACCAGGTCACCAATTCTGAGGAAAGAAGGTTTCGTCCCCTAAGTCCAAACGAGGGACCAGCCCCTTGATTTCAGGGTGTACGACACTCCACACCGGTTTTTTATTTTTATTTTATTTCTATCTTTTACCTTTTGTCTTTGACAAGTTGTCTTACCTTTACCGTCTCAATCAAACGGATACAAACTTAGAGCCGTGTTGGACACACTGTGATCTTTCATTAAATTTTAAGAGACACGGAGTCAAAGGAGTGAACACTGTACCCCCACTATCATTATGGAAGAAGTACCCCTGTCAACCCCTCCCCTCTCACCGGTCCAAATTTATTCGATTTTGTATTCAATCCTAAACCTTGACTAGGGTCCACAATTACTCCAATAATAGACAATATTTGTAAGTGGATAGAAAAGGGACAATGATCAGTTCGGGTTCCACCGGGAAACATCGACTCACCGGGACCTCCCACCTGTCCTCACGATCCTTGGGCACAGATCCTAGGAACGAAGTCCAACCCCCGGATGTGTCCTTCTTCGTCGAGAAGGTTGGGACGGGGGACCAGAAGTTTTCGAGAACGGAAGACTGACGAGCGTTATTACCGAGTGGGAACGTACCTGGACGAGTGATCGGGTTATGGGGGAGTTCCGAGGTGGTCACGATTGAATAACGCGACAGTGAAGTGTTAGGGCACTCCCGACGTCCGTAAGAAGGGTGAAACGTCTACACCTTTGTCCAGGTGTCTTCACTTCAGTGTTCGGGGTCCAGTGTGTCCGTCTCCACCCTAGACTTGGACCCTTCAGACCGAAGTCGTAGGTGCGGGAGTTTGCGACGTGACGGACCACCGGTGAGGAGCTATCCGACCCGGGGGTTCGTGTGTGTCCCGGCCCAGGATCTTTACTTGATACAATTGTGTATGTTCCGGGGATCTCACCAGGGGTCATAAAACTCTTTATGAGGGGGGTACCATAGGTAGTAATAATATAATTATGAAAATCTGGAGGACTCAAACCGTAAGTATATACTCCACACACACACTCCCTCCCTCAATCATAGACCATATCAACATCGAAGGGTCTCCCCGAGTCTCCACTTCTTAGGTGGACGGTTACGTTCTCTACGGCCTCTGCTCCCAAGTCAGGGACCCAGTCCTTCTAGGGGACCTCTTCCTCCTTTACCGTTGGGTGAGGTCATAAGGACAGTCCTTTTAGGTACCCCAACGTTTCTCAGTCCGTACTGACTCACTGACTTGTGTGTGTATTACCAGATAGTCAACGATCTTATTGTTTTATAAAAGTTCGACCAACCATTCTTTGACGACTGGACTAGGGTCGGGGATTTCTAGGGAAGGAGAACCGTGGGACCGAGAGGGGTCTGGGGGAGAGAGGTGTTTTCGTTATCTGTTACCCGACTACGGTCTGTGGGACACCCGAAGATCTTGGGACGACGTCTCGACACAGACCATAGAGACGTCTGACCAACCCTGGGACCGAACACGGTCAACGATTTGTAACTCTCTTAACGAAGACACCATCCCACCACCCTTCTCCTGTCCCTCCCGGACCCTTCCGAATTCCTTTCCTTCCTACCGTCCCTCCTAAGTCCGTTCACCCTCCGTCGGGTCGACTGGGTCTTTGGTGTCTACTCGTGTCTTTCCTACCCTTTCCCCTTTTCCGTCCTCTCAACCGTTTCCCCAATGGTATACCTGTCTCAGTCTCCAGCAAAAAACAGTGAGTGAGGCCGGTGTCCGTCGACGACAGGGCTTCGAGTGCAGAACCAGATCGGGCTTCTACTCGTCGGGTTTCGACCATCTCCGGAGCCGGTGTACCTGTGACAGTCAACACGGTTTCAGGTTAAGCCGTATACTCTTGAGTGACGGACCGTGTCGCCGGGTCCTCTCAAACCGGGGATCGGAGACGGGTAGGTACCAGTCGAGCAGTCGTCGGAACCAACCACGGTGGTGGTCCCGGTGTGGGAATCTCGGACCGTGTGAGGAGTGGTGCATCCGTCCCGTCATCCGGCGGTGCAGACCCTAGTCCTGGTCCACCCCCAGTATCCAGAGAGGCAGAAACCACCATGGGCGTGGTTTGTAGTCCTGAACCTACGGGTGCAGACGTCTGTCCATCTCACCGGCCCTGACGACCTAGAGTTTGAAACGGTGGAACGGACGGACCTCGGCGACCCTCGCTCACCACGGGGGGTCCACCATCCAGTCGAGACACCGGACCGACCGGTACTGCATCTGGTGTAGCACGACCGACACCTTCCTGTCCCCCCCGTGGTGCATCGCCCACGGGGTCCGTCTACACCCATCGTCGACGAGATGGTGTACCAACGTCAAGCTCAAAAAGACCCGTGTCGACACCGGCCTCTCCTGTCGGTGCCCCGACGACCGTCACTGGAAACTGGGGCTCTCCAATCGACACGAGACATGGACCCGGTGGACCATCCCCAGGTCCCAGTGTGAGTCCTGTACTGGGCGACGTATCCTGAACGGGAACTTACAGTGGCTGGGGAAGTCGACATATGACTGTCTCCGTGGTCGGCGTGGGCGGTGGTGTCGTTTGAGGAACTCCAAGGACCTACTTCCCGACCTCCCGCACTCGTGTTTCATGAGTCACGGGTCTCGCACCTGTCCGGAGTCGTCACAGTGTAGGCGGCACATCCCGAATCGCAAATGGCGGACGTGACTCTACCGTGCCAGTCGCGCCTGGTGGTGGCGTACGACCTTCCATAACGACGGCTGGTAGAGTCGGAACCGCGACTACAACTGGTTCTGACTGACGGGACCGGACTGTCACTGGAAGACACACCACGGTAGACGGACCGACTCCTACCTCTGACTCCACTCCGACAGGCTGTCTGACCTCTCCTCGTCCGTCTCTATCCGGAACGACATGAAGACTAATATCAAGACGTCCTTCCGGCACTCCTTAAGGAGTGGGGGCGACGAGACCCCCAGGTGACTCCGGAGGACCCAGTTGGGACTCCACTCTTTTACGTCAGCACCCAGAACGAAATAGGTTAGGGGGGATGGGGACAGTCTCTTCGTCGGAGGACGGGACACGGACCGAGCGTCCAACTTTATGATTGTACTCAAAGACAAAAGAGAAGAAGAGAGAGGAAAGGGGAATCAGTACGTCACCAGTGGATGGTGTAAAAACCGAAAACGGAAGGTCTTCGGACTTGTGAAGTCTGTCCCGAGAGTCCGAGTTTACGACTACCCGGGTTGTTCTCTGTATTTACACACTTTGTCTTCCCCGTCTAACACACCGATCTCGTAAGTATACGGTATGCGTAACGATGACCGAACTTAGACAACACTAGTACTACAGAATATCCAAGAGGGAATTTTTACAGTCTAGAATGGTAAAAAGTTCTCTTTAACCTCTCAACTTGAAGGCACACTTTAAAGGTTAGGTTTTAACAAAATTCGTTCGTCGGACCCCTGCAGGGACCACCGATTCTGAGGCTCGAAAGTCAAGTGCCTCGGACCCAAGTCAGGGATCAGTCCCTTGATCTAAGGTATACGACCTTGATTTTCAAGTTCACGACGTTGATCTCTAGGGTGAACGACGTTGCTTCTGGGCCACATCGGTTTGTTTATTTTGTTTATAACGTGACACCCCGGGTTGGAGTCCACGGTCAAACACTAAAGACAGAAGTGTCCTACTTCGTACACACACTTCCCATTTTCCCCTAATACTCTCATGCCTGTTTTACAGAGGATCGTTATCTCTCCTCACCCGTGAAAAGTTGTGGAGGTAGTTCCTTCTCTAGGAGGTCCCGACTCTCCTCTCCCCCTCTCCTTCTCTCTCTAGTGAGATACCCCAGAATCTCTCACAACACCCCCCAATGTCTCCCTGTCAGACGACTTATTCCCCTCGGAACTTCTTGTAGGGTCACAGGACGTCCCGGTCCCCTAGTCCCCCTACTTACATTGATCTCATTGGATTTATCTACAACTGACCATTGATCTCCGGGGTCTACAGGGTAGGTAGGGGGTTTGAAACCGAAATACATTCTGAGATCAGGACCGTTTCGGGATCTCTTAATCCGTGGTTCTGGGGGTTTTTACTACAATCACTTTAAAAGGTAGTGGAGTTACCTTACTCCGAGATTCAGTTTTGAACTCAACTCGACGTCTTTTGGTTCTTTCATCGTCAAGAATGGATGAACTTAAGTCCCTGATTTCAAAAATGGACGAAGGGAGGTCTTGACTCCTACCCACTTAAAGTGGTGTAAAGAGACGGGCTGAATTGCCCGGAGAGAGGGTTAGAGTCGATCGGACTCCAGTGTGACCCTCTACCCAAACGTCTCCACCGAGGTCACCTCCCACGACTGGGTCCGTCCGTCTCAAGAAGTCAGACCTTGGTCCTGTATCTACCCTAAAGCCAGATTGAATGGGGTGTCCTCCCAACGAGGCCGGGTTTCGTAGGTGGTCGAGGCGTCCCTTGGGTACAGACGTCACCCTCTTCTCTCCCCCAGTACCCTCCGTCTAGACAGGGGGACAGTCTCCTGTTTTCACGGAACAGAGACCTGTTCCCGATGGACCCGTGGTCCTTCCGACTCCACCCGACCCAGTTCCCGGTTGTATACATATTCCCCTTAACCTGTAGACCACCCAGACCCCCAACCCGTCCCTCCCGTTCTGTCCTCAACCTACAGGACACCCAGACCATCGTTCACCCTACCCCTCCGGACCTCGGTCTTCGTTCCCATCCCCTGGACTACAGGGTGAAGATTTCCACCGTGTCGGAGAGAGTGGACGTCCAAGGACCTCGACACCATTACCGAGGACCTGACCGGATATATCACCTCAGAGAATTAAGGAGTCTGGTGTGGGACCCGGTGGACGGTGTGTCTACCACGGTTGAAGTACCTCCTCCGACGACTGGGGTCCCAGTCGACCTTACCCATGGGACCTCCGGACACTTCCTACTCCCGTTCGGACGTACGGACTAAGGACTCTCCCCACACTCTTGTCCCACACAGATCCCTCACTCTTGTCACCGACACAGATCCCTCAGACGATCTCTGAAGTCAGGACCTTCCCACCACAGGAGTTCTCTTTGTCGACCCCTCGTCCCACGACTCCCGGACCTGGACCCTAGGGTCTCCAGTCCCTCGTCCTTGACTTTCGCCATAAACCAGGACAAACGACCAAGCTACCGATCTAAAGAAAAAGAAAAAAAAGGAAAACCGAGGACGGTCCTTATTATCACTTCCTAGGTGTAGGTCCAGGGGTCGTGGGGGNGGTCCAGGGGTCGGGGGGGGGGGGGTTCGAGAAGAGACCGGGGGTCGATGGGTATAGGACAAAGGTCAGTGAGCTCCGTCCCCGTCCCCTCCAGTCCGTAACCCACCTGTTCTTAGACTCGTGAACTGGGTCCCGACACCTCACCCTGTGTTATGGAGGTGGGGGTTTGGGTGTCCCAGAGGACCCATGGATTAGACGTTTTACCCTTGTAGTCTTCATCGGAGTGACCCGAATAAACAGAGGGTCTCCTGTGAGACATTTGAGAGTTCCTGACACCCCCCCTCCGTCCGAACAGACCACACCGGGGTCCACCCCTCGTCCACCCTACGTCCCCGAGCTCGACACACGTTTCTTCTTACGTCCGGTGACAAAGGACCAAGGTACATCTGTGACCCGAGACGAAAGACCTCTTAAACAAAAGACCCTCCACAAAACAAAATCAAAGGACTCTTCCCAGATCGACTTGTTCAAAACCCACTACACCACGGGGGTAGTTGGGTTTTAGACGGACCCTAGCCTCAATCCCAAGATCCAGTGTAGATCCCCTCGTCTTCGTCTCTGTCTACTCTCCTCCACACCCACAAGTCTCTACCTCAGAGAAGGAGGACTCCCCGACCGGACTGGGTGCGGGACGAGAGGAGGAGGGTCGGAGTCGTGAGTATCAAACGACGGCTCAGAGGGGACTCTTGTCGTCGACGTTTCAGACCGACAGGAGAGTCTGTTGTGGGGTCGTCGACGACAAGGGTCTTGAAGAGGAGGGAATAGTGTTCCAGACCCGGAGGTCCGCCGGTCCCACCCACCCTCGACAGTCTCGGGGGTGGGTCCCGTCCAAGGGTCTACCTCTCTATTTCTGAGTCTCAACTGACCTTGGGTTTCAGTTGGCCCTTTTACTCCACTCGTTTGTTCTCTGACGTACTCTCGGTTTCCATAGTCCTTTGTCCGTCCCCACTCCCTTACGTGTCCCTTACTCTCGAAACACACCACCGGAAGGACCCAGGACTCCCTTTCCTAACCCTCCTCCCCGACGACGCTCAGGACTCCTCCTTTGTCGATAAACGTTTGTTTCTACAGTTTAGAAGATATAGTCTGTCTATGGGGAGTAAATCGGACTCTGTAGGTCTCTTTATTCCCGACTCCCCGTCTCTTAATCCGATTCTGGGTTCCACTAAGAAGTGTAGTTAGAGATTCGGAACTCCAGACGGGACCAATTGGGTCTCTCCTCGGAAGGGGGTAGGTTCAGGTACCGACGTAAGACGTTCACCGCGGCCTTGTCGTGTACGAAACAATTAAAGTTTTTGATTTTCTTCCCCTCAAATTCATATCGAGAGGGGTAGTTTAGTACGTTGTACGAGAAAAGCATTATTTATAAAATTTACGACTAAGTCGGTCTTGATGACGTTACGAAGCGGCAACCACGGCCTCGTTAATTTACGTTTCGGTAATCATTTTGCCTTCCTGGAGGAGAGGCCTGTTACCTTTCCAGGGTTGGGTAATAATTAATCACCAGCTCCGACACGAACATAAAAAGGTGTCCAGCGTCTAAGCGGTTAAACCTAGGGCCTGTCTGACTAGGGGGTAACGTAGCTTCCCGTGAGAAGACGGGGACGGTAGCGACGGCGTCCCTTGTCGGCGCGTGTCCCTTGTCGGTGCGCGGTCGGCACCCGTCCCGGTCGGACCGACGACCCCGGGTCACACGGCATGAGCGTCGGCCATTCGGGGCGGTCTCAGACCCGAACGAACCGGCGACGACCAAGTCGCCCCCCACGTAGCTCCCGGCGGGCGAAGGCGGCCGTCTTCTCCGTTCTATTTGTAGCTCTAGGGTCGTCCTGACTGTCGACGACGTCACGGTTGAGACTGGTCTTTTACTAAGATAAATGAGATAAAATCGAACAGATGGGAGAGAAATACCAAAAAAAGAAACGATTACTAAGGCCTTTTGAGTTATATGTTTACTTAATATGTCCACCTGAATTACTTTTTACATACGAAAGTAGAACGAATTGAGAAGTCATGTCACAAACAAGAAAACACCGCAAGTGTAGGTGGGAGGCTTCCACTGTTGCCAAACACCCGAATGATTAAAATCCCTTAAGTCGAAATTATTGTTGTTGATAATGACAATGACAATGAAACCGTCGTTATAGTAACTGAGTTGTTCACGTTTACGGGTTATACAACTTTTTAGTATAAAATCCACAAACCTCATCGAGTCTATAATCAAATCTGAATCCCTTTGAAGTGTTAGTCTATGTCTGGAACCTTGTGAGTCAACCTAAAATGACGGCGACCTCGACGATTACTGAAAAGGTGTGGAGATTGGAATAAAGACCTTTTTTGTATTACAGATTATAGAAGTCAATACGACGACAACCACGAGATTAAAATGAAGAATATTAGTAAGAAGGAACATAACAGTCCTAAGAAGTCGTCTCTTAAAGACCGACAAAATTCTTAATTTTTTCCCCCTCTACGACCCTCGGTCGCACTCCTTGAAGCGGGTACCGTTTCCAGTACTCCTTCCTCCGAAACCGTATGTGTTTCCGCTCTAACTCGGAGTCCTTTGGGGGACAAGGGTTCGTAGATGGGGGGTTTGGTCTCAGATGGATGAAATGACAAAGTACGAGAGTGGATGTGGAGACTGAAATACCCCCCGACAAGGGGTGGTCAAGAGAGCATCTTCTTCATTTGAACGTCGAGGTCAGTTATTTTTAAGGACCCGTACTGTTCCCAGAGAGTCCAGTTTGGAGAGACGACCGTCTGATCGAACACACTGTCCTAATAGGTGTGAGGACGGTGATGCGTGTACTAACAAATGATGGAGAGTCGGTATTTGTCGTGTCTCTCAAACCTCATAAAACTTTTAGAATTAACCGTATCCCGAAAAGAGTAACAACTCAGTTACTAACGGCGGTCCGGAGGTATAGGAATCCGTGGACCCCTATACAATTACATAAACTTTATATCTTTTCCTTTATATCATCAAAAACTACAATCGTTATGATCTGAAAAACTCAATTACTTAAAAGAGAAAACAATATCTAGTGATATGAAACAATATTTAGTGACACAGGAACGATACATTTTTACATTGAAATAGTGATAGAATTCTGATTTATCTAGAATTCCCCTTGTAACCACTTCCCAAAAGTAAACAACCCGACTACAAACGACGATTCAGAGGTATAAGGGACGGGAATATTACTGATATTGATCGTATATCCTCTTTATTCATAAAGTCTAATTAGTACAATTGGAATCCAATTTATTTAAGGAAAGAATCAACATTGAGTGATGTGGGAGTGGGATATCCTTACGTTGAAATAGACCATGGAAGTCTCCCACCGCGGACCAAATTCTTTTTTGTGGGAACCTTTTTTATTCAAAAGACCACTTGACTGGCAATAGTCTTTCTTTCCCAGCATTTTACAGTCGTCTGGAGTACCGGTCTTCTACTACATTTTGGGGATTCTGGAAAAAGAATATGTAAATACACTTCGTGGACTAAAACCATTTCCAATCCTGACGACTGGGGGCGCACTGAAATTTTAAAGGTAAACAGAGATACACATTGTTTTCCATATATTCGTTTGGACTTTTATTTCTTTTGCCTAGTCAAAGACCTTTCTGACTAAGGGGACACAGCAAGAAAGAAAGGGGAGACCGACTTAAGGGTAGACCTTGCACCCATGAGCGGTTCGGACGATTAAAACGGACCCGAAGATTCTAGCCTGACCCCTCCGGAGTCACGGAGGAGAGGAAGGCATCTTGTCTTTCTGCGGACACCGGATGCATCCACCACGTTTAAGGAACAGAACCTCAAAATAACCATAAGGTGCATTTGGTTCAATAAATCGGAGAAAAAGAGATGATTAAAAGGATGATGTGATAAGGAAAGATTAGAGAGAAAGGATCCTACGGCGAAGGTAGAGGGGAAGCTTAATGGGACCTAGGTGGCCCCGACCTGGGACCGTGACCTCCTCCGACGACTGGGGTCTCAGTCGACCTTACCCGTGGAACCTTCGGACACTTCCCACTCCCGTTCGGATGTACGGACTAAGGACTCTCCCTACACTCTTGTCGACCGCCGACACTGATCCCTCAGACGATCTCTGGCGTCAGGACCTTCCCACCACAGTTCTCTTTGTCGACCCCTCGTCCCACGACTCCCGGACCTGGACCCTAGGGTCTCCAGTCTCTCGTCCTTGACTTTCACCATAAACCAGGACAAACGACCAAGCTACCGATCTAAAGAAAAAGAAAAAAAAAGGAAAACCGAGGACGGTGCTTGTTATCTCTTCCTAAGTGTAGGCCCAGGGGTCGCGGTGGGGGGGGGTTCGAGAAGAGACCGGGGGTCGATGGGTATAGGACAAAGGTCAGTGAGCCCCGCCCCCGTCCCCTCCAGTCCGTAGCCCACCCGTTCTTAGACTCGTGAACTGGGTCCCGACACCTCACCCTGTGTTATGGAGGTGGGGGTTTGGGTGTCCCAGAGGACCCATGGATTAGACGTTTTACCCTTGTAGTCTTCATCGGAGTGACCCGAATAAACAGAGGGTCTCCTGTGAGACATTTGAGAGTTCCTGACACCCCCCCTCCGTCCGAACAGACCACACCGGGGTCCACCCCTCGTCCACCCTACGTCCCCGAATTCGACACACGTTTCTTCTTACGTCCGGTGCCAAAGGACCAAGGTACATCTGTGACCCGAGACGAAAGACCTCTTAAACAAAAGACCCCCCACAAAACAAAATCAAAGGACTCTTCCCAGATCGACTTGTTCAAAACCCACTACACCACGGGGGTAGTTGGGTTTTAGACGGACCCTACCCTCTATCCCAAGATTCAGTGTAGATCCCCTCGTCTTCGTCTCTGTCTACTCTCCTCCACACCCACAAGTCTCTACCTCAGAGAAGGAGGACTCCCCGACCGGACTGGGTGCGGGACAAGAGGAGGAGGGTCGGAGTCGTGACAAACGACGACTCAGAGGGGACCCTTGTCGTCGACGTTTCGGACCGACAGGATAGTCTGTTGTGGGGTCGTCGACGACGGGGGTCCTGAAGAGGGAATAGTGTTCCGGACCCGGAGGTCCGCCGGTCCCACCCACCCTCGACAGTCTCGGGGGTGGGTCCCGTCCAAGGGTCCACCTCTCTATTTCTGAGTCTCAACTGACCTTGGGTTTCAGTTGGCCCTTTTACTCCACTCGTTTGTTCTCTGACGTACTCTCGGTTTCCATAGTCCTTTGTCCGTCCCCACTCCCTTACGTGTCCCTTACTCTCGAAACACACCACCGGAAGGACCCAGGACTCCCTTTCCTAACCCTCCTCCCCGACGACGCTCAGGACTCCTCCTTTGTCGATAAACGTTTGTTTCTACAGTTTAGAAGATATAGTCTGTCTATGGGGAGTAAATCGGACTCTGTAGGTCTCTTTATTCCCGACTCCCCGTCTCTTAATCCGATTCTGGGATCCACTAAGAAGTGTAGTTAGAGATTCGGAACTCCAGACGGGACCAATTGGGTCTCTCCTCGGAAGGGGGTAGGTTTAGGTACCGACGTAAGACGTCTCAGGGGTCTTCACTCCACCACCACCTTTCAGGGGTGTTAAATCCTACACTGTGGGGACCCTGGAAGAGGGAGGAGAGTCTCGGGTTCCCCATACTCCCACCATCCACACATACCTCCCCCATACGATACTGCGTGGAATACGGGATGAGGTACAGAATAGTTTAAGAGTCTTTGGGGTGGCCACTAGGGGCTCTGTTGGACACCCCCGTCAAGGAACGCCAGTCTCTTTAGTGTAGGCAGGACGTTGTCGTCAGGACCCGACTCGGGTCTGTTCGTCCACAAACACACAGACTCGGAGACCGGAGAGGGACGACTGTCCGAGACAACCCCCGTCTAGACACAGCCAGTATGGTAGCCTCTGGGGACCCAGGGAGACCGAACAGGCCCAAAACCTCTAGGCCTCGTGTCCACCTCTCTTAAATAAGACGTCGAGTTAAGTCTCATGTAAGTCTAGTTCCTCCAGTTTTAACGACCTTTACAACTTGAAGCAAGAAAGTACGAGACCTAGGGTGTTCCCCAGAAATGTGGAGGAACCCCTAAGGAGGTAGAACGGTGATTTGAGGGACTCCAAGTTTGAACTGAAAGAAGCAGGAAACGAGTTCTTGTAAGGTACGGAGAGACAGGGACACTTACGTTCAGGTGTGAGAACCGTCCCGACAGACTTCGGGATTGCGGGGTGAAGGCCGTTGAAAGTAGAGCGGCCACGTCAAGGAAGGTGAGAAGTAGTATAGGATGGACGATTGAGGTCCGGACCTTAGATCTATAGGAAAAGACGTACACAGTAAAGGGCTCTTGGGCTCCATTCCGATTGGAGAAAATAAGGAGGATGCACCGTGACCGGTAGGTGAAGGAACGAAATGTCCTTGAGGGAAATAAACCAAATGGAAGAACTTTGAAGTCTGGACGATGTAGATACCAGGACAAGACGTGGAGGGGTGGGTACAGAGAGGGTGGGTGGTGTTAGACTGAAGGTACACGCAACTTTAGAAAGACGATTTGGGAGGTTACATCGAGGAGACATTGTATTTGTGAAGGAGGAATTTTTAAAGCTTACGGAACCAAAGGTATAGTGAAAGAAGACCTAGAACACAATGAAACCAGACAAAGGATGTTATTGAGAAAATTGACCACAAGGAGTCTAAGAGAGAGACGAATAAAGAGATTGACGGAGAAAAAAAGGTCCTCTAGAAAAACAACAACAAGTCAGTGATTCAGCACAGGCTGAGAAACGTTGGGGTACCTGATGCCGTGCGGTCCGAAGAGACAGGAAGTGATAGAGAGCCTCAAACGAGTTTGAGTACAGGTAACTCAGTCACTATGATAGGTTACTAGAGTAGGAGACAGTGAGGGAAGAGGAGGACGGAAGTTAGAAAGAGTCGTAGTTCCAGAAAAGGTCACTCAGTCGAGAAGGATAGTCCATTGGTTTCATAATCTTGAAGTCGAAGTTACAGTTAGGAAGGTTACTTATAAGTCCCAACTAAGGGAAATCCTAACTGACCGAATTAGAGGAACGACAGATTCCCTGAGGGTCCTCAGAAGAGGTCGTGGAGTTAAGTTTCGTAGTTAAACAGTCGAGAGTCGGGAGAAATACCAGGTTAAGGATGTAGACATGTACTGATATACCTGTAAACAACCCTTTCACTACAGAAACGAAAATTTATATATATATATATATAAATGTCGATACGACCCAGAAGTGACGATACACCCAAAAAAAAAAAAAGATCAAAGCCCCTCAGTACCGACGAGAGATCAACGGTACGTGTCCGAAGAGTAACGTCACCGAAAAGAACAACGTTTCGTGTCCGAGATCTCGTGTCCGAGACATCAACACCGAGTGTCCGAATCAAGGAGGCATCGTACACCCTAAAAGGTTCTGGACCCTACCTTGAGCGGAGACGACGTAACCGTCCATCTAAGAAATGTTGACTCGATGGTCCCTTCTGGAGAGGTCTAGAATAGACACAGGTGAATATGATAAAAAACACTACTACTTTGAAGACACAAAACCCGACAGGTCACACCATCCGTTATCGAGGTACATATATAACTCGAGAAAAGTTGTAAAAAGGAAAGCAAATAAACAAACCGACACAACCCAGAATCGACGACGTGCGTACTAGAAGATAGGAACGACACCGTACTCCCTAGAAATCAACATCGTTACGTCTGAGAGTCATCACCGTCCGTGCAGATCAAGGGACTGGTCCCTAACTTGGACCCAGGGGACGTAACCCTCGAGCTTCAGAATCGGTGACCCAGTGGTCCCTTTAAGGAGATAACTCGAGAACTTTACACTGATTACATTACCTCCTTTACTTAAAAATTAAATTCATTAGGTAAATTTTAATTTAAATTTATTGGTGGACATTGAGTACAGATGTAATCTGTCCTATTTTGAGATCTTTTGAGATAGACGGTGGGTATGGATGGATGGATAGATAAGAGAAAATATGGGTAAAAGATAAGGACCAGGGGAACATCTTTGGTAAGATTAAACTAAGTACCCTTATAAAAATTACAGGAGAACTTTATCTTATGTGTATAACCATTTACGTATTTAGTATTTACATACGTCGAGTAACTTAATAAATTTTTACTTATGTAGGGACATTGGGTGTTGGTCCAGTTCTTTCTTATAAAAGTCATCAGGTCTCGGAAGACTTAAAAGGAAAGATTAGTGATGGGTGAGGGATGAACGGTACGAACGTACGTCAGCGAGCCAGCACAGACTGAGACACACTGGGGTACCTGACATCGGACGGTCCGAGGAGACGAGGACCCTAAGAAGTCCGTTCTTATGACCTCACTCATTAGTAGGGGAAGAGGTCCCCTAGAAGGACTGGGTCCCTAGTATTCCTCAGTGACAATACTGAAGTTTGTGGTGTCTAACAAATCGAACGACCCAAAAAAAAAAGGAAAAGAAAAAACCGGTTCGGTATTCCGTACGCCATAGAATCAAGCGGTTGGTCCCTACCTTGGGCTTTGGGGACGTAACCCTCGAGCCTCAGAAGTGGTCACCTGAGACAAAAACTTGAAATGTGTTTACTTTACAGGTATAACAAAACACAGACCGAAGGACGTAAGTCATAATAGGATACATGTATTGACATCAAGTAAAAGTAACGGTATACTATGAACGAACAAATTTTTAGTGATGTACAAGGGGGTAAGATGACAAAGGTGAAACCCGATTACTTAAGATAGAAAACTGTGGGTACGTCAAAGACAACCCTACACGACACCTCAAGGGTTGCCAGTAACAACCCAGTGACCCGAACCGAAATCATCTACGATGGTTTGCACAAAGTCAAAGTTGAGGGTATTTACTGACCAGACCAACGAGGAATCGAAGTGGTTATAAACCGGAACAATCTGAAATATTAAAATCGGTAAGATCTCCACATCACTACAACCCAACACCAAAATTACACGTAAAGAAACAAGAAAATTACTCCAACTCTTGAAAAGTGTATCAATAACCGTTAATCTTAGAGAAACGTTAACCACTAAAATCACTACACGAACAAGTTCAGACGGGTAAAAAAATTTAATCCACAGAAAAAAGAATAACTAGACATACTTAATAAATATACAAGGCCCATGTTCAGTTAATAACCAAAATATTAAACGAAAAAAAGAGGGTGAGACACTAAATGGAAAAGTTTAAAAAAGAAAAAGAAAAAAAAAAAAAAACCGAGTTTGGTGTACCGAACCCCCTAGAATCAAGGGACTGGTCCCTAACTTGGGTGTCGTCACTTTGGTGGTCCAGGGTTGGTGACCTGACGGTTCCTTAAGAGAGAATAGTGAAAGTGAAAAAATTATTACTTTTTAAGAATTGAAATTACACCAAGTAAAGTAGTTAGATATTGTAAAACACTGACCAGAAAAAAAAAAAAAAAAGGACACAACTTAAGTAGATTAGGTTTTTGTAAAAACCCGAAGGGTCCACCACGATCACCATTTCTTGGACGGACGGTTACGTCACTCTGTATTCTCTATACCCAAGTGAGGGACCCAATTCTTCCAGGGGACCTCCTCCCGTACCGTGAGGTGAGGTCATAAGAACGGACCTCTTAGGGTACCTGTCTTCTCTGACCGCCCGATTATTCTGTTTCTAAATTTTTCGTCGTTGTATTTGTAAGAAAAAGGGTAAATATATCTAAAAGAACCTAAATAAAGTGGTCATAAATTAAAAAAAAGTCTTTATGAGACCCCTACCCCTTATTCTTAAGACTCCCCTGAATCCCTTTTGTCTTCTCACTACACTCGGGACAGTGAAACCGTACATGACACAGACTTCTTTGATTATTTGTACACGAGACTTTTTTAGGGTACCTGTCTCCTCGGACCACCCGATGTCAGGTACCGCAACGTTTCTCAGTCTGTACTGAATTGCTGAGTTGGTGGTTGTCGTGACTTCTGAAAGTTTCCCTGTGACACAAGCTGTCACTCTCAGTCTCGATACCGTCGATAACTGACACTACTCCTTACTTACTTATAAGGAACGATAAGAGTCCTTGACACTAGTTTACAACTTTGAGAAATTGTGGACGTGAGACATCTCACCCAAGAGGATGGATTCCACCTTTGTACTGTGTTAGGTCCTTTAACTTTCTTACGGAGGGTCGGTTTCTATTATGGGAAAAAGAGAAGAACCTTATCCACTTGATGTCCGTGTACCGTTGAAGGACGGGTTCGGAACGGGAAGAGGGAGTCGGTATCTACCAAGACTTTCCGTTTCCTTTCCGTCGTCGATGACTCGTTTTTATAGATTGAATTATAAAGTTTCGACTTGACTACATTAGGGACACTTCTCTTCGAAAACCTTTTGGAAATTCTGACTCTTGAGTCTCTCGACTCAAGGGAGGGTCTTAGAACATTAAGGAAATGGTTTTGTGTAAGTGTAGTAGAACATTAAAAAAACCGGAGGACCTAGACTTATCCCTACACAAATAAAACGACTAATCAATTAGGGGTCCCGGACCATATCAGGACCGAGTGCCACTCATGAATTGTTAATAAAGGACTAACTTACCTTACCTCTTTATTCGCTTCTAGACCTCCTCACTTTCTCTAAATACCTCAAGTTAAGACAGACAATATAACCGGACACTACCTTGAACAGGAAAGGTATCGCAATTACCTCTCACCATATATATATATGAAATTATAAATGAATAAAAATAGCCAATAAACCGACGTGACCTAGAATCAACGTCGTACACCCTAGAAATTAAAAACATCGACGTCCACCTTAGATCAAGAGACTGTTCCCTAACCTGGGTCCTGGGGACCTAACCCTCACACCTGAGAATTGGTGACCTGGTGGTCTCTTCAGGGACCTCCAATCATATCTGTGAAACGTCTCCGTCTCACCCTCTGGGTCCGACGGACCAGTAAATTTTACCTATACGAACAATGTGAAGTTCATATGTCGAGTCTAGTCACCAGAGACACGAGTAGTCTGGAAAAGATCTTCTTCATTCTCAACTTATAAAAATTCAAGTCAGTTTAAAACAATACTATATGTTGTATGTACATAATCGGTCCATACTTATTTATATCTGGTACCCTTGATGTATAGACTTTAAATGTATTTATAAATTTCTAAAAATTTTTACGTTTATAGGACCACCAATTCTTGGATTCCAGTGAACCGGGGAGACAAAGAGTAAGTAGAAAAAAGAATATAAGAATACCCAATTGTACTCGTAAAGAATATTAAGGTAGAACTAGACATCAAAAGGAAAAAAAAAAAAAAAAAAACCGACACAACCCAGAAGGAACGTCGTACGTCTGAAGAGATCCACGTCACGTGACCGAAGAGATCAACACCGAGCACCCGAATCAACGGGGAACCGTACATCTTAGAATGCACTGACCACATCCTAGCTTAGACACAGGGGGACGTAATCTTCCACCTAAGGATTGGTGACCTGGGGATCCCTTAGGGGATGTAAGAAAAACCCATGTAAAAAACAACAACAAGGTAGTGAGTCAGCACAGGCTGAGAAACCCTGTGGTACTTGACGTCGTGGGGTCCGAAGGGACAGGAAGTCATAGAGGACCTCGATCGAGTTTGAGTACAGGAAACTCAACGACTACGGTAGGTTGGTAGAACAGGAGACAGCAGGGGAGGAAGACAGAAGTCAGAAAGGGTTGTAGTCCTAGAAAAGATTACTCAGTCGAGAAGCGTAGTCATAACCTCGAAGTCGAAGTCGTAGTCAGGAAGATTATTGATAAGCCCTAACTAAAGGAAATCCTAACTGGAGGAACGGTAAGTTCTCTGAAAGTTCCCAGAACAGGTAATGAAACCTATTTTAAAGAATGGTGAACGAAGTGCATAATGTTTACTTATACATTGAATAACGAGTTATAAAATGGTGAAACTAACTTCACGACTTTGAAATGAAGGTGCATCCAAGAAAGTAGAAGAAGTGAAATTTTTTATATTAACAAAGTTCATAGTGGAGGTAGACGTCATTCGTGGTGTAGTTTACTATATTAAAAAAGAAGTCGGTATTAACTAAAATTTTTGAGTACTCGTTCCATTATATAAATCAGGACTCTTTCTATTATATAGATGGGTAAGACAATAAGAAAGAAAGACTTCAAGACTCTGAAGACCATAGTAAACCTCGAACCTCTTGAAGGAAATGGGTAAGAAATTGTCGACAAGATGACTTTTCTGTGATCGAAAAGTGGATTTTGAATAAAGGGAAATTGAAGACTTCCCATCAAAACGACCGATATCCTAAGTGTCAACTGTTAAGAAAAGAGAACCGTGAACTTTTTATACTACAGTACGAAAGAAGAGTTTCCATAATCTACTTTTTGGGTGACATTAAACTAGTCACAAAGGGACATCTATTACATAGTAAACAGAGATCACGAAAGTTCTAGAAAGAAAGGAATCAAAAGTATTTCATTCATCCATTCACAATCAACGAGTCAGCACGGGTTGAGAAACACTGGGGTACCTGACGTCGGGTGGTCCGAGGAGAGAGATACTCTAAAAGGTCCGTTCTTATGACCTCACCTAACGGTAAAGGAAGAGGTCCCCTGGAAGGGTTGGGTCCCTAGCTTGGGCCCAGAGGACGTGACGTCCGTCTAAGAAATGGCTGACTCGATGTTCCCTTAGGGAAAGTATTCCATTAACCACACATAAAGAAACCTAAATGAGACAAATCGAAGAACTTAGACATCCAAATATAGAAGACGGTTTAAACGATTCCCAATCAGTAATAAAGAAGTTTATGGGAAAGTCGGGACGAGAAAGAAAAAGAGGAAGACACTATGCTTACAATCTAAAACGCAATAACAGGACGTCCAAGAGATTCCTTAAACCATCAAGAAAAAAGGGCAGCTGAAAAAAAAAGACTAAAACAGAAAACAAAAATTATTTATTTAGTGTAAAATTAGTGAACCGAAACAAATTAAGGATTCTAGTTCAAGTATCGAAAAATATCAGACAAAAGGGTTTGTTGCACTGGATTACACAAGAGACTTTGGAAAGTATAAAATTCTTTTTGAACAAGGTGGAAAGTAAAACGTTGGGGTCTCGACTGAAAGGAATGTGAGGGGTAGTTACCGGTTACGTCAGTGGAGTTTCTTTGTCACGACCTTACCACCATTTGATGTCAGAGTTTCTGGGAGTCTTATCAATTTCTTTTTCTTTTTTCAATAGTTCCTTCTGTCGGAGGTTACAAGGGACCTTACCGAGAGGGACTTATAGGGTGAGTGACTTTGGAAAGTAGGACACCGGTGAGACCGGTCCTGGGACCTCGTAAGACAAGGAAGACGGTAGACATCGTCCAAGACGTCACGACTTTTCCATAACGTGTCTGTCCAGACTTTAAACAAAGACGACCACTGGATGCGACAAGTGTCGGTGTGGTCCGGTCGTCGTCAAGAGTCGGGTACACGGGACTCGGTCGACTCTCGGTACCGTCTGACTTCGGAGTACTGTACGTAATGCATCAGGGATATGTTTGTCTTTATTCCCAAAGTAAACGAGATAAAGGGTGAGAAGACCTTTGAAAGGGGGAACCTCTAGTCAAAGGGACCTCGGCTTGAGGAGTCGGGACCTTCATTGTGTCCATGACTCTCTAAATAACGGATCGCAGAGCGTACGGAAGGGTGGTTCAGGGTGAATTCACAATGATAAAACCGTCACTAGAGACCGCTAGTCTCTCTCTTCTCCTTTGGGGGGAACAAGACTCCCATAGTTGACACTGTTGGGTAGGGACGGTAGAGTTCATCGTTTGAGATTCTTTCTTTTCAAAGATGTACCTTTATGATTACGTTTTTAGAGTCCGATCCTAGTATGATTAAGTTGCCAGATATGTCCCTTAAGGAATATAAAGAGAATGGGTACGGGGTGGGGATGAGGACGGGTGTTGAACCATCTCTTCCCAAATAAAAATAGGGGTGGTCTCATCTTTTGGAAACGTAGTAAATAATATCAGATTTTTAAGTGTGACCAAAGAGTTATGAAAGATGGTTCTCCAGTCTATGACATGAAGTCTACTTTACGGATCTACGAAAAAAAAAAAAAAATTCGATCTCTGATTGGGCTCCCGGTCACCGACTGGGTATTAGACATGTCGAGGAAATCATTCGTAAGAGAAATGCTGTTTTGACGAATCAGTGCGGGGGGAAAAACTCTATACCTAACAGAGGACTGGAACACTGGTAATAGTAGGGAACAAGGGAACCATTGCCAATGACATGTAAACCAAAAGACTAGAAATAGTAACAACTTTCTTTAAAGAACATGATGTCGGATGTATATATGAGTGTCTTTTTAGTAATTTCGTGGAAACGAGGTAGTTTCGAACCCAAGGGCACAGAAAGAAAGAAAGAAAGAGAGGGGGAGGGAGGTCGAGAGAGAAAGTGAAAGAATACCAGTTGAGATCTAGCGGTCCAGGGTCAGGTAATTTCCTGAGGTTGTTCACCGCGGGTCTTGTGTCTGTGACCATATGTACCGTAAAGCCTGTCTCACTGAGGTCCTCCAGTCCCGGATAACTCTAACCATTCATGATTCTGTGCCCAGTTTGCCGATCTTTGGGGGTAATAAAGAGATGAAATGAAGTGGTAAACAAATTTCGAGTCCCTGCAAACCAAAGTGCGGTTACTTATCTCCGAATGAAATCTTGTCACTAATTTATATTAGGAATCAAGGGACTATTTACGTCAGAACTAAATCTTTAAACCGTGGTCCAGTTTCTTTTACAACTTTCTCGGCGGTTCGTTCCTTTTTTATAAGGTTAACTAAAGACCGGCAAAGTTCCATTTTAGATCGGGAGGATTATAAGCTGTTGTCTTGTGAATAACGTACTTATACTTTATCTACTACTTTGAAATGTTTTCCGGGTTAATCTTGTTGTATTTTATAAAGTTTTAAAAGAATGATCGGGACGGGGTCGACGAGGTTTACGAGAAGGAGAAGGTTGTCCGTGTTGAGGTTTTCGGAAATCACTTCTCCTCGATTTTCCGGAGAACTACTTTCACTTTCTCCTGTCGCTTTTTCAACCGGATTTCGAGTTGTAAGTCTTTTGCTTCTAGTACCGTAGACCAGGGTAGTGAAATACCCTTTATCCACCCCTTTGTCACCTTTGTCACAGTCTGAAATAAAAAAAGCCGAGGTCTTAGTGACGTCTACCACTGACGTCGGTACTTTGATTTTCTGTGAATGAGGAACCTTCTTTTCAGTACTGGTTGGATCTATCGTATAAGTTTTCGTCTCTGTAATGAAACGGTTGATTCCAGGCAGATCAGTTCCGATACCAAAAAGGTCACCAGTACATACCTACACTCTCAACCTGACACTTCTTCCGACTCGCGGATTCTTAACTACGAAAACTTGACACCATAACCTCTTCTGAGAACTCTCAGGGAACCTGAAGTTCCTCTAGGTTGGTCAGGTAAGACTTCCTCTAGTCGGGGCCCTAAAGAAACCTTCCTTACTACGATTTCGACTTTGAGGTCATGAAACCGGTGGAGTACTCTTCTCAACTGAGTAACCTTTTCTGAGACTACGACCCTCCCTAACCCCGTCCTCCTCTTCCCCTGCTGTCTCCTACTCTACCGACCTACCGTAGTGACTGAGTTACCTGCCCTCAGACTCACTTGAGGCCCTCAACCACTACCTGTCCTTCCGGACCGTACGACGCTAAGTACCCCAGCGTTTCTCAGCCTGTACTGACTCGTTGACTTGACTTGACTTGACTTACTTTCAATACGATTAAAAAATCGATCTAAGTCAAGTCAAGTCCGCGAGTCACCACAGGCTTAGAAACGTCAGGGTACTTAACGTCGTGCGGTCCGGAGGGACAGGTAGTGGTTGAGGGCCTCAAGTGAGTCTGAGTACAGGTAGTTCAGACACTACGGTAGGTCGGTAGAGTAGGAGCCAGCAGGGGAAGAGGAGGACGGGGGTCAGGGAGGGTCGTAGTCTCAGAAAAGGTTTCTCAGTTGAGAAGCGTACTCCACCGGTTTCATGACCTCAAAGTCGAAATCGTAGTCAGGAAGGTTTCTTTGGGGTCCCGACTAGAGGAAGTCTTACCTGACCAACCTAGAGGAACTTCAGGTTCCCTGAGAGTTCTCAGAAGAGGTTGTGGTGTCAAGTTTTCGTAGTTAAGAAGCCGTGAGTCGGAAGAAGTGTCAGGTTGAGAGTGTAGGTATGTACTGGTGTCCTTTTTGGTATCGGAACTGATCTGCCTGGAATCAGCCGTTTCATTACAGAGACGAAAACTTATACGATAGATCCAACAGTACTGAAAAGAAGGTTCCTCATTCACAGAAAATTAAAGTACCGACGTCAGTGGTAGACGTCACTAAAACCTCGGGGGGTTTTATTTCAGACTGTGACAAAGGTGACAAAGGAGTAGATAAAGGGTACTTCACTACCCTGGCCTAATCGATCTAATCTTTGACGATAAAGGACATGACATTAACCTCTTCTTTGGTTCTTTGTCGATCTCTTTTAATGAACGAATACTCTTACGTTTAGTCCTTACAGTTTCTCGATAGTGAGGTTAAACACTCTGACCCTGATAATAATAAACTTCCGAATAGCGTTAGATCCTATTCTTTGAGTTTTCTACGTTTACGATTGGATCTGTTACCGACGATGGAAATCTTTCCCTTTATTACCTACGAAATGTATATCTCTATTTTTGGTAAATTTTTCCCATACGGGATTCTTTCGATTATTTTTTGGAAGTTCTTAAACGGGAACGACGACATCTCCTTATGTAACCCGGTCTAACATTTAGATTTGAACTATAACTTCCTTTTGGATAAGATCCTTTGAGGTTTGTCCCCTGGGGGGCGGTCCAGGGGATGTTGTTTTTGGTCCCCTTTTAAGATAGAAAAGGGAGTTTGGGAGTTGTAAGTCGTTATGACGGTAGTTATATGGTCGGGATTTACTAAAAAAGGAAATGGGAGTTCGTCAGGGAAGATCTCATGGATGGTCTGAAAAACCTGGGGACGGGGGTTTTTGGAAGTCAGAAAATAAACCGACTAGATCAAACCGAAGATTTCCTTAATGACAAGTGGGACCTTACTAACTAAGTTTAATATTTCCTCTCTACTGTAGTTTAATACTATAGTAGAGTCTAAGATACCGTTAAGTTTTTCCCCCTGTTTTAACGAGTTAATGAAGAAAACGGAATGTAAAGATAATTGAGGAGATTATTACATGCTTGTCCGTCTAAGTCGTCATGTCTAGTTTTTGTTAGGAATACCTGTAGTAACCACAGACTTATACGGGTTGGTTTATATTTATAGTTTTAATTACCATTTTCTAAAAGATCAGAGAAACCGTGACCTAGATTATAATGATAATAAAGGTTTGTGAATACCGGGTTTAGGACCAGATATGTTTTCCAGAGAATGGTTTAACGTCCTTAAAGAGTTTGGTTTCATGCTCTTTAAATAGTTTTACAAGTGTAGATGAGTATACTTCCTGGTTTTCCGGTCGGACGTTGTAATTCTGGAATATACTATTTACGTGGCGAATTAAATTATCTTTTTCTGAATGAATACGTTACCGTTTGAGTCTATATGTAAGGTGTAAAAAGGAGTAAATTGTTTGTTTCGTTAATAATTTTATTGTCTTCTTACTGCTCGAATAAACCTGGCTCGTTACCGGGGAATGTTTTCTTATTATCTTTTAGGGTACTTACCTCCTCGGACCATCCGACGTAAGGTACCCCAGCGACTCTCAACCTGTGCTGACTCGCTGAAGTGAAAGTGAAAGGTGAAAGTACGTAACCTCTTCCTTTACCGTTGGGTGAGGTCACAAGAACGGACCTCTTAGAGTCCCTGCCCCCTCGGACTACCCGACGGCAGATACCCCAGCGTGTCTCAGCCTGTGTTGACTTCGCTGAATCGTCGTCGTCGTCTCCGCCGTTTCTTGAATTTCTGTGTGTATCTTAATCTTAATTTTGTATAACTCCTTAGAATGAGAGCAATCTTGAAAGGATAAAAATAATATTTTTTCTTTAGATTGTTTACCGTAGAGAATTGTCTGGAATCTTTTCAATTATGTAAATACTTTGAATACCTATGTAATGTTGGTCCCTAGGGTAGTGGATGATGATAAGGAGTTTTAGCCGTGTAATAATAATGACTAAATGTTCTAATGAAAAAATTATATGACAATCCATCCATCTTATCCCTTTTCCTCAGGTTTTACCGCCACCGATTTTGTGTTCCTTCCAGTTTCCTTCTAGGCTCCTGGTCTCACTTCTGAAGTCCCTCTTGTTTGTCGTGAGGACCGACTCGGGTTAAACGTGTCCCGTCCGGGTCCCCCTCCTTTTTTGTATACTTTCCTCGGTTTCGCGAAAGAGAGAGAAAAAGAGAGGGAGCACGCACGTGAGAAAGAGAGAGGGAGGGAGAGAGAGGGGGAGGGGGTACGCGAGGAGGTGAGAGAAGGGAAGTTCAGAAACCCAACCGTACGGGAGTGTGAAGCTCCTACCTAAGAGGACGATAAAAGATTTATTTTACCTCGACATTGTGACTAAACGGATTCTCGATATTGTGCCAAACAGGTTCTGGGCTCTCGACACTGCGCGGCTCCCGAAATTACAGGCAGCGAGGTTTAGAAACAACACTGCTCTGTTTCTTGGCTCCTTGTATGTGAGCGCACTGTTATGGAAATGTGGAAATCTGGTCCTCTCTAAGTGAAAGAGAGAGGAAATAGGATTAGTATAGCCCGGAGTATTTTCTAAAGTCATCTGATACAATGGAGTTTCATACGAGTTGTCAGGATGATAAACAGTTTTTAAAACATCGGTTTCGAAATGTAGGTTACACTCTCGTTAAGGAAGTACGTATATAGTAATTATTGTATGATATTGATGTTTTCCTCTTTAATATAAAAACTGTGACTTATCGGTACTATAAGAAATCTGAGGTCTCTTTTGACTAATTTTATTTTAGAAAAAACTTTAATGTTTTGACCAAGAAGGATGTACACGTCAATTCTTTTGCAATTGAAAGAATTTTATGAAAACACCTCGAGGTCAAGATGGACTCTTTGTTTTAGTCCGGATTCTTTTTTGGATTTCAATTGAGAATAGTACAGGAACCCTATGTGTTGGGTGAGATAGACCCTGAGGTCGGTATTTGTTTAACCCCCCCCCCGCCTTATATATATATAGAGAGAGAGAGCTTTTTTTTATAAAATTTCGCCTTTTCTATAAAGTTTCTCTTTTGATAGAGACAGATAGATTTTAATAGATACAGAGTTATATACAGAAACAAAAACCTATTATACTTCAGTCACTCGAGATAAATTTAAGTGAACAAACGATTAGATTAATTCTGTACAGAATTCAGTAGTTGTAATATATTATGAAAATAGTACGGATCCAAATTCCATTTGATTTAAACAGTTGTTTTTCCATTGGGAAATATATATATATATATACTCTACTTTTGAAAATCTATTTGAGATAAATTTTATTAATATAAAAATTATCTTATTAGATAATAATGTTAGATTTTATTGGAGAATCCTAACCCCATTGAATTCAAAGACCTAAATATGATTTGATTTATTATTTTCAAATAATTTATCGATCTAGTAAAGGTTTACTTCATTCTAAAATTTTGTAATTAATGACTTGTATTTGAAGGAGAATATTTTTCTAAAAAGAATGTCTTTTTGATTTCTCTAAAATTTGATATTTATTCATATTTATATTTATATATATAAATATATTATTTATAATATTATATACACTATATTATTTATATAAGTGGTTGGATATTTTACGATTATACGTTCTGTGAAGTATCAACGATTTCTTTTTATTCTACATATGAAAATTATTTTTCTATATTCTTTACCGTTCATTTTACTACTTATGTATTTATATTTTTTGCAAATGTTGTTTACTTTCTTTTAAAATACTGTTTACCTACATTGAGTAACGGGACTTGAAAGAAGGAGAAGGAAGAATGTACAGAGCTAGTCATGTTTAAGAAGAAAATATCCCCGGTGTGGAGAGGCTCCACTTTGATGTGTTGTACAATATTGGGTGGGTAATCGAATGAAATGTTATTACTCTTGTGAATTAAGATATTTTTGTCTGTTACCGGGACGGATATAAAGATTTGTTAAGTTTGTTAAAAATGTAAGTAAGAGATAATTTGTCTAATGTTTGTAAGGAATATCAGATGTTTGTGTTCTGTGTAATTTGTTTGTGTAATGTGTGACTTCGATGTTTATTTTTTAATTTATTTCTCTTTATGTGTCCTTGTGAAAATAGAAGGAATAGGTCTCGTCTGAAATGATCTAAGATTACGTTATATAAGAAATTCGGATAGTCAAGTCAAGTCAAGTCAAGTCAGTGAGTCAGCACAGACTGAGAAACGCTGGGGTAGTTAACGTCGTGCAGTCCGGAGGGACGGGTAGTGGTCGAGGGCCTCAAGTGAGTTTGAGTGCAGGTAGCTCAGCCACTACGGTAAGTCGGTAGAGGAGGAGATAGTAGGGGAAGAGGAGGACGGGGGTTAGGGAGGGTCGTAGTCTCAGAAAAGGTTACTCAGTTGAGAAGCGTACTCCACCGGTTTCATGACCTCAAAGTCGAAATCATAGTAAGGAAGGTTTCTTTAGGGTCCCGACTAGAGGAAATCTTACCTGACTGACCTAGAGGAACTTCAGGTTCCCTGAGAGTTCTCAGAAGAGGTTGTGGTGTCAAGTTTTCGTAGTTAAGAAGTCGCGAGTCGAAAGAAGTGTCAGGTTGAGAGTGTAGGTATGTACTGGTGACCTTTTTGGGAACCTCAGGTTCCCTGAGAGTTCTCAGAAGAGGTTGTGATGTCAAGTTTTCGTAGTTAAGAAACCACGAGTCGAAAGAAGTCCCAGGTTGAGAGTGTAGGTATGTACTGGTGACCTTTTTTAGTGACCGATACCAAAACCTGGAAACAACCGTTTCATTACAGAGACGAAAAGTTATACGATAGATCCAACCAGTATTGAAAGGAAGTTTCCTCATTCGTAGAAAATTAAAGTACGACGTCAGTGGTAGATGTCACTAAAACCTCGGGGTTTTTTATTTCAGACTGTGACAAAGGTGCCAAAGGGGTAGATAAAGAGTACTTCACTACCCTGGTCTACGGTACTAGAAGCAAAAGACTTACAACTCGAAATTCGGTTGAAAAAGTGAGAGAAGAAAGTGAAAGTAGTTCTCCGAAAAATCAAGGAGAAGTGAAAGACGGTATTCCCACCACAGTAGACGTATAGACTCCAATAACTATAAAGAGGGCCCTCAGAACTAAGGTCGAACACGAAGAAGGTCGGGTCGCAAAGAGTACTACATGAGACGTATCTTCAATTTATTCGTCCCACTGTTATATGTCGGAACTGCATGAGGAAAAGGATAAATCTTGGTCAGACAACAAGGTACAGGTCAAGATTGACAACGAAGGACCGGACGTATATCTAAAGAGTTCTCCGTCCAGTCCACCAGACCATAAGGGTAGAGAACTTCTTGACAGGTGTCAAATAACACTAGGTGTGTCAGTTTCCGAAACCGTATCAGTTATTTCGTCTTTATCTACAAAAGGACCTTGAGAGAACGAAAAAGCTACTAGGTCTCCTACAACCGTTAAACTAGAGACCAAGGAGACAGAAAAGATTTTGGTTGAACTTGTAGACCTTCAAGTGCCAAGTGCATAACCACTTCGGACCGAACCTCTTAAAACTCGTAATGAAATGATCGTACACTCTACTCACGTTAACACGTCATCAAACTCGTAAGAAATCGTAACGGAAATTGATGACAAGTCAAGTCAAGTCAGCGAGTATATCGAAATAAAGACAAAGGTCAGACATTCTAAGAATTTTGTTTTATTGTAGTTGAAGTCACGGATAAAGTGTTATGTTTTGTTTTTGTTGTATTTTTTCTGTGGCAAACGGTTCATTCAATAAACAAGGATTCTTATAGTTTTCACGTTTTATAAGTGGAAGAAAAGTTCGGACAGAATATTCATATTGGTAGAAGGAACTGTGTGACTTGTCTCTCTAAGTTGTCCACGGTTCTACGTAAAGAAAAGGTGCCTGTTCCAGTTTATATAAACCTATACTCGTTGTAAAGTAAATAGTTTAACAAGACGTAGTCGAAAAGTTATTAAAGTGAATCTTTTTTTTATAAACTTACAAATGAGGATTAGGAAACGGGGTTTAATGTGTTTGGTGAATTTTGTGTCAGTCTAGGGTAAAGAGAAATATAGTCTTTTCTACATACATGACTTACTCTTTCTTTAGTTGGGTAATAAAGTTTTGGTATCGGTTTAAAAGCATCAGTCACTACTATTGTTCTGATATCATGGAGTACCCTTAATTCTGTTTGAACGAATGATTGTGCAACGAACCAACCTCGACTACTTGAGATGTAATCTGTCTGATACGGAGGTTGTGGACCTTGATTACTTTTTTATAAAAAATTTACCCATGTATATAGATGTTTCCGAACGAAACCCGGTGACTGACGGGGTAGACAATTTGTACTCCGTATTTGACATAGTTGGTCTTTTTGGATGGAGATTGTTGTAGTTACAACAGTTGTTTCTGGTTCTTCAATTGAATTTCAGTTTTAACCTAGATAAACTAAATGTATATACTTTTCCTCCTTGTTATCGTAACCGACTCGTTCTACTACCGAGTATGTAAACTGTGTCTTTATTTGTTTAAGTACCTTTGTTGTAAGTTCTCCTTTCCAAATTTATCAGTTCTCAATTCCAGTTGAATTTTATTTTCGAAGAGTCACAGGAGAACCCCCTATAATAGATGGTCAGGGGTTTGTCTAGAGATCTACAAATAAAAACCTGACTTTATAAAGGATCCTTACAAAAGTAGTAATAGTGAAAGGAAAGAAAGATATTGATAACAATTATTATCGAAATAAATAGAATTTAAAAAATTTAAATGGTGTCCCTCTATAAAACTGTTTTTGTCTTTTTGTAAAACTTTGTAATTTCCTGTGGAGGGAAGGAACTGCGTAAACTATAGTTCTACCCAATTGATTAGTTACCTTTAGATTCTTTGACTAGAATGTCCCTTTCCCTATACGAAAAGAAAGAGATCTACCTAGGTTGCTTGTGTGTACCGAAGGAGAAGTCTTCTAAGTTGGATTCCCCGGGGGTCGTAAGTTTAATCTCTGCTTTGTTGTTTTTGGGTCCTCCTTCTTTAAGGTTTTCTTCGGTACCGCCAAAATTTTCAAAGGTTTTTTGCGGCGTGACCTACAGTGACTGGAATACTAGAGCGATGAACCCCTGTCTATTTTTGGGAATGATTAGTTCGACTTTTAGACTAAAGAGTTGTCCCTTACGGAGCCTTAGGACTTTTATAAAAAGAAACGATACGAACGAAACCCACAATCAAGATTTTCCAGAACATCCAGAAGTATCTTGGCAAGTTGAAGTCGAAGAAGTCACAATGACCAACCCCGTATCCGAACCTAATGGCACTATAACTTACCAAACGACGACCCCCGGTCGTACTCCTTGAGGCGGGTACCGTTTCCAGTACTCCTTCCTCCGAACCGTATGCGTTTCCGTACTAGTTCGGAGTTCTTTGGGGGACAAGGGCTCGTAGATTGCGGTTTTGGTCTCAGACAAAATACGAGAGTGGATGTGGAGACTGAAATGCCCCCCGAGAGGGGGTATTGACAAAGAGAGCCTCTTCCTCATTTGCGCGTCGAGGTTCCGTTATTTTTAAGGACCCGCGCTGTTCTCACAAAGTCGAATGTCTGAGGAGACTTCCAATAGATCGGACGGACATATCCAAGTAGACCGGTGTACACTAACAAATGTCGGAAGGTTGGACTCTCCGTGCTCTACAAAATCTGAATGATTTCCGTTTAAGAAACCCCCTCAATCTTTAATAATCATATTGCCCAACCAATCCTTAATATAACCACTTCCCAAAAAAGTAAACAACACAGTTATTAACGACGATTAAGGGACGGGACCCACCCTGTTCCCACAAAGTCCAGTTTGGAGAGACGGCTGTCTGATCGAACACACTGTCATAATAGGTATGAGGACGGTAATGCGTGTACTAACAAATGATGGAGAGTTGGTATTTGTGGGTCTCTCGAGACCTCATAAAACTCTCAGAATTAATCGTATCCCGAAAAGAGTAACAACTCAGTTACTAACGGCGGTCCGGAGGTATAGGAATCCGTGGACCCTTATATAATTAGTTACATAAACCTTATATCTTTTCCTTTATATCATCAAAAATTCCAATCGTTATGATCTGAAAAACTCAATTACTTAAAAGAGAAAACATTATCTAGTGACATGAAACAATATTTAGTGACACAGGAACGATACATTTTTACATTGAAATAGTGATAGAATTCTGATTTATCTAGAATTCCCCTTGTAACCACTTTCCTAAAAGTAAACAACCCGACTACAAACGACGATTTAGAGGTATAAGGGACAGGAATATTACTTATATTGATTGTATATCCTCTTTATTCATAATTGGAAATTCTAATTAGTACAATTGGAACCCAATTTATTTAAGGAAAGAACTAACATTGAGTGATGTGGGAGTGGGATATCCTTACATTGAAATAAACCTCTCACCACGGACCAATTTCTTTTTTGTGGGAACCTTCTTTATTCCAAAAACCAATAGTCTTTCTTTCCTAGTATTTTACAGTCGTCCAGAGTACCGGTATTCTACTACATTTTAGGGACTCTGGAAAAATACACTCCGTGGACTAAAACTATTTCCAGTCCTGACGACTGGGGACGCACTGAGACATAAGTAGGGATACACATTGTTTTCCATATATTCGTTTGGATTTTTATTTCTTTTACCCTAGTCAAAGACCTTTCTGACTAAGGGGGTACAACGAAGAAAGAACGAGGGGTAAAGAGACCGACTTAAGGGTAGACCTCGTACCTACGCTAAGGTGCATTTGGTTCAATAAGTCGGAGAAAAAGAGGTGATTAAAAGGATGATGTGACAGACAAAGATTAGGGAGAGATAGACATTAATTTATACATAAAAAGGTTCCTGCGGCTGCGACAGGGGTGAAGCTTAAGGGACCTAGGTGACCCCGACCTGGGGCCGTCAAACGGAACCTTTACTTGTTTCTAGCAAGACAGCAAAAACTCTAACGTAGATTCATGACGTAAAGCCTGAGAAAACAACTGGTACTACCGATGAGGTAAAGAAGATTCCCTAAGGACGGGTGTCTTCATCTATATTACCAGTAGACTCAATTTAAGTAGGTAAGGTCAAGTGAAATCAAGTGACTAAGGATCTTACAGCTGTAAGTGAGAACGGTAGAGGACAAACTGGTGAAGGTTAAACGGAACTAAGTACCTGGAGTGTAAGATCCAAGGATACGTTAAAACGAGAAATGTCGTAACTTTGAACGAAGATAGTGGACAGGGTAGGTGTTGACCCATAACAAAAACGAAAGCGAGGTAGGGAAGTAAGAAAGACCACAATAAAGAGGTGACTAGAGGTCATCGTATAACCCGTGGATGGTTGGACCCCTCAAGGAGAAAGTCACAGGATGGAAAAACGGAAAAGTATGACAAACCCCAAGAGTTCCGTTCTTATGACTTCACCAAACGGTAAGGGAAGAGGTCACCTGGTGTATGACAGTCTGGAGAGGTGTTACTGGGAGGGTAAAACCCACCGGGGTGTACCGGACCGAATCAAAGTAACTCAATCTGTTCCGACACCAGGCACACTAGTCTGACTGATCAAAAGACACTAATACCAAAGTCACAAAGACGGGAGACTACGGAAGAGCGTTGTGGATAGCAGAATTAACCCAAAGAGAATGGAACCTGCACCCCATAGAGAAGTACCGACGAGGTCGTTTCACGTCGGTGACGAGGAATGGTACCGGCGGGGAGGACTGGAACTTGCACCTCATCGAGGAGAGCCGGGAAGACGCGGGAGTGTCGACGGCGAGGAACCTGCACCCCATCGAGGAGAGCCGGCGGAGGGGACTGGAGCCTACACCCCATCGAGGAGAACCGGTGAGGACACGGCTTCGTCGGACCGTGAGAGCCAGGTGATATCCCCTGACCTTACGTTTTCATCCTTCAGTTCTTTGTGGACCTCATTGTCCGTTTAAACCGGAACCTCATGTCTTACTTCGTCCCGTTTCCGATTATCTCAAAACGGTTCTCTTTTCTCTCAAAACGTGACCAGTACCGTTTGACGGAGAAGGTTGTTGTGTTCTCTTCTGAGACGTGTACCTGTAGTGGTCTACCAGTTGTGGTTTTAGTCTGACTAATATAAGAAACGTCGGTTTCTACCTCTTCGAGTCGTTTTTGTCAGTCGTTTTTGTTCTGGTCCTCGACTGACACCGAGTCTAGTACTTGAGGAATAACGGTTTAAGTCTGACTTTAACTTCTTTCACCCCTTCTCGTGATCTAGTAAGTCCATACTGAATTTAGTTTAGGGAATACTAATAAGTCACCTTCACTGTTTATCTAAATTCCCTGATCTAGACTATCTGTCTCACGGACTACTTGATACCTTATTCCAAGTACTGTAACATGTCCCCTGTCCCTAGTTCTGGTAGGGGTACCTTTTCTTTACGTTTTTTCGTTTTACCGACAGACTCCTCCGGAATGTTTATCGATACTTTTCTTCTCTTCACTTTTCGTTTCCTCTTTTCCTTTCTATATTCGTAGACTTACGTCTCAAGGTCTCTTATCGTTCCTCTCTATTCTTTCGGAAGGAGTCGCTAGTTACGTTTCTTTATCTCCTTTTGTTATCTTACCCTTTCTGATCTCTAAAGAAGTTCTTTTAATCTCTATGGTGTCCTTGCAATGTACGTTTCTACCCGAACTATTTCCTATCTTTACCATGCCTGGATTGTCTTCGTCTTCTATAATTCTTGTCCACCGTTCTTATGTGTCTTCTTGACGTGTTTTTTCTCGCAGTGCTGGGTCTGTTAGTGCTACCACACTAGTGAGTGGATCTCGGTCTGTAGGACCTTACACTTCAGTTCACCCGGAATCTTTCGTAGTAATGCTTGTTTCGATCACGTCCACTACCTTAAGGTCAACTCGATAAAGTTTAGGACTTTCTACTACGACACTACCACGACGTGAGTTATACGGTCGTTTAAACCTTTTGAGTCGTCACCGGTGTCCTGACCTTTTCCAGTCAAAAGTAAGGTTAGGGTTTCTTTCCGTTACGGTCTACAAGCTTCATGGTGTGTTAACGTGAGTAGAGTGTACGATCATTTCATTACGAGTTTTAAGAGGTTCGGTCCGAAGTGGTTATGCACTTGGCACTTGAAGGGCTACAAGTTCGACCAAAATCTTTTCTGTCTCCTTGGTCTCTAGTATAACGGTTGTAGACGACCTAGTAGCTTTTTCGTTCTCTCAAGGTCTTTTTGTAGATAAAGACGAAATAACTGATACGGTTTCGGAAACTGACACACCTAGTGTTATTTGACACCTGTCAAGAAGTTCTCTACCCTTATGGTCTGGTGGACTAGACGGAGAACTCTTTGGATATACGTCCAGTCCTTCGTTGTCAATCTTGACCTGTACCTTGTTGTCTGACCAAGATTTATCCTTTTCCTCATGCAGTTCCGACATATAACAGTGGGACGAATAAATTGAAGATACGTCTCATGTAGTACTCTTTGCGACCCGACCTCCTTCGTGTTCGACCTTAGTTGTAACGTCCCTCTTTATAGTTATTGGAGTCTATACGTCTACTGTGGTAGAAATACCGTTTTTCACTTCTCCTTGATTTTTCGGAGAACTACTTTCACTTTCTCCTCTCACTTTTTCAACCGAATTTCGAGTCGTAAGTCTTTTGCTTCTAGTACCGTAGACCAGGGTAGTGAAGTACCGTCTATCTACTCCTTTGTTACCTTTGTCACAGTCTGAAATAAAACCCAGCGAGGTTTTAGTGACGTCTACCACTGACGTCGGTGCTTTAATTTTCTGCGAATGAGGAACCTTCCTTTCAATACTGGTTGGATCTATCATATAACTTTTCACCTCTATAATGGAACGGTTGTTTCCAGGCAGATAAGTTCCGATAACAAAAAGGTCACCAGTACATACCTACACTCTCAACCTGACACTTCTTTCGACTCGCGGCTTCTTAACTACGAAAACTTGACACCACAACCTCTTCTGAGAACTCTCAGGGAACCTGACGTTCCTCTAGGTTGGTCAGGTAGGATTTCCTCTAGTCAGGACCCACAAGTAACCTTCCTGACTACGATTTCGACTTTGAGGTTATGAAACCGGTGGAGTACACTTCTCAACTGAGTAACTTTTCTGGGACTACGACCCTCCCTAACCCCCGTCCTCCTCTTCCCCTGCTGTCTCCTACTCTACCGTCCTACCGTAGTGGCTGAGCTACCTGTACTCAAACTCACTTGAGACCCTCAACCACTACCTGTCCCTTCGGACCACACGACGTTTTGTACCCCAGCGTTTCTCAGTCTGTGTTGACTCGCTGACTTGACTTGACTTGACTACGAACGAAACGAACGAAAACGAAGGGGGTGAGTCCGACTGAACTAACTAGTGTGAATAGCCCGAATATATGGATTGGGGGGAAAAAATAACATCCAATATCGAGCGGAGTCCGAAGGGACCACCGAGTCTCCTATTTCGCAGACGGACGTTACGTCCTCTGGGTCCAAGCTAGGGACCCAACCCTTCTAGGGGACCCCTTCCTTTACCGTTGGGTGAGGTCATAAGAACGGACCTCTTAGGGTACCTGTCTCCTCGGACTCGCCCGATGTCAGGTACCCCAACGTCTCTCAGCCTGTGCTAACTTACTGAAGTGAAGTGAAGTATCTTACCTGTCTATATCCTGGTTAGTATAGGTGATTACCGAGTTGTGTATATGGGGGAGGAACCCCGAACCTCCCCGGGAGAGTAAGACTCTTTTTTCCTTCTGATTGATTGTAAAGAGATCCGGCACTTTAGGAAGGGAATACGTACCCGGTTTGTTTTAATATATAATTACAATTAGTTGTTTGTATCCGAAAACAGGACGGAGGTTTTTCCTTGAAGGTGTACGACGAACCTAATAAATAACGGGAAAGAAACAGGTACTTGGTATAAATATGATAACTTTGAAATCCCTTTCTTAATTTCTTGTTTCTTACAAGAAATGTTTCCCAAATGTTTATACGTTTCCCAAATGATTATTCTTGAAATTTATATAAGGACAAGTAACCCTGTTTACAGTCTGGTTCAGTCCTTTTAATTACAAACACCGATTAGTATGTTAACAGTTAACCCCTGGGGTACCATATTCCAATAGATTGACGAGTCTACTATAATTGTCGTGACATACACTAACATAATGAGTTCATCGTAACTTCCAATGATTGTGATGTTACCTTGTAATGGTACTGTCTCCTGAGAACCCACTGAACTGCCATCTTACCGGGGAGGAGCAGGAGCTTAACAGGAACTATTTGTCTAACCCGGATTTGATACTCTGTAGACCTTTGACGACGTTCGTGGTTCCTTGAACCCTGAACCTGACCTGTAAAGTGTCCCTGGTTAGCATCAGTATCTTTGATAAAGAAAGTAATATTAGTTAGTATAAAATATGTTCGGATGCAGGGTGAAGGAAAACAATATCGATATCCTTTAAATGTTAAGTTATTCTGAAATACAAGACACTGAACGTATTTAACATTTAATATATGAATTGAAGAGATAAAGGAACTCTTTACTGAGGGAAAACTAAGAAGCTAGAGCTGTATTAGACACCAATGGTTATTTAGAGGTGACCGGGACCCTTCTTCCAGGGTACCGACCTGAACGAAGGGTCAATGAATGATTTAACGAGGTTGCGAGATTTACTAAGTAACCTACCGACTAAAAACCGTAAAACTCTAATTGTCGATAAACGTGGTTACGACGACAGTGACCATAACGAAATATTTGGAGTTAAGTTTGTGTATTAAAATAAGTTTTAACCTGATTTCTACGGGTATGATATACCCGGTGAGTCCGAGTCTATCTACTCCTATAAGTTCTCCTTTATGTCCTTGATTTTGTCGGCAGTTTACCCAACCTCTAGTTAATTGTCTACATGTTTTTGTCCACTACGATTTTACACTAACCTTAAGATGAGTTAAAACACAATGAAGACAAGTAAAGTTATTATCACGGATGTTGACCCTTGTTTAGTTTAAAGTAAATGTTTTGTATGTACTATTACGGAGAGACTTACACGTTAATAATGTTTTTCTTTAAACTTTGGAAAAGATTTTCAGACAGGAGAAGGTGATTAAACTTTTGAAATCAACTTGTTGATCGACTAGTTAATCGACCCGATCTGGGTGCACCTACCAAAGTCTCGTAATGAGTGTCGTAGCCCAGACCTTGACATTAAAATCACTAACAGAACTGGTAATAAAACAGTAGATGGTAACGAAAGTACGTTTCTAATAATTTTGATTGTTTGAGATTACCAGTCTTGAGAAAAATGTTTATAATATTTATTTGTTCCTCCTTAACAGTCCCTCATAAATTGCCCTCCTAAGGATGGACGACAAAGAGTGTTCAGGAAACAAAGAAAAATTCGCCTCGTCGTCCGACGAGGGTCCTTGATTCCAGTAACACACTCTGTCTGAACCCAGAGGAAATCATTCGTAAGAGAAATGTTTTGACGAATCAGAGCGGGGGGAAAAATTCTATACCTAATAGAGGACTTGAACACTGGTAATAAGAGGGACAAGGGAACCATTGCCAATGACATGTAAACCAAAAGACTAGAAATAGTAACAACTTTCTTTAAAGAACATAATGTCGGATATATATGAGTGTCTTTTTAGTAATTTCATGGAAACGAGGTATTCTCGAACCCAGGGGTACAGAAAGAAAGAAAAAAAGAAAGAGAGAGAGAGAGAGGGAGGGAGGCTGAGAGAGAAAGTGAAAGAATAGTAGCTGAGGCCTGGTACTCCAGGACCAGGTAATTTCCTGGGGTTGTGACTCCCTCTTCTCTAAAGACGAAATGGGAGATGATTTTTGATTTCAATTACCCTGGGATATTTGTTCAGTCCGTCGGTTGTACTACGACCATTAAAGTCGTTTTCTACTGACCCAACTCCTCCCTTCTTAGAGTTCCTCTCTCACGAGCCCAGACTCAGTCCGTTCGGGATCGTACTTATCAAATCACGAGAAAGAGTCTACTTTCCGGAAGTTAAAGTAGAGACAGAGGGGTTAACGGTAGGTCTTCCGAAACCGGTGGAAAAGACGTACGTAGAAAGAAACGAGTACTCCTTCGCAGCGTCGGAACAGAAAGTAAAGAAAATTGAAACTTTTGTCAGAAACTTTTAAGAGGTTTAGAGGTGGTGGACATCATTCTGACCTTTCAAGAACTTATAGGTCCAGATTATACCCTAGGTGTTACGATAGCTGGACGGACAGATGACACAATCTCCGTCGGGGAGCTACTAGGTTCTCCGTAAGTCAGGAGAGACGACGACCTTGTGTCCCGACGAAACTCACCGTCCAGAGACACCGTCCAGAGACGACTCGGTTACGATACCAAACGAGGTCAGTTATTCGACTCTACCAATTCCGGAGTCAAGGAGAGTAAGAAGTAGTGATGTAACCTGGTCTGTAACCGTAAGCTCCAAACTTGTTAAACGAAATGAGGACATCTAAGACCCTTCAGTAGTAGAAGGAGCCCGTTGAGAAGGTCAGATTCAAGATGGTTAAGTTTCGGTACAAACTATGTGGTGAGAACTCGAAAGACAGCCAAATGTGGTAAAAGTCTGTGAGATAACGTTTGGTTCTAGTAGTGGAGTCCATTGGTACTGAGACGGTCTCCTTCGGTCCTTCTTTGTGATAGTTCTACTCTAAAAACACACGACAGTTTCATTTGGTGTTTACGAACCTATCTGAGACGTCAGAGACGTCACTGCTCTTTAAACAAACCGTGGTGTGTGTCCAACTATAGACGGCTCATCATAAATAATAGCTACCAGGTCCCTAGTTTAGAGTGTCGTAGCAACCGTCAGTGAAGGTGTTGTCGTAAAAGACAAGGTTCTTATACAACGTGGTCGGCCAGACGCCTCTTCCACCTCCTCGTCGATCCTTGCTCGTACGTCCCCTGTGGGTGTCGGTAGTGACACGGGTGCTTGGTCAAGGAAGGGTCTCGGTGAGACTAAAAAAAAGAAAAAAGGCTAACCCGTTAGAGATAACAAAATAGAAGTCTCAGTGAATACGAAAGAAGACAGTATAAGGAGGAGGAGAACTCAGAAAGGTCACTCAGAAATTTATAGTCAATAATAGCAAGAGTCAAACTAGTAAAGGTAACAAAATATAAAAGATATGGAAACCACTTTAAAAGATGAAAAAGTAATCAGAGTTCTCATAAACATTGACGAACTACTTCGTAAAAATACTACAGATGAAATGTAGAAGTAGTCTATTAAGGTTGTAGATTAAGTCGAGTCACACCCGTAGACAGCTAACAGAAGAGTAAGTTCCACACTGGAAGGACCAAGAACAATACTACACACTAATAAAATAATATAGGACTTGTAAAATCTATAATACTAATTTTTTTTTGAGACCTAGAATAAATTGAGAAGGTAAAATCGTCCGTCAACGGTACAGATCCAAATCGTACGTCCAGGACCGGATCAAAACACACGACACCAAGGTCACTGTTAAATTAAAAGTCTTCTGAACATCACAATAAGACCAGAAAAATGAAAGGGATCAATACCAACGTGAACGTAGGTTAAACAAAACCGTGGTTGTCACCTTTAACTTTCTTAAAGGATCACGGACGTACTACGACGATCTAATACCCATCCTCTATGACCGTACTTCCCCACCTCTCGTGAAAGAAGGACCTGACGGGTCACGGTCGTCCCGAAGACGAACTAGTGACGACTATTGCGGGTACCCTCTCTTTTCGTAGATGAACTCACAGAAGATGACGACTTACTTCCGAACTCTCGGTCACCCACACCCGGTGGAGGACGGTAACCCAGTCAACTCTTTACGACCAAGTGACACAACAAGGAGTTCAGGATTCCAGGGTTCAGTGAATCCGAAGATGAAATATGGAAAGTGTCTGAAGAATGTTTACAGACAACATAATAAAGATCTTAAAAACAACCGGTATAGTCTCTCTCCATCCCTCTTTACTTGGAGACGGTTGAACAGACCTTGGTCTTCAATGGTAAATAATAAGATTATTAAATAACCATCCCAAAATTTTTTAAAGAATACATGGGTTAGGATAACGAATACTTACGTGAGTCAACGGAGTCAGTAAAAACTGAGATGTTGGGATACCTGACATCGGGCGGTCCGAGGAGACAGGTACCCCAAGAGGTCCGTTGTTATGACCTCACCCAACGGTCCGGGAGGAGGTCCCCTAGAGGGACTGGACCCGTGGTTTGGACGCTGAGGATGTAGAGGATGTAACGTTCGTTTAAGAAATGTGTGACTCGGTGTACCCGAATACTTACTCAAATTAATGAGAGAAAGAGTAGAAATATAGAAAAGAAATCGGAGAGATTATGTATCATCTTATTTTCAGTACTACTCCCGTAAGATCAGAAGGAGGACTAGTCTTTCGTTTTCGAAAGTTGTAAACCGATGATTTATATTACGAACGTATCATAAAGACACTCATGTGTAATAAGATAATTTGTTAAAGGAAGATAAAAAATCAAAAAAAATGTGTATTTACTTACAAATTAAAATAATTTACTATGAAGACGTAGACAGAGTCAATACAATTGTAGGCGACAACTAGTAATAGATCTAGATCCCGACGGTCCATTTTATGTCCTGTAAGTCAATTTGAACTTGAAGTCTATTTGTTTTAATTAAAAGTCCTATTTATACAAGTTATATCCCGAAGGGACCACCGTCCTCTGGGTCCAAGCTAGGGACCCTACCCTTCTAGGGATTCTCTTCTCTTACCGATGGGAGAGGTCATAAGAACGGACCTCTTTAGGTATCTGTCTCCTCGGACCTCCCGATCTCAGGTACCCTAGTTTTTCTCAACCTGTACTGACTCGTTGATTGTGTGTATGTACAAGTTATATTGAAATGATGAATATTAAAACATTCATCAAGGGTACTTTAAATATCCGACTTAGACCGTTGGAAGGATCTAAATAATAAAGTAATCCCTGAAACGTTTTACCCCCAACGATTAAATAGTAAGAAAGAAGTAAATGATCTATGATATATGTCTTTGTAGACATGTGATTATATGTGTATGTGATGATACGTTTCTTTGTAGGGAGTAATTAAGGAACCAACGGGACTCAACGTCCATTATGTCTTTTTTGTTGAGTTTACGAAGTCAAAAGTCTGAATCGAGAAAGACTTCCGTTTGTTTGTAACCCACACACACAGACACAAATTATGATAATGCTTATATATCCAAAATTTGTATAAACGAGAAAGTTAAAGGTGGAAACTGATCATCCTCGGAGGAACTAAATATCATACTGCTCTACAGTAGGAGAACGGTATGACATGTCATACTGTCATGTCATACCGACTGTCATGTCATGTCGGACTGTCATGGCAGTCCGAGTAGTGACATGTGAAGGAGTGGTCTGGGTCTTTAGTCAGTAAAGAGTTTCTCGAAACTAAGGATGATCAAATGGCTAGAGGGCTTTCGGTCGGGAGGGGTGTTCCCAAACATCGACGCGATCCGCCGCCCTGAGACCTCCGACAAGCAAAGATGGAGAGGGCTGCCCGCGGGGGGATGGGGATGGGTCGCCGCAGGAGTCGGTTGGGAGCCGCCGACGGGACCAGGCGCGCTGTCCTCGCTACCGTCCCGAGCGCGCGTGCAGGGGCCTGAGCGGGCGCGGGCACCCAGATTCCTCCGCAGGCAGGTCGGATTCGGCCCCGGAGCCCAGGTCGCCGCGCTGGGGCGGCCTCCTCCCCGCTCCCCTTCCCCCGCCGGGAGCGCCCTGGAGACCCGGAGTCGCGGAGCGGGGGAGGGGAGGGCCGGCCCCGGTGCGGGTCCGCGACCCTGCGCCTTTCCCCTCTTCGACGCCCGTCTCGGCTCCCGGCTGCTTTGCACTCCGATATTCGTGGGCGCGGCGCCCAGGAGACGGTGGGGACCGCGCCCCCGTGTCCCTAGCCAGCGCCGGGAAACTAGAGCAACCTTTTTTTTTTTCTCTCTCTCTTTACATATTTTGTAAACGTGCTAAGGTTTCGGGTCCAAAATATTACTCCATATAAGGGTCTCCAGATCGACGTCAGAGACACGGGCGATAGCGTAAAGAAGAGGTCCGGAGGGCCCACCAGTTCTTAGGCGGACGGTTACGTCCTCTGTGCCCAAGGTGGGGACTAAGCCCTTCTAGGGTGTGCGGTGTCCTGTCGATTCGGGGACTCGGTCGTTGATAACTCGAACCTCTTGGTGTCGATGACTCGGATGTGACGTCGATGAGTTCAGACGCGTGGGATCTCGGACACGAGACGTTGTTCTCTTCGGTGGGGTTACTCTTTGGACGGGAGGCGTTGAACTCTTGTCGGGGGCGATCGGTGTTGATCTCTTTGTGGACGTGTCGTTGCTTCCGGGTCCTGTCGGTTTTTAATTTTCTTTTTCTTGACGACCTTTTTTTCTCAAGAATAAAAGTGGACATTTATTGATATAAATACCCTAAAAATAAGTAAAGGTCACAAAGAGAAACTTTTATGTGTTTGCATACATACATACATAAACGTAAAGGGAAGAAAGAATGTGCTTTCCATCGTACAACGTATGTGGTAGGATGTGAAATGATAAAACACATTGTGAAATAGTACCGCCAGTATGGTATTGTTGTACATTTCTAGAGTAAAGAAAAAATCTCAACGTATCATGAGATGACACATTTATATGGAATTCAAATAAGTTAGTAAGGTGATGACTACCTATAAAACCAAAGTTCATAAAAAGACAATGTTTTTTATGATGGTAATTGTGGGAACATGAAAGTAATAAAACATAAAAACAGTGACATAGGAACACTATCTTGGGATCTTTACTCTCGTCTTACTCTTAAAGACCTAGTTTCCCTTATATATTCAAGAAATTTTCACTCTAACTATACATTTTTCGATGTACATACACTGAAACGACCTCTAATGGTCTAGGAGGAGATATGCTCACTTTTAGTAATTCAAGAAAGACTGAGAAACACTGGGGTACTTGACATCGGACAGTCCGAGGAGACAGGTACCCTAGGAGGTCCGTTCTTATGACCTCACCCAACGATACGGGAGGAGGTTCCCTAGAACGACTGGGTCCCTAGGTTGGGTCCAGAGGACGTACATCCCCCTGAGAAATTCCAAACATGATAAAAAGTAAGGGTTGTCGTTATACTCGCACGGTTAAAGGGGTGTTGTAATCTTGTTGTTTCATACAACAGTTAGTCTATTTATTTAATATAGAGTTACATCAAAATAAACGTAAAATTCATAATATTCTCCAGTTCGTAGACGAGTAAACAAATTCCTGAACACAAAAGACACTTAAGACAAGAAAACAGAAAAAAAGAGTAACATAAAAAACGATACGTTTTTAACTAGTAATACATCAGTTGACATAGAAAAGAAAATGACGAAGATGTAAGACTTAGTGTCAATCGTTGAAAGCGGGTGAACTTCTAATATTTAGTTCAGTAACAAAAGAAAATCCTAAAAGTATCAAAGTAGAAAATTTTAAGTCTAGAGACTCAGAAAATTTTAAATAAGACTATATACCACATTCCTCATCTAAGTTAAACTAGAAAAAGGTATACTAATAGGTGAATGGGGTCATGAATAATTTTTTTAGGAAGAAAGGAGGTCACCAAACTTTACGTTGGAAATAATATATGATTTAAAGATATACGTGAACCCAGACGAAAGACTTAAAAGATGATAAAAAAACCAGATAGGTAAGTACACGATTAAGGAGTAACAACATTAATGTCTTCAAAATATGATACAAATTGAGAGACCAGTAATGGATGGACAGTACCAGGAAAAAGATTCTCGAAAGGATCGACACGAACAAATGAGAAAGTTTATATAAAAATATTAGTTGAAAAGATTAAGATCTATTTTTGGACTACTATCAAAACTCCCTCAAGGTAACGTAAATATTTAGTTGAACCTTTCTTAATGATATAATACACTCTGAAGATAAGTTTCTTTAACCGGAAGGTAAGTAAGTACAAATGAAAAGGGAGAAAATACTCATAAATATTAAAAGGAGTATATTCAAAATGTCCAAAGAACGATTCAAAGACGGACCCATAAAATGATAGTAATGACAAACGAGAGCACATATCCGACACGAGAAAACACTGGAGAAGACTGACCTATGACGACTTCCGACAACTGAAGACATATAATTAGCACACAGTACGACGAAGTGATTTAAGAGGACAGGTACCAACGACACGTGGTTAAGAAAAATAAATAAAAAATGAAACCGGTGTGGTACGTCGTACGCCCTAGAATCAAAGGACTGGTCCCTAGTTTGGGTACGGGAGACGTACCCCTTACGTCTCAGAATTTGTGAACTGGAGGTCCTTTCACGGAAGTGACTAGGAGAATATTAGTATAATAGTAGTTTATCTCCATCAAAGGTCAAGAGTACGGGGAATTAATCTCCGTATTTCAACTTCCTTGACTTCTATCTCCCGTTGGACTAGTTTTATGATAGGGGGAGAGGAACACAGTCCTCTGTCCGAAGTGGTTAATTGGGGGAAGAGATTTAGAGACGAGGATGTGTAGTAACATATTAGTACAAGTCAAAGAAATTTTATGTATACATGTACGTGTGTGTGTGTGTGTGTATGAAAAGATTGTTACGTAAGACGGGATTTACTTTGGGAGATTGAAAGGAAAGGTATCTCAGTTCAAAGAACTTTCTCGTCACATGTGAGTGATTGAGTTGAAAGATATAAGAAGATGTACATAAGAAAGATGTAAGAAGTCGGGAATGTCAGATCAAAAGTGGGGTGGTGAAACGACTCAAATGTGGTCGGTTCCAGCGGTTATTGGTGACATTGATTTAGGTCTCCTATAGAAGGACGAGACCACACTAGAGAGTGTTGGACAAAAAATTTAAAAGAGGGAGATGAACAAAGAGACTGTCGTGTATGAATACACGTACACACACACGTGCGTGGATTCAAAGGTAGATTGGGGAGCCCGACGTTGAAAGTTCGAGGAATAGGAGACGGTGGTGAGTAGAAGTTCGGAGATAGTGACAACGGAGAAGAATATAGGATGTGAGAAAGATGCGGAAGAGTTTGGAAAAGGACCAAAGTCTATGGTGGTATTCCACTGAGTATGGAACATTACTATGATTTACTGGAGGACGAAAACAATATAAATAATAACATTTATTCTAGGGTAGGTCTTCAATAGTTATAAGTGATAAGTGGTGGTATATTACCGACTCTACATTTTTGATTCAGTGACCACGATCCGGTTATCTTCATGTCTCTATTCCTTGTACTGTGTCATTAAGAACTATTGTCCCCATGTTCAAGTCCTCTTTATAGTTACTAAGATGTGGTTCTCTCCTAAAACTTTTAAAATTTTTATCGAGAGGAAACTCAAGGTCTACCACACAGACAGATGACCTATGGATGACCTATAGAGTTTCAGTGAAGTTTGAATCATATAGGGTTTGGAGTCAGAGCGAGGTGGATGGATCCAACAAAAGAATAAGAATTAGAGTCACTTACTACGGTGGTAACCGTAGTCAAGAGGTCTTTTCGTTCTCATTTTACGGACAAATTAAAAAAATTCAATTATATGTCACACACAATCACAATCATTGAGTCAACACAGACAGAAACACTGGGGCACCTGACATCGAACGGGTCGAGGAGGTTCGTTCTTATGACCTCATCCAACGGAGTTTAAGTAGATAAATGAAGGTTCAGGGACCACCGAGTCTGTCATTTCTTTGATGGACGTTACGTCCTCTGGATACAAACTAGGGCCCCAACCCTTCTAAGGGACCTCTTCCCTTGTAAATGGGTGAGGTCAGAAGAACGGACCCCTTAAGGTACCTGTCTCTAGACCACCCGATATCAGGTGCGCCAGTGTTTCTCAACCTGTTCTGACTCGATGATTGTGAAAGTAAAGAAAGAAGAAGAGTTGACGGTAAAATGATTACCTAAGTGTATCGGTAACGAGTTTCAGAAAAGGGGAAACGTAGGTATAGATGTGACGTTATTCTCACTAGTAGGATTTGTTCATTTTAGAACAATTCAGTAGAGGGTCGAATTTTGGGAAGTCACGAACAGGAAATGTAAATCCTATCTAAAATTTGAGGAATCTATTATAAGTTCTGACGTTTAATACGGAGGTCGAGAAGAAAGGATAAAGTCGAGTAGTGGGGACCAGGGGAATACAGAGGATGTGTATGAGAGTGAACGGGACGAAAAAGACAATCAGACCTTACGGAGGGAGTGACTAGAGTAAGGATGAATAAGAAGTCCAGAGAAACCGAGATTGGAGGACCGACCCAATTCACGGCAGGTAAAAATGAGAACAATCAGGACATCCTTTGGGTGTTTACGAAGGGAAGAGAAAAGAGAATCATCTCACGAAAAGTTTCACCTAGACCGCTGGGGACGTAGAGGAGTTGGGAAAGTCACCCAGGGGACCCAGTTCGAATAAAAGTATCGTTTTGATTCTGCAATAAGTCTAAAATGTAATACAATTTTAGACGTTTTTGTTGCCGACCACTTTTAGGACAGAGAACCCTCAAGGAACTACCAGGCCACGAATTCTTAGGTGGAACGTACGTCCCCTGCACCCAAACTAGGGACCAGTCTCTTGATTCTAGAGTACGACTCCTCGTTGATTTGAGAGTGCGACGTAGATGACTCGGACACCCGAGGTCTCGAACGTGTAGTGTTGATCTCTCAGGCACACGGTGTCAATGACTTCGGACCCACGGTTTTGATGTCTCAGATACACGGTACTGTTTTCTATGTACACTGAATTACTTCTAGGGTACATGACGTCGATTCTTTTTGAGGACCGAGAACAACGTTTAGTTCCGTCGCCGTGGGTTGTAGGGTCTTTAATAACATAAGATGTTTCCTGAGTGTCGTTTTTTGTTTGTTATTATAGGTCAAAAATTTAATAATTAAGGTGATTTAGAGATGGGAACTCATGTACAGTAAAATTATATGACGTACTGTTTTACGTTCCAGTTATATTTCGATGTATTACTATATACTACTGAGAGTTCTTTTTCGTAAACAAACTAATGAACTCAATACTTGACATGACGGTCGAAAACAGTATCGCATTGAAAAAAAAAATGTAACTTTCTTGTTAAAATTTTGGTATCTGAACTAATAGACCGTCTATAAAAGACTTTTTCTTGTTTCACTCTGAGGGGAAATTCCTCTTATTGCCTGACTTAAACACTGTCTACTATTTTAGACTTGGAAGCTCCTCTTTGTGTATAGACGGTGGAACACAGATCGTTGAAAGATTTATAAATGTCTAAAAGACTATTCTAGTTACACCTATGAGTACTGATACTAAAAAAACTATAATATATTACTTTACAAAGTTGTAAAAACTTTTAAACTTATTGAATGATTTCGTTATAAAAGGTCGTATTACCATATTTTGTCACTTGTCCATTTTCTACATGAGTTCCCGAAGGGACCACCGAGTCACCATTTTTTAGACGGACGGTTACGTCCTCCACATACAAACTAGGGACTAGCCCCTTCTAGGGTGAACGACGTCTCGTGGACTCGGGGACGACGACGACGATTCACCGAAGTCACCACAGGTTGAGACACTGGGGTACCTGCCATACATCGGGTAGTCCGAGGAGACAGGTACCCTAAGAGGTCCGTTCTTATGTCCTCACCCAACGAGAAGGGAAGAGGCCCCCTAGAAGGGGTGGGTCCCTAGCTTGGGAGTAGAGAATACAGAGGACGAAACCGTCCACCCAAGAAATGGTGATCGTGGTGGACCCTTCGGGTTGATTCGGGACACGGTGTATTATAAAAATATTATAAATTTTATAAATATATTAATATAAATATTATAAACATAGTAAATATATATAAAAATCATTTAGAAAATTTATATGGAGACATTGACGAATATGTACACTTCGGTCTAAAAGGATTATATGAAGTGGTTTTTGTTACGAAGTGTTATGTGACTTACGTCTTTGTCTATGGTCTTAAGTTGACAAAAGTCAATTCGTCCTGTATTTTCTATGAACTTTTTGAGTTTTATTACAGTGAGAAGAGCCGGCTAAAACACACACACAAAGGAATACCAAGAGTAATTCTAACCAGTTCGGATGACATTCATTCGAGAGTGACTAATGTTGATTTTCAAGATCGGTCTTTTGTCTTTCGTTGAAGGGTTCTTGGGACCTTTCATTAACTCTCTACCGTCCAACCCTTCCCTTCAGTTTTAGGTTTTTTAATGACTATACCACCATTTCAAAACACCCCAAAAAAATGGAAGGACATAGAAAGATGAAATTGGTTACTTTTTCACTTTCACAATCAACGAGTCAACATAGACTGAGAGACGCTGGGTCACCTTACATCGGGTGGGTCGAGGAGTCAGGTACCTTAATAGGTCCGTTCTTATGACCTCACCCATCGGAAAGTGAAGAGGTCCCTTAGAAAGGTTGGGACCCTAGCTTGGGTGCACAAAACTTAACGTCCGTCTAAGAAATGGCAGACTGGTGGTTCCTTCGGGTGGAAATTGGTCTACCACTAAGTTTAGGGTCTAGCCCCGTCATTTGCTTCCGCATTTTTAAAATTCTTTGAGAGAAAAGTCAGTCTCCTGTCCCTTCCTAGTAGATAATCGTCGGTCACATACCCCCCCTCCCCTCCTCCACAACCCCTTTGGTTATCTCATTAATTTACTTTTTTGAGGTTGAGTTTTCTTCCGTCTTTCCCCTTTTCTATTCTTGTTTTGTGTCCCCTCGTTTGTCTTTTGCTTATTATTTTACTATCTAGATTCAGGTTAAATACTTATTAACGTAACGTGTATTTACTTACTTTGTATGGTTTATTTCCGTCTCCAACAGTCCAATCTAATTTTAACATACGACAGACCTGAAAGAACCACCAGGTCACCAATCCTTAGACGGACGGTTACGTGTCCTGTACCCAAACTAGGGACCAGGGTCTTCTAGGACGTACGGCTCCCCGTTGATTTGACTACGTTGTGTTGATGACTTTGGCGCGGGGTCTCGGGTACGAGGTGTTGTTTTCTTCGGTGGTGTCACTCGTCGGACACGTGACCTAGATCTCCCGTCGGGGGTGAGGGACGTTAATCTTTTACGGGAACGTGTCGTTTCTTCTAGGTCACGTCAGTTTCCATTTATTTATGTTAAATTTTTTGTTTTGTTTTTTGATACGAGAGACTAAAATCCTCACTGAAGTCGTAGTACCGTCGAACTCTGTGAGGGAAACAGAGAGGGGAAGTTAGGTGTTGGTCATTTTGTAGGTATTGAGTCGTTTCCACGGAGAAGGGTTGTGTCGTCCTACGGTCTCTTAAGGAGTCTTCATACGTAGACTTCCACCCATCTAACCTTGTGTGTCTCCTCCGTTTTCTTCCCCCTGTCGGCTCCACCAAGGACTGGACTAGGGACCTTGGACCGGTACCACCGACTAGAGCGACTCTTTGGTCACCGAAGTCCCCTCTGTCACGGGCACTGTGGTCGGAGGGTCGACGTCGTTACGAGCGTCGGTGTCCCTTAGTGTGTCGTCGTCGTCGTCGTCCCGGAGACTGGGACAGGTAAGTCGATGTTTCCCTGGGTGTTGCGGTCACGGACGGGACAGACGTCGTCGTCTCGGGTGGTTGGACTGGTGAGACCAGTACCGTCTCTACGGACGGTGGGACCTAGGGGAGACACCGTCTCGGTCCTCTGGGGTCTGTACCACCTCCGTACATGGGAGGGTCATGGGGTCCACCATTACGGTCGTTGCAACCGTCGTCGTTCCGTGGGTTTTTGTCGTTGTTACTCCCGTGTTCCCTGTGGTGCTTGTCTCCATCACCTCTTAACTTTCAACAACAAAGTAGCCATTCAGTACAGACTGAGAAGACGGTGGGGTACCTTACATCGGGCGGGCCGAAGTGGGCGGTCCGAGGAGGAGATAGGTCCCCTAAGAAGTCCGTTGTTGTGACCTCACCCAACGGTAGGACGGAGGTTCCCTAGAAGGACTCGATCCCTAGTTTGGACGGAGATTCTCACCTTTCACGAGTTAATATGTTATACATATTAATAAACTCTTACTCGTGGGTCTTAACCCCCAGGGACCACCGAGACTACATTTCTTAGACGGACGTCACGTCCTCTGAGCCCAAGTTAGTTCCCTTGTCGATGGGTGAGGTCATAAGGACGGACCTCTTAAAGTACCTGTCTCCTCGGACCACCCGATGTCAGGTACCCCAGGTACCCCAGCGTTTCTCTTTCCTGATTCACTGATTATGAAAGTGAAAGTATTGGTCTCCATCGTGCGTATTCTCTTGAGGTTTCGAACACGATAACGTGGTGGATTACCATCTGTGTTCAACAACAAGTCAACGTGTCAACGTAGACTGAAAAACACTGGGGTACCTGACGTCCGGTCCGGAGGGACAATTAGTGGTAAAGGGTTTTTAACGGGTTCAAGTACAGGTGACTAAGTCACTACTGTTGGTCGGTAGAATAGGAGACTACGGGAGAAGAGGAGGACGGGAGTTAGGGAGGGTCGTAGTCGCAGAAAAGGTTACTCAGTTGAGAAACGTACTCCACCGGTTTCATGACCTCAAAGTCGAAGTCGTAGTAAGGGAGGTTTCTTGTGGGTCCCGACTAGAGGAAATCTTTCCTGACCAACCTAGAGGAACTTCAGGTTCCCTGAGAGTTCTCAGAAGAGGTTATGGTGTCAAGTTTTCGTAGTTAAGAAACCACGAGTCGAAAGAAGTGTCAGGTTGAGAGTGTAGGTATGTACTGGTGACCTTTTTGGTATCGGAACTGATTCGCCTGGAAACAACCGTTTCATTACAGAGACGAAAACTTATACGATAGATCCAACCAGTATTGAAAGGAAGGTTCCTCATTCGCAGAAAATTAAAGTACCGACGTCAGTGGTGGACGTCACTAAAACCTCGGGGTTTTTTGTTTCAGACTGTGACAAAGGTGACAAAGGAGTAGATAAAGGGTACTTCACTACCCTGGTCTACAGTACTAGAAGCAAAAGACTTACGACTCGAAATTCGGTTGAAAAAGTGAGAGGAGGAAGTGAAAGTAGTTCTCCGAAAAATCAAGGAGAAGTGAAAGACGGTATTCCCACCACAGTAGACGTATAGACTCCAATAACTATAAAGAGGGCCGTTACAACTAAGGTCGAACACGAAGGAGGTCGGGTCGCAAAGAGTACTACATGAGACGTATCTTCAATTTATTCGTCCCACTGTTATATGTCGGAACTGCATGAGGAAAAGGATAAATCTTGGTCAGACAACAAGGTACAGGTCAAGATTGACAACGAAGGACTGGACGTATATCCAAAGAGTTCTCCGTCCAACCCACCAGACCATAAGGGTAGAGAACTTCTTAAAAGGTGTCAAATAACACTAGGTGTGTCAGTTTCCGAAACCGTATCAGTTATTTCGTTTTTATCTACAAAAAGACCTTGAGAGAACCGAAAAAGGTACTAGGTCGCCTACAACCGTTAAACTAGAGACCAAGGAGACGGAAAAGATTTTGGTCGAACTTGTAGCCCTTCAAGTGTCAAGTGCATAACGACTTCGGACCGAACCTCTTAAAACTCGTAATGAAGTGACCGCACACTCTACTCACCTTAACACGCCGTCAAACTCGTAAGAAACCGTAACGGAAAGAAACCCTAACCTTACTTTTGACTGGAAAAGGTCAGGACACCGGTGACGACTCAAAAGGTTTAAACGACCGTATAACTCACGTCGTGAAAGTGTCGTAGTAGAAAGTCCTAAACTTTATCGAGTTAACCTTAAGTGTCTTATAACGATAGATTAATTATCTCTTAAGTTTTATGAACAGTACTTCTTTGAGTCACTCGACGTTCTTTTGAGTCTTTTCGTCAAACCATTTGAATCCTTATTTTTATTACTTGTTTTTCTTATGAAATGGTTCCTTTAACTTTGAGTTTTATTATTATTATTGGTTTGTCTTGACCTTGACTTCCTGAGTTATCTACTCTACTTCTTGGTAATCTTGTGTAACCTTCTGTCAAGCTTCTGTCTTTAGATCTTTACTATGTCCATCTTCTCCGCTCTATTAATTCTATAAAGTCCCTAATGAGTCAAAAAGACCCAAGAGGGTACATACGATGACGACGACGACGATTTAGTGAAGTCAGTACAGGTTGAGACACACTGGAATACCTGGTCTCGAGTGGTCCGAGGAGACAGGTACCCTAAGAGGTCCATTCTTATAACCTCACCCAACAGTAAAGGAAGAGGTCCCCTAGAGGGACTGGGTCCCTAGCTTAGGCCCAGAGGACGTAACGTCCGCCTAAGAAATGGTCGACTCTATGGCCCCTTCGGGTTCTGATGACCTCATCCAACAGTAAAGGAAGAGTTCCCGTAGAAGGGGTTGGGGTCCCAAGCTTGGGCACAGAGAACGTATAGGCCGTGACCGTCCGTCTAAGAAATGGTGATCACGGTGGACTTTCGGTACCCACACAAGCGAAACACGTTTAGACAACTTGCCATGTGATTACTATACATAGACCTCTTCCTTTACCGTTGGGTGAGCTCATGAGAACGGACCTCTTTAGGGTGCCTGTCTCCTCGGACCATCCGATGTCAGGTATCCCAGCGATTCTCAACCTGCGCTGACTCGCTGGAGTGAAAATTACTATACATATGCAGAGACATGAACTTATGTTTCAAATGAATTGTTTTGACATCGACCACACTATTCGCCGTCACAAAAGGGCGCCGGCCTTCGTGTCTGAAACCCGGGGGCGCGAGATCAAAGTCAGTCTTACTTTCTCCCTTGTATTACAGACAATTCTAAGTTACCCAACTCGTGCATTTTGAATTCGTTGTCCCGGACGTACTGGGTTGAGGACCGTGGCGACGGAGTGAAAGAGGTAGGCATTACGCGCCCAAGATGAGCTAAGCGCCGATGGCCATTACCGCCCGAACCTCGAGGAGTGGGGCCCAGACCTCGGCCCATTTCCCACAGTGGGAAATGCTCATCGGAACCAGAAGGACCGAGGCGCGCCTCCCGTTAGGAGCCGACGTCGGGTGCACCTTTGGGGCAATTTCTGTGGGGTGGGTGAGGGTGGTGGGGGGTGGGTGAGGGTGGTGGGGGGTGGTGTCGTGTCAGAGACT
>SJYO01050415.1:43343009-43419019 GCA_006410555.1 Capra ibex
GGGTGGGGGGCGGAGACGCCTTGGGACGGGTTCGGAGATTTGTACTTTCTTCTCGTGAACCGGTCTAGACTGTCTATAGACTCTTTAATGAGTCAAACTTTTGGTTACGCCCGTCGCGGTGGACGACAGTGCTTTTGGTCGCGGTCTTTTTCGGCGCGCTCTGACGCCGGGGCGCGCGATAGCGTCTGCGCGTGGAGGGGCCCGGGCGGGCGCGCGGGCGCGCGGGCGCTCCATGTTTCACGCGTCCTCGTTCAGAACCCCCGCCTCGAGTCCTGCTTCGGCGGGACGTGAAATGGATGGCGCGGGTAAGTTGGAAGAGTCGCTACAGAATTTGATGCGAAGGGTCTTGGGTAGGTCCGGAACGAAAGGCCACCGCAGTCGCCTTCGCCACTGACCTAATCCGGCCCGGTGTGTCTCCGGCCGAACCAGTGATACCTCCTCTATCCATAGGACCACCTCTTTCGAGTCCAGGCCACCCCGGACCCAGAGCCCCTCTCCCGCTTCGGCTGGACCAACCCTAAGACTCACTGAAACCCCTAGGTCCGCATCCAGACTCACTAAAGCCTCCGGAGTCACCTCTCGAAGCACGGCTAGGCTCCGGACCCGACCCACAGACTCACTACCATCATCCCGAACCCTTCGCCCCGACCCCTTTGCCACTGCGATCTCCAAGAAACCCCGACTTACTAAAGCTCCAAATCCACCTTACGACACTGTATCGATCCGGGTCACCGTAATCCCCACCCAGCCCACCACTCACTACATACCCTAAGCCGGTACCCCGGCTTACTATATACTCCAATTCGACCTCTCGACTGACTACAAACCACAACCTCACGGTTCATTATAGACATTAGACCGGCTCACTAAAAACCCCGGACGGACCCTCGACCCACTGTATTCCCGGATTACACTCAACCTCAAGTACTCCCTATAAACCCCCCATTGACTCATTATGGTCCTGACATACTTCCGTACCACTGAAAGTGGTAGTTAACTCCGTAGGGACATCATAAAGTTTGGACAACTCCCCCCGACCTCCCGTAACTCCAGACCATTCCTCAACTAGTCTGTAAATCCGGGATCTGCCCTCAATCCTGTAACTCCTGTACAATGTTCACCGTAGACTATGGTCTAGACAAACCTTCCGACACACTGGCTCCTCAAACAATCCTCGACCCACTGAAGTCCTTGGAGAAATCCCCCGACTCTTCAAGGGTCCTAGATAAATCCCACGACTTGCTACAGTCCTTGGATAATCCCCGGTTCACTGAAGTACCACTTCACCCCTCCCCCCGAAATCTAATAAAGTATTCCCCTGGAAGGTTGGACTCAAAGGAAGGTACCGGATCCTACTCTAGGGCCGGGACAGACACAGTGCCGGGGTCTGACCGGACAGGAAGGACCCCGGACTCGGTCTCCTGGACCTCCTGGAGATGTCGGCGATGTTCCATGTAAGTTTCGGTCAGACGTTTTATAGTTGCAACAACAACAAATTAGTGATTCAGGACAGACTGACACTGGGGTACCTGACCTCGGGTGGTCTAAGGACACAGGTACCCTAAAGGGTCCGTTCTTATGACCTCATGTTTTGTTCCCGAGTCATTATTGGATTTCCTCACTATACCCCTCCCTCTACCCTCCCTCCAAGTTCTCCCTCCCCTGTATACACATGAATACCGGCTAAGTACAACTATAAACCGTCTTTTGTTGTTTTAATACATTTCGTTAATAGGAAGTTAATTTTTTATTTTTTCTTATGACCTCTTCCAATGGTAAAGGAAAAGGTCCCCTAGAAATGGTCCCTTATTCTTGGACAACATATCACGTCCCTTGAGATGAGATATGAGACATTACCGGATTTACCCTTTTCTTTGATTCTTTTTTCTCACTCATATACATATTGACTAAGTGAAACCACATATGGACTTTGATTGTGTTGTAACATTTAGTTGATATACGGTTATTTTTTTTTAATTGTTTTGGTCAGACCTGGGACGTGTCCCGGGTCGTAGGGTATGAAGGGGATGGAAGTAAGGAACCGAGTCGTTCCGGACCTTGGTAGGGACGAAGAGGTGACAGACGAGTGTCTTCGACGTCGTTCTCGACCTCAAGGACCTCCACGTCCTCCTCATATAGTTCCTACTCGTTTTCTTGGACTTCTTCCTCAAGGAGGTACGGGTCCTCCTCCACTTTGCTTAGGTCTCGTAGGGTAACCAATAGCCCGTCAAAGACCTCCGACACCTAGTCTTATGTCGGTAGCACCCGAGATGGTGTCCACGCACCGCCCCCACCCCCACTCTCCCCCACAACAAATGGGTAGACAGGTAAGTTGTCGATAATTGATAAAGGACGGTACACGGTCCTTGAATGTTCCCGTTTGTTCCCTTCTACCACATTATCACAAAAAGTCTCGTAAAAGTCAGACTACTTTTTCATCTTTATATAAAATGTATAAAATGTAAGAGAGGGAAAGAGGAGATATACATATATATTGAATATGTCATTTTCAAACTAGTTTCCTATGAATCGAAGTGACACCACACTATGAGATTAATCAAAAGGTAAGACAAGGTCAGACAAAACAAAATTTGTCGTAAGACCAGTACTGATAGATTTTACTAAAGTGTTGATGATGACTCAACTCAACTCAAGTCCAGTCAGTGAGTCAGCACAGGCTGAGAAATCCTGGGGTACTTGGCGTCGTGCGGTCCGGAGGGACAGGTAGTGGTTGAGGACCTCAGATGGGTTTGAGTACAGGTAACTCAGTCACTACGGCAGGTTGGTAGAGTAGGAGACAGTAAGGGAAGAGGAGGACGGGAGTTAGAAAGGGTCGTAGTCCCAGAAAAGTTTACTCAGTCGAGAAGTGTAGTCCACCGGTTTCATAACCTCAACGTCGAAGTTGTAGTCAGGAAGCTTACTTGTGGGTCCTGACTAGAGGAAATCCTACCTGACCAACCTATAGAAACGTCAGGTTCCCTGAGAGTTCTCAGAAGAGGTCGTGGTGTCTAGATTTCGAAGTTAAGAAGCCGCGAGTCGAAAGAAATGTCAGGTTGAAAGTGTAGGTATGTACTGATGACCTTTTTGGTATCGGAACTTATCTGCCTGGAAACAACGTTTCATTACAGAGACGAAAAATTATACGACAGATCCAACCAGGATTGAAAGGAAGGTTCCTCATTCGCAGAAAATTAAAGTACCGACGTTAGTGGTAGACGTCACTAAAACCTTGGGGTTTTTATTTCAGAGAGTGACAAAGGGGTAGATAAAGGGTACTTCACTACCCTGGTCTACAGTACTAGAAGCAAAAGACTTACAACTCGAAATTCGGTTGAAAAAGTGAGGGGAGGAAGTGAAAGTAGTTCTCCGAAAAATCAAGGAGAAGTGAAAGACGGTATTCCCATCACAGTAGACGTATAGACTCCAATAACTATAAAGAGGGTCGTTAGAACTAAGGTCGAACACGAAGAAGGTCGGGTCGCAAAGAGTACTACATGAGACGTATCTTCAATTTATTCGTCCCACTGTTATATATCGGAACTGCATGAGGAAAAGGATAAACCTTGGTCAGACAACAAGATACAGGTCAAGATTGACAACGAAGGACCGGACGTATATCCAAAGAGTTCTCCGTCCAGTCCACCAGACCATAAGGGTAGAGAACTTCTTAACAGGTGTCAAATAACACTAGGTGTGTCAGTTTCCGAAACCGTATCAGTTATTTCGTCTTTATCTACAAAAAGACCTTGAGAGAACGAAAAAGCTACTAGGTCGTCTACAACCATTAAACTAGAGACCAAGGAGACGGAAAAGATTTTGGTCGAACTTGTAGTCCTTCAAGTGTCAGGTGCATAACGACTTCGGACCGAACCTCTTAAAAAAATGTAATAAAATGATAACACACGACGACGACGACGACGAGGACGACGATTCAGCGAAGTCAGTACAGGCTGAGACACGTTGGGGTATCTGTCCGTTGAGGGGACAGGGACCCTAAGAAGTCCGTTCTTGTGACCTCACCCAACGGTAACGGAAGAGGTTATGAACTTTCACTTTTCACTTTCACTTCAGAGAGTCATCACAGACTGAGACACGCTGGGGTACCTGACGTCGGATGGTCCGAGGAGGCGGGTACCCTAAAAGGTCCGTTCTCATGACCTCACCCCACGGTAACGGAAGAGATGATCGCACACTCTACTCACGTCAACACACCATCAACTCATAAGAAACCGTAACGGAAAGAAACCCTGACTCAACCCTGCACGTCAAACTTTTGTGTTCACTCTAACCCGAGACCAATCCTGAGTCAATAATACATTCTCGACGACAATAATTGTACCCAGATCCACGACGGAAGTACTACTAGTAACAAAGACGCAGAATGAACAGAAAAGAACGAAGACCGGAGACGAGGAGATCTAGTTCGGTATACTAATATTTCGAACACCCCTTTCCACACACTGACCTGGGACCTCAACCATCACTTCCCTCCCTCTCTAGGTTTCACTCACACAGAAACTAGACAACCTGAGTCCCTGTCACCGACAGGGACTCTACCACTGTACCCGTCTTTTCGTCGGAACAACTCTCTCACTCCCGTCGGACCCTGTAGTGTCCCTTCACAGACCCTCCGATGTCCTGTCGGTTCAGACCTCCAGTCCTTTTTCTGACTCCGACCTTCCTCTACACACACAGTGATGGTATTTACATCTTCCACTTGACTCCTCCACTCTATCTCCTCAGACCCGTTCGTTCTCAGACACCGTCTCTGGAGCTACCCCTTTCTCCTTAAGGGACGACCAGATCACCATTTCTCAGGTGGGCGGTTACGTCCCCTGTGTTCAAGTTCGGGACCAGGTCCTTATAAGGTGTACGACGTCCCGTTGATCGGACACGTGGTGTTGATGACTTCGGGCACACGGGATCTCAGGTACGAGACGTGATCTCTTGTCGGGGACGAGTGGCGTTGATCTCTTTCGGGAGAGCATCTCTTTCGTCGTTTCTCAGTCACGTCGGGATTTGTTTATGTATTTATTTAATCTACCCTCTCCAACCACGACTCAGCCCCGTCCCAGGGACCCCTCCTCCCCTCCCTAACCAACCTTTCTGTAAAATCCTTCGGTCACCTTCCGGTACCACTGACTGTTCGACACCTCCCTTTGTCTCTTTTCGGGTCCTACTCCGAATCCAGAGAGAAATCACTGAGCCCTGGTGTCCGGAGGGACTCTGTCTCTGGGTCCTCCTCTTCGTGTCTAACCCCCCTTCTATGACTCTCGTGTGACTCTGTGTCACTCACTCGGGACGACCCCCTGTAGGTCCCCGTCCGTAAGGTCCCCCGACGACCAGTGGACCAGGCCTCGAGTTCTCAATCCCCATCTTAGACCCCGAAGAGTAAAAGGGGAAAGGGAAGAACAGGAAGTGTTTCCGAGGTTGATGATGCACGCGTAGGACTCGTGGTAACTGGCCCTCGACGAGTTCGGGTTGCGGAGCCACCGCGAGGTGTTCGTGTCGTTGCGGGACCACCTGCACGACGGAGGGCTCCGGCTGTCGTCGTAGTACTACGAGTGGAGTCCACTCCCCCTCGGGACCCGGTCCCTCCGGACTTCCCTGGGACGCCCGGTCCGACCCTCGGGGTCGAGACGAGAGGGTGGTCTAGTCTTCGGTCTGCACTACATACGCCTGTAACCCCCGTACCTGTAGGTCTTCGTCCTCCACGCCCTCCGGCACCTCGAGGGTGAGTGTGTGAAGCTCGAGATGTTCGTCCATTCCTCGGTCTAGACCGTCCCCTCCCTCTCCGGCCCAGGCGGCCCAGAGGTCGATCACTGCGTGAGGGACCGAGTAGGAAGAGAGGTGGAGACCCGAAGTCTAGCCGTAGCTGGGTGGGGCTCCACAGGAGTACATGCCGGGTGGACCGACGCCCTTCTGGTACGACCGTTTCCGACACCGAGTAGTGTGCTGTCCACTCGGCGAACCGGGGAGGGGGTTCGAGACCAGAAGACCCGAAAAGACTGGAACGGGAGTCGAGAGAGTAGGAGGAGTCCTTCATCACACCGTACCGCTAATTCTTCCATCCGAGACCCCAGTTTCGGGGTCACATACAGAATGACCCACCGGTACGGTAGGACCCCTCCACTGAAATGAGAGCACGGAGTTGAAGGAGTAGATTATTTTGTAAGTAAAGTATCGTACTAACACCTCTCTTAATTACTTTATTACTGTATCAAAAGGAAACCACCCAGTACTGGACAATCATTAATACTTAAGTTTAAGTACCCAAGATTGGTCGTAAAATTTTTCATTTTATCTTGTCTTTTGTAGTCTCAAGTGGGGTGTATGATTTTCGAGTATAACAAACACGTTTAATTACGTGTGTTTATACGTATGTGTATAGACGATACCAACATGTTTACATGAAGAACATTCAAAGTTTCTACAGACTTTCAGTGACATAATGACAAACATTTCGGATTTTTGTCCTGAGGATTTTAGAATTATATGATTCGGTCCCTCGTCATCTCTCATCACTCATTCGTGACCCAGTCCGGCGGACCCAAAAACTTTATACCTGGAGAATGTTGAAGAATACATTCCGACATGATGAATACATTCAATCAAATACATTGAAAAACCGTTCAATCGGAGATACACTGAGGTAAAGGATTAAAAGACCTAATAAGTCTCCTAATTTGGTTACATTTCGAAGATTTTGACATGGAACCGTGTATCATTCATATCATTTATAATCGGTAACAGCACTAGTAAGTAACCAAATCGTCGAGTAACTTGAAGACGTCAGGGGTCACGACCCTATCTCACTACTCGGTCTGTACAGGGACGTAACCTCTCAAAGGGTCAAACTGACTCCCTTTTTCCTTTTATTTGTGAATCAGTAAGTTTTAAATAACTCGTGGACTATGTATTGTTCGACACAGGATCCACGCCTTCTGTTCAGAGGTATGGAGTATCTACACTACAGAATCAACTCCTTCATGAACTTGTCTACTTACTTATCCAGTATACAGTATACCACGATTTACGGACTTCTTTTATTAATTCTCCGTCCCTCTATCCCTTTTTGTCCCCGATATCGACATACACGGTCCTGACCTCCACCAGTCTCTTCTGAAAAGACTCCACTGTAAATACATTTCTGGATCTTATACGAAAACTCTCTCACTTAGTGCACTTGCAGACCTCCCTGCCTCACACAGTCTGACTCCCTGAAGCGACCACGTTTCCGGAACTCCGTCCATACACGAATTACAGGGTCTCGTCACTCCTCCGGGGATATCAACTTCGGCACACTCGTTCCCCAGTACCATCCTTCACTCGGACCCACCCCTGTCAGATGTCTCATCGTTTACGGAGTCCTTTCGTTTCTTCCATCACCCTATCGGGAGGTCCTCCCAACAGTTAGGTAAGACGTTTCCGGAGAGTCTCTCCCCAGGGTTTTCTCTCGACACTCGTCAGACGGTCCGTGAGTCATTCCTCTCCCTTATCGTAAACGTTTCTGCTCCCCCACCCTTTCTTGAATGATCCCTCAGTACTCATCACCACTTATCTGGCACTGACTTGAGACACCCCCGTCCCTTGACCACTAAAACAGGAAAACACAAAGGTCACGGGCGGGTCATCGACTTAACACCATCCACGAGTCTTTTATTGACTACTTCCGACTGACTTCCTCCCCGACACCCTGGTCTTCTTCAGTCTTTCCCGTACTTACATTTAGTAGAATCACGATTATATTCTCTCAAACCGACAACAGGACTCTCGTGCCACCAACATCTGTCCGGCTCAAGTTATCTTTATGCCGGGACCTTGTTGTCTCGAACTTGAGACTCCCAAGTGAACATGGGTCTAAAAAAGTGTGTTACGTACCAACCTACTTAGGTGTCTACGTTTTGACATCTATGCCTCCCGGTTGATATTTCAATATGTATCTAAAAGATGATGTGTCTCCTAGCCGCGGGGATTTGGGACACAACAAGTTCCCAATCGATATCTTACGTTCGATATATATATTAAATTTTAAAATTCATGAGTAATAAAATTTGTGCAATTTGTCCACTTGAATCAGATTTTATATAGATAAAGAATAAATCGACCATATAAGTTTTACAATAAAATTGTACATTGTCTATACTTTAAACTCAAAAAAGATAGTAAAAAAGTACCATCATTTTATATACATTACATTTTAAATAATGAAATCGGTGAAACACTCACATGTCAAATGTTCACTGTAGTTCACGTAAGTGTCAGGACACGTCACTGGTGGTGATAGGTAAAGGTCTTGAACAAGTAGTAGGGTTTGACATTGAGACATGAGTGATTCGTTATTGAGGGATAAGGCGGGAAGGGTGGTAGGGACTCTTGGGAGACAAGATGAAACAGAGACTTCAACGGGCAAGACCCGCGGAGGATACACCTGCTCAGTGTGCCGTAAGTAGAGAAACACTGACGGACGAAAGTGAATCGTCGCACAGAAGTCCCGAACGGGCACAACCTTACACAGTCTCGAATTAAGGAAAATTTCAGGTTTAGTATAAGGTGACATACATATTTCGTATAAAATAGACAAGCAAGTAAACAACCACCGGTAAATAACTCTACAAAATGAAAAAAGCCACGACAGAAAACTTCAGACCATACATAAAGTGTGAATCTCATATAGAGTAAAACAAACCTGGTTGGTGTAGAGTAAACGGGTCATCGGTGACACCGGTCATCGGTGGCATAATCTCTTCCTGGCCCGACGTTCGACGTGTTGAGGATCAAATACTGGTCCAGATGTATCACCTAAGACACAGAGGAAAGAGACACCATGGACCTTCCTTACAGGACTTCCAACGAGGTACGTTGTGTTGCGGTGTAGATCTGTGATTCTTTGTTCAATTCGAGATTCTTTTCTATCTTTCCTCTCCGTCCGGGTCTCGTTTGGACAACAGTTGGGGTAACGGTGAACAATACAGTCTTATATACGAGGACCAAGGACTGAGAACGTACTATAAGTTTCCACCCAGGAAATTCGTTTACCTTGACTCGAGAACCACTCCATTGTACTACGGAATCACATACTTTTCGGACAAAAGAACGACCAAAAAATTCGTGAGACTTTTAGGTGAAAAAAAAAATTTTATATGTAACCTAAGGTACTTACAGAGATCGAGATAAAATATCCGTACAACCTCATGTCTGTGTAAAAATTTTTATGGGACTAAAAATTTACAACCCGGTTTTTTACCGTGTAGGTATCCGTCCTAAGTGCTAAATCCGACGACCCAGAGACTCCCCATGCTCCCTCATCGACCAGGAGGACTGACCTAGATCCTGGGACGGGTCCAGTACTCACTTAATGGACTGGTGAACCTCACCCGTAGGTTTCTTTGCCTACAGGAGTTCCTAACGAGTCAAAGGCAATTTCATCTTACCCCGGGATGTCCGTCCTCAGGGTAAGGGTAGACTGGGGACAGTAGGACGGTAGTCGACGTAAGTAGGCGCAGCACCCGAGTCTCAAGCATGTCTTCATGGACCCGCTCCCGGGAGCGTACCAGGCCCTACACAAGGCGGACCGGTTCCTCTTGCGTGGACGGTAGTAGAAGTATCTACTCTAACTACGGTAGCGGTGGTTCTCTAAACTACGGGTCTGTCCCCCACTCACTACGGGTGTGTCCCGGACGCCAGAACCCGTCGGAACGGATGTCCTACGGGACCCGACTGGCACAATGTATGAGAGGTCGACTGTCCCTCCAAGTCTCTTAGGACGACCTCGATGACTTAGTTTACCTACCTAAGCTGGTCTTACAGTTGCACTTCCAAACCCTAAGTCCTACCCGTCCCCTCCACACCACACCCTTCGTCCCTTTCTACCTCCGACCGGACACTCCCCTGTCGATAACGTCACCCTCCCTCTCATATCTTCCCTGTCTCCAGACTCGACCGGACAGGGGTTACGGTCCACTAGTACCGGTGTTTGTCTCGTCTGTGGGACCTAGGACGGGACGACGCCGGCCCTGCGGAACTGGCATTTTAACTTAAAGGTGAGGGACTGGCGGCGGTCTTCTCTGACTAAAAGAGATGATAGTGGTCGTTCTACTTAGAGAGACTCCTCCAACTGAACCTTCTAACATAGGAGGAGATCTTCGTTCCCCTCCAGTGGCAACCCTTACCCCCAACATAGAGGTGGAGACGGGAGTGGCGGTGGGTCTAACTCGTCCACCCTCTGGTTCCAAACCCCTCCCCCGACTATTCTCTCTGTCGGGTGCTTGTTGAAGACCGAGACCCGCAATTGGGACAGTACGTCCCTTATCAAAGGAATTGTGTAGACGGTGTCTACACCGATCTGGTCTATTCTAAAGTCCGCGACTATAGTTGAGGTAGACAGTCCTCCACTCACTACCAAAGACAGATCTAACCAGTCCCCATACACACCTCTGGGAAGGAGAACTTTGGTGAGACGGTGCCAGGAAGATAGGGAGTAACGGTGGGACCCAGAACCCGACGCAGACACAGAAGGACGTGGTAGTGACCTCCACCCCTCACGTTCCTCATCCAAAATTGAGAATAGGGAACTGTCTCGCCCTACAACCGACAGGCTCTCTTAGCGATGTAACAAAACCGGTTCCTGAAGCTCTTTCGTATATTCTGTCAGTAGTTCTTCCTGCTTGTCCTCGTACTTAAAATGTTTACTGGGGAGATGGGTTTGGTCTCCCCGACCCCCGAAGAGAGTGGAGGGGTCGGAGAAAGGGGTTTGGGTCAAGAGAAAGGAGAAATGGGTCCTAACTAAATAAGTAATTTGTTTATACTGACTTAGACAAATTAAAGAGTAATATTCAAATTGAGGAAACCTCTTCGACCAGGAACTTATCCTAGGAGACACGGGGAGGACGAGAGGACTGTCTATGTGTCAACTCCATGTACCGGACCCAATGTCGAACTCCCTCTTCATTTCTTAAGTGTGATTTACCGAAGTCTTTAAACCCCTTTTCCTACCTTTTACTTGTCGGGTACTGGTGTTTTATTTCGGAGATATTAGAAGGATACGTGTAAAGGATGTCCATCTTCTGGTAAGTTCAAAACCCGTTAAGGAAGGAAGAAATGTGAGTCTCATACATAGTTCCCGTCTCCTTGGTTGGTCACCTCAGGGGACCTCGTCCCTACTCCCCCGTTCCCCCTCCAACCTACGGACTCAAGACAGTCACAGAGACCGAGAAGGATGGTAGAGTGACCCCGTGTCTACACAAACCATCCTAGTCAAAGGTGAAATAGAACTGCAGAGACAAATCTGGGGAGAGGGAGACCCCTCAGAAGGGGCTATGGGGTTTCCCTTCATTGGGAAAGGGATACGACGGGAACGTGGCACGTGCACGAGACGAACCCTGAAGAATGTAAACGAAGGAGGTCTGACCTGAGGGAGCATCAGTCCCTAACATCGAACTAGTGTTAAGTTCAGAGTCGTGGGTGTGTACCGTCTGTAAGTCAAGTACAAGGAACCTGTTTACACACTTACAGTGGCATCTCGACCCTCACTCTACCATTCTTCCATATTCCTTTTTGTCAGCTTAGTCCAGGAACTTCTCTATCCACTAAGGAGACATCTATTCGTACCGTCCAACTCGTCTCTTCAATTAATTGAGAAGGAGGGAGGACCGTGGAGTCCTTTTGTTTTCATCCAATATTTAAGAGTACCTGTGTCCTCCTCCCTCCTCTACCGTTACTTTGTTAAAACTTTTCTCCGTCTCTAGACGAACAACTACATCGTCTAGACTCCTTTGCACTTGGACTTGATTTCCCTTCAGGTCTTTGTCTGAGGGTAAAAGTCTTTGGTCTCCCCGGTCCAAGACTTCCACTCCCGTCCTTTGTCCTCCTAACGGATTTTCCGATGTATTTTTGGTCTTGACTATGTGTTCTCACACGACCTTTGTTTACTCGACAACAATGAGGTCCGGGACACTGGGAAGGGGTCGGACCGACTTCTGGAGTCTAAATGAGACGTTTCCGACCTGATCGTCAAAGACCCGACCACATGGACCCCGTTCTTACTCTGTCCCCGGTACGACTTCTACTCTAATTGATTCACGGGACCCGTCCGTTGACTTCCTAAGGAAGACTCCTTTGGTTCGTCGTACTAGTTCTCCTTTCACCTTCAGAAGTGGCAAGTATAAGTCATCGTCGATTATAGTTTTGACTACTCAAATGTTTTCGTATATCAAATCTTTATTACCTTCATTTAAAGTTTTCTTTGTTTTCCTACTCTCCAGAAACGGAGAACCTTCATCTGTCCCTTTATGTCCCGTTCACACGGTACTCTTACGAAAAAAAAGATTATGTGAAACATAAGTTATATATGAACTGGAAAAGAAAAGTCGACACGGTATGTCATACATCCTAGAATCAAGGGGTTAGTCCCTAACTTGGAGACGGGGACGTAACCTTTACACCATACAATTGGTGACCTGGTGGTCCCTTCAGGATATGAACTTAATCTAAACAACAACAAATCAACGATTCAGCACAGGTTGAGAACCCTGGGGTACCTCACGTCGGGCGGTCCGAGGAGACAGGTCTCCTAAAGGGTCCGTTCTTATGACCTCACCCAACGGTAAAGGAGGAGGTTCCCTAGAAGGGATGGGTCCCTAGGTTGGGGTGAAGTCGTCAAAGGGAGGAAATGAGAGGGAGGACGTTCTCCTGAACATTTTAGGAGAAAAAAAACGTACCGAAACAATAAAAATTCAGGATTAAATTTACGTCCTCACTGGGGACCCAGGACGGTGTTTCCCTGTTTTGTGTAACATTTGTAGTCACTATTTCCCGTCTCTCTGACCCTTTTTTTGTTTCGGTATATGGGGTCTTTACTGTCGTCTGATCACACTACGAGATTAACCATTTTTTCATCATCGGTGAGTGTAATCGACCTTCTCCCCTATAAACCATATAAAACTCCCAACGGGTCGTTGGAACAACAGATACGAATCTGTTTTAATATTTCACCGGAGGGAAGTAATACCAGACTCACTGGGATTACGACTACAAGGTACTCTGACGAATACAGGTTATCCTATTATACCGAGTCGACACTCGTGATCCGATAGAAAGTTATGGTGACTCCGGATGGACAAATTCACAGTCCGGTCAAGGACCTACAGCCCCTGACGAAAAAAGACAAGAGTCGATGTACGATGACGTAATTCTTCCTTTTTCATTCCGGTCAAACGACTTGTCAGGTTGTGCACTTGTGTAACCTTCACCTCAGAACTTTCGTTTACAAAAGGATGATTCCCTTTGTCTAGGGAAAAGAGAGAGACGAGACGTTTCTGTTCTCTTTCTTTTTTTGTTTATATACATTTGGTAAAACAAAAATTAACAAAATTAATATTATGTATATTTCCTCGGGTTTTATATTTACATATTACATTGTTGTAGTATTTATCTTGTGAACACATTGGTAGTAGGTTCCTGGTCCACCATCCAAGGGTGACTTTTTAAGGATATTTTGAGACGGGTCCTCGTCATTAATAGGTAAAACACTTATGGAGACGTTAAGGATGTTACCTGTCGCATGGGACCGAACTTTCTTGTTGTCGAGTCTGTTTACAATTAGTAAAGGGGTCCAAAGTATATATGGATAAGAAAAAAAAAATTTAATAAACCGACGTAGTCCAGAAGCGACGTCGTGAGCTCTAGAAACGACGGAGTGCACCCTAGAAAGTAAAACCATGTACCTGAGATCAACGCCGTGTGTCCGAATCAACGAGGTGTCCTGTTTCCGAGGTTCCTGATTCCGAGGTTCAAGGGACTGGCCCCTAACTTGGGTGTAGGGCGTAACGTTCTACCTAAGAATTAGTGACCCGGTGGTCCCTTCAGGGAGTACATAAGAAATCATTGTAAAGGAAACTCATGTCGGTCCTAGTCATTCGTATGGAGTCCACTCTGATGTCATATATATGACGATTCAACAATTTTTCCTGAACTAACTAGTTTTTACTGAGACATGGTTACGTCGTTGTACTGTTTGTAGTGGTGACGGACGTGTCTGGTCTTCGGTACAGTACTACGGTGTCTAGTGTGGTGTCGGTAGGATCCACTGAATTTGTCAGAAGGTACAGTCGGAGTACCCCTCTTCTCCTCCTCCTCCTACATATTCTTCTTTCTCGGACTTTATTTACCACGAGTTGTAGGATTTCTGACGTAGAAAAAAAGGAAATGAATAGGAGTGTTTCATAGGGTTTTGTACTGAACCTGTAGAACGGAGAATTCCATATACATGACAGTACAGTATCCTATCTTCCGAGGTCGTCTTGCGAGTCGTGTCACTGAGGACGACTTCGCCCCTATATAGTCCGGTCCGTCTACGACTGGGGTCTCAGGACGTTCCCTGTCGTCCCAAGAGAGGTCTTCATTCGGACCACGGGAGTCACCAGGTCGTGGATAATTAAAAATATAGTTAGACTCTGTCTGGACCCTGGGAGACGAAGTCATGACGCTACGAACGTGAACCTGTGTGGAGAGGAACTTGATGTTTTATGTTCTTTGATATACCCTGATGTTTATTGACACACGTATGTGTCCGTTTAAGACCTGGGTTTCTATGTTTTTCTGTGTGTGTGTGTTTTTGCGGGGGGTTTGGGGTTTACGGTAAAGACTTCTCGACCTTCGTTTTCGTCCCAATGACGTGTACGGGGGTGGGGGACGTGAGTTGTGATGGTCTCCCACCCGTTTGGTGGATTCGATGGGGAGGTCGGACTGGGGACCTGTGTGGGGCTGGGAGTGGGGTATATTCCTTGCTCGAGTGTGGGTGGGGAACCCCTCGTTTTCTCCCTTGGACAATACGAGGGATGACGTCGGGTGTCCTCGGGGCCATTTCGGAACACACTTAAAGAACAGACCGGAAATCCGTCAAAGATAACTAACCCCTTCCGGTTCTTCGTATATCTATTAACACTCAAGTTTGGTAATGTAGGTCAAAGTTGGATGGTAGGGTCCCAAGTAAGATCAGTAGAGGAAAAGGTACAGACTCCAAAGGGTGACTATCCCTCTTCGGACCGACGAGGGTAACGTGAACTATATAAATGAATATAAACTAGTCTTAGGGTCAGGGTCACGGAGTTCGGTGAGGGACGTCCTAGTGGGAGGAGTAGGACGAGTCCGAGATTCGGGTAGAATGTCGGAATCCTGACTTAACGAGTCTTTCCCGTCCCTTCATGTCTTACACAATAGTAGACTGATTAACACCCGAGTGATAAGATACCGTGTGACGGAAGAGCTCGTATTTCACTTTATGAAAAAGTCAGGTTCTAAGAGTTTTCATAGGCGGTGTCTGGGTATGTAGTGTCTTCTCACCTTTCTTAAGGAAGTATAATTTTTTTTTTTATGATACTAAAGGTAAAAAGAGATACTTTTTTAAGTAAGTTAAGATACACACACAATCAGTGAGTCAACCCAGGCTGAGACGCTGGGGTACCTGACATCGGTCGGTCCGAGGAGACAGGTACCTCAAGAGGACCGTTCTTATAACCTCACCCAACGGTACGGGAAGAGGTCCCCTAGAAGGACTGGGTCCCTAGGATGGGCCCAGAGGACGTAACGTCCGCCTACGAAATGGAAGACTCGATGATCCCTTCAGGTAAGTAAGATATGTTTGTCCGTTTTAACAAAACTGTCTATTTACTGTTTAGAAGTCGAGTTCAGCACTTTGTCGACTACGACGTTCTTCTACGTTGCATAAGAAAAACATTGTCTAGACGCCGAGTATACTAGTGTGTGCACATGGTCAGTGTTCCGGTGACCGTGGGCACTTCATGGTGTGCGTCTGTGAGTCTAAGTGTCTGGATAGAGGTGTGTCGGACTGAACGTGGGCGGCGAGTTGGTGGGGGCAGTGTGTCGTTGGGCGTATGGGTGGGGTAGTGTGTGTGTAGTGGGGTCAGTGTGAGGTCGTGTCGGTGCCAGAGGTGGCGCGGAGAGTGGAGTGTCGAGTCAGTGCTTAGTGTGAGGTCCGGCACCTGAGGAAGGTCAATCCACGACGAAGTCGTGTGCGGCAGACCGTGGGTTTCTTAATGTGTGTGCGTCTTTGTGTTGAGTAAGAGTCGGCTTCCGCGTCAGCCAGGGCGTTGGGAGTGTCGCCGTTTGTGTGTGTGTGTGCATGTGTGCGAGTGCTCCGGCCCATGTATCCCTGTGTGCGGACACTTGGTGCGCGGCCCTGATGGAGCTCCCTTCTTAGACTGTCTTAGGCGGAGTGTACGCGAGCCGGAGTCCCGCCGTGATGCCTGCGTGAGCCGACAGTTCTGAGACCTGAGGTAACAGACCTCCACGCAGTTCCTAGCGTATCGGCCCTGACGAGGGCCGACTCGAGACAGTCGAGTGGCGCGCTCATGCGCCCATGGTCTCAGGCCCTGGTCTCGGCGGGGCAGGCTCGCACGGACGCGGACGCGGACGCGTGAGTCTCGGGTTCGGGTGGTCCTGGCCGGCACCTGATGTAAAGGGTCTTCGGGGTCCACCTCCCACATTTGAAGGTGGGGCTCCCGAGGGGCGGCCCGAAAAACCCAACGGGTCGGTGGCGTCCACTCGAACATCTTCGGCCCCCTCTTCAACCACGATCCACTCCTCCTCGTCCTAAACAGGCCTCACCCCTACCTCTACGGCGGGTTTCACTCCTGGGGTCCCTCGGAAAAGACGGACGTCGGAGTCCGCACACGCCCGTCCTCCTCTCCTCCTTTACCTAACACATTGAGACACACACACACACACACACACACACACACACGCGCGCGCGCGTCCTGGTTCAGTTCGGAGGACAGCCACCCACGCCAACAGTCAGACTATGACCATGAACCAAGTCACTACTCACACTGACTGGGTGCGAGAACGACGGAAGGGGAGGGAGGGGAGTCGGGACACAGACGTGTCTCGATACAGGGGTTCTCTTTTCAGGTTCTGACTTGGGGTCCTACTTTCAAGGGTCGTTCTTTCGTGTTAGGACCGGAACCCTACCCCGAAAATCTCGATTTTCACAGAGGCTTTGTCTGAGGACCCTCCTTTACCACTCTCCCCAGGAATGAACCTCCGTTACACCCACGACGACGTAAAAAGTCTTGGTGTCGTAGGGGAATTGAGTCTCCACCAATCCTATCCTCAGCCGATAGTACAGTTTCTGTCCGAGGGTAGACCAGTGTCCGTACTCCGTCTCGACTACACCGGGACCTCCCCTGTAATGGATAGACCGACACGAGATTCTTTCCGAACCACAGAGTACTAAAGGAAGAAGGGGTCAGGACGGTCAGAAGTGTTCTTCCTAGGACTTCTCTTTCCTTTTTTAAAAGGGGTAGATTTTCACGTCTAGTCCACTCGAAGATGAAAGAGAAACAAACATTTACGTAAAAATAAAAATCATGGATCTTTGTAAACGAAAAGAAAAAGACTTTATAGTCACCGGATAAGATCGGGATAAGAAGAAAGGGTTATTTACTCGCCGGTATGTCTACCCAGTGGGAGAGTAAGTGAAAAACATTATCATTTATATATAGGACTTCAGATTTCAATGTTGAGACGAATTATTTCGTTTACTCTACTTATAAATTCACCTTAGTGTAGTAACGACAGGACGTCTTGGAGTCAAATTTTCACTCCGTTCTCGTCTCCACCAGACTAACCACAGTCATTGTACCCGTAGACGAAAAATTCCACAAATCTCGTCCTTACACTAACCTTTAGGACCTTTAGACACAGTAGTACACATTCCAAAAAAGATCCCTTAACTACCCAACTCTAAAAGAATATTTCTCAAACAGTTTTCTTTTTTTACACGTATACTCACTTCATTCTAAGTAACACTACTTGTTATTATGAGTTTAAAATTTACAATATACTTAAAGTAAATGATAATAACCCTAAGTCTCTATAAAATGTTCCCAATATAGGTTTCACTACAAAGTTAACTAATAAGTCACCTCTCTCCCCTTTACTTAGTTTGTGACAGACAGACGAAACGGGTGTAAAAGAATAAATCAGACGTTACGGGGAGTGGACTATACAAGTAAGTCTCCTCTTAAAATAGACACCTTTCCAGAATAATATAACTTCTTCTTACAAGTGCTCAACAATCAGAAATAAATATTACCAGTATGACTAAGGGAATGATAAGGGTGTGTACAGTTTGTCTAAACGAAGGTTCTAAAAGTTTATAAAAATTAACCTACATCTAAACAACATATGAATTATAATACCTTAACTACGATTAAAAAATTTCTCCAATAAGTCAATATAATGTACTTCCTGAACATTTTTTCTTTCATTTTATCGGGACCGTAATACTAATTATAAACCCCCTCCAAATAAAATCGTTTTCAAAAAAGACACTTGGACATATACACACACACATACGTACACACACGTCTTACCTTTGACAAGATTAACTTATAAGTTTCCTGTGTCTAAGGTGTTGAGAATAAACCTTTTTCATTAAGATGGTTTCGTCTCCAAAGAATATAGAGGTACTTATATCTTTCTTCCCCTTGTACAGTCACTACGAAGTATTTGGACGGTTCATAAATATGGAGGTTTAAACATAATATATTTAGTTGATACTTATTAATAACCGTGTTAAATAGTTTATTCTATCGGGAAGTCTTAATTTGAAAAAATCCAACGAGAACCCTGAAACGACCACCAGGTCACCGATTCTGAGGTACGAGAGTTACGTCCCTCGGGTCCAAGCTAGAGACCAGTCCCTTGATCTAGGGTGTACGGCGTTGATTCTGGGTCGTGTCGGATTTATTTATTTATAAATTTTTTAATTCAACGAAATTGTCTTGTGTCACTATTGGACAGATCAGGTTCATAGAAATTTACGTTTGTTGTAAAACCTTCCGTCCAAATATTATCATCTTTCGTCTTATTTTACCATTATTGATATTTATAATTACATTTAGAAATGTATCCCGTCCTCTCATTCTAACTTGGAGAATAATTGTAAGAGGTAAATTACGGAATAATCCAAGAGAAATAGTCGAAATACAACTTGTTACCACAGAGAAGAAAACATCGTCGTTCCTACTCCTCTCTAGATGAATCGTGAAAGTTCGGAACGGAGATTTTATACATTTTATGGTAATATTTTTTTTCACCCGAACTCTGCGTTTAAAATGATATTTTTATCGTTCATGTTTTATTCAAGTATTGTTACGGTAGATTGAAAATAAATCGTTAATGGACAGTGATTTACGATACATTATAGGGTCAGAAGCACTGTTGACATCCTCTAACCATGACAAGAATAGGGATCAAATAGTTATTTGATTGACTCTTCAACCGTCGACAGTCTAATCCTGAATGTAAGACTTTCAGTTGTTGTCTCAGACACAATACTTACTGTAATATTAGAAAGGGAATTAAAATGTATGAAAAAAAAAAAAAAGGCTGACGTGGTGAGCCAAACGTTCTAGAATCAAGGGGGTGGTCCACAGCTTGGATCCGGGATTCGTCACTTTCGTGTCTCGGGATTTGGTGACCTGTGAGTCTCTTAAGGGGTATGAACAAATTAAACGGACATAGTCAGTCATTAAGTAGTCCTTATAGGAAGAGGTTGTAATTTATACCTGGTCATATTAGCCATAATTATCCCCGGAATCACACGGTAGTTTTGACTGGTATTAAAACATAAATTTTACCTATTGTTTGTTCCTGGGTGACATGTCGTGTATCTCGAGATGAGTTACAATGTACCGTCGGACCTACCCTCCCCCAAACCCTATCTTCCCTATATACATATACATACCGACTCAGGGAAGTGACAAGTGGACTTTGATAATATTGTAACAATTAGTCGATATGGGGTTTTGTTTTATTTTTCAAGTTTCCCCCCATTTTTTGACTGGTATTAAATAAGCTGGACAACGGAGGACATCGATAAATAAAAAGATTGTCAACTAATAAGATTCAACAATATACTATTTGTAGAACGTGTATATAGAATCACACGATTCTTTTTGACGGATTTTTACCTTAACACCAACTTATTGTCTGTAATCCCGAGTGTCATACGACTTAGAATACTATCATCAATCTCCTTATGTCATAACTTTGTATCAGTGATAGGAATTCAAAGAATATTATATCGTTTATTATATTTCAGTTTTATCTGTCTTATTCGTACTCTATCCTCCATTATTCCCCATTATTCCCGAAGGGACCACTGAGTCACCATTCCTTAGACGGACGTTACGTCTTCTAGGGGTCCTCTTCCTTTACCGTTGAGTAAGGTCATAAGAACGGACCCTTTAGGGTACTTGTCTCCTCGGACCACCCGATGTCAGGTACCCCAACTTTTTCTCAACCTGTGCTGACTCGTTGATCTGTTGTTGTCCTCCAGTATTTCGGTGATCTCCAGTGTAAAGAACCCTCAAGTATCTCTCCTCTATCATAAAGAGATCGTTGGAGACAGTCGAAAACTGGTCAAATAAGACTCAAATCCCCTTGAGACACCACTTTTTACTTTAAATCCGACATACTAAGTATGGTCGAGACAGGTCATCTTGAAAGACGTTTCTAGCTATACAAGATATAAACGTAAGAGGTCATACCATCGATGATCGGTGTACTCCGAGAGTTCGTGAACTTTACACCGACCACGTCGACTCCGTCACTTGAAAGTTAAAATGAATTTAAACTAAACTAAATTTATCGGTATACACCGAGAACATAACCTATCGTGTTGAAGTATAGAATGTCAAAACGAAGATTACTACAATCTAAGTTTCACTCTGATTACCTTGTCTATATCTAGTCATATTAGTCTTTAAACCCACCTGACTTCTGGGAAAAAAAGAAAGAAAGGAATCGACGCGACCCAGAATCAACGATGTACACCCTAGAAGGTAGAAACAACACCGAACACCCTAGAAACGTCATACACCTTAGATCAAGTTACTGGTCTCTAACTTGGGACCGGGGGACGTAACCCTCGAACCGCAGAATCGGTGACCTGGTGGTCCCTTCAGGGACCTCTGGGAAGACGACCTCACGGACCAGACCGAAGTACGTCCTTCGGGGACGAAACATAGGACTGAACACGTCGAACAAGGGACACCATATCACTTCCAAACCGAAGTAAATCCGAGGGAGAAAAGAGAAGACTAAACATACACCCTATAATACCCCTATCTTTATGTTTCTTCCGTTTTGTCCTAGCATAATTGATTCAGTAAAACCCTAAGGAAACTCTGTACCGACCAGAGTCTCAGAGAATAAGGAGGGGGTCAGGACCGAAGAGACCTAAGACACGAAAAGCTCACCTCCTTCGGGTTTCTCCTGATGGTGCAAGAACGTCAAGATGTTGGTACCGGGTACATTCAAGTGCAAAGAGGAGGAACTCTACGACACCAAAAAATTAAGTACACTAGTACAAATAATAGGACTTTGAAGGAAGGACTCTGTCGTGATAACGAGTCCAACGGGAGTTAGTGAGACTAGAGTCACTTCCTACCTCGGTGTGTTGGATCACCGGAAGAAGAAACGGGGAGCAAAGAGAGAGACCACAAGTGGATAAAGTAGTGGAGAGGTTCCTGACTCAGAGAGAGTCCTGGTAACCCACTTCAACGAACTCCCTTTAGGAACTTGAAGAGAGCAATCTCAGTACTAAGGTACTGTATCTCTACTACCAGGCAATTCTGAGGTGTCTGGACTCACAAAGGCCAACTATTCTACCTTAAATCACAACTAAAAAAACGTGTACTACTCTAGAGTATAACATTCTCCAAATATTCTGATCCAACCTCACACTAACTCCGGACGTACAGTCTTAGAGTTCCCAGAAAGGTTCCCAGATAGGGGGGTCTCCCTATCTATTGTCCTGTCTTCAGTCAAAACACGAACTCCTCCCACACGCCCAGAGATCACTGTAGTCACAGTAACACCTAGTAGGATGTAGTGGTAGGAAGTCGAATCCTAGGTTATTCACAAGGACTACCTACCACCACCATCGTCCACCCTTCTGGGAGGGTCTAGGGATTATCCCTTACTTCTTTCCGATTTCCCTGACTCGAAATCTTTCTTTGTGATCCCGAAGGGAACACCGAGTCGACCATTTCTTAGGCGGACATTACACCCTCTGGATCCAAGCTAAGGACCCAACCTTTCCAGGGGACCTTTTCCCTTTCCGATGGGTAAGGTCATAAAACCGGACCTCTTAAGGTATCTGACATATCAGGTACCCCAGTGTTTCTCAGTCTGTGCTGACTCGTTGAAAGTGAAAAGTGAAAATTTCCCTGACCCCCTCTGGAATCTGTAAAACAGGTTGGATTTACGGATTTTCACTGTCTTCCTAATCAGGCTATATAGGTGTTCTACCTACTTATCGGTCGGTCATTTATTTTCTTAAACAGTAGAAAATACTGTTCCCTTTTACGAATACTGTAATATAACGTATTATTACTTGGACTCATAACTAATTTAGTTTACAGACGGCGACACGACACGAGTCAGTACTGACTGAGAAACGTTGGGGTACCTGACATCGCACGGTCCAAGGAGACAGGTACCCTAAAAGGTCCCTTCTTATAACGTTCATCCAACGGTAAAGGAGGAGGTCTCCGAGAAGAACTGGGTCCCTAGTTTGAGCACAGAGAACACAGAGGACCTGGCTGTACACCTAAGTAATGGTTGACGCGGTTTAGTTTACAGCCATTTCAGGATAAAAGAATCTCTAAACCCTCATAAACCCCCTTTTTGTTAAGTATGAATAAAAAAGAAAATTAAAAAACTTTCCTTTTCTCTTGTATTGAGCGTAAATAAGTATCGAATTTGATAAGTGTACTATCCGTTACACGAACAAATATACTAAAATAAAGTGACCTTTTGAAATAACTAAGTAATGTACTATATGTCCTGTAAGATAAACATTGTTGACATAAGAAGTTTTCATACATCCGTGAGGTAAAATGTTTAATAACTAAAAGAAAAAGAAGGTATGTACAATGCCCGAACTACGGTCCAATTGACGAACAATATAACGGAGAAAGGATGTTTCGTCCGAGGGGGAAAACTTTTCTGTCAATTTTGTAACAAATATTATGTACCCAGACAGTAAAGTCTACAGGAACAGTAAGTCCCTACACCGGTATCTGGAGAGGGTCCTTCTCACCCTCACGGACCTGGGAAAAGTCTCCCGGAACATGTCCCTACACTACAACCTCTTGATGTCGTTGGACCAGAGGAACCCATTCCTATAGACGTGTTTATTAACTGTTAGACGGAAGACCTTATGGTCAAAAGAGGTGACAACTTAAAGTCTCGACAAAATTCTGTGGTCGACTTACCGAAAGGGGATAAAACTTTCTTACCAAACTCATAATAACCCAACTTTTACCCGTGAACCAACTCACGGTAGAAGAGGTAGGAAGTCACTGGAAGTGAGAAAGGAGACCGGGAAGGATGTCAACGGGCAATAAGATGTAATAAAGATCCAAACTCAGGACATTACATAAGTCTCTTCGGTCCACAGTATATTACACGTACGAGTCTTAAGGACCTCGAGAAGACACAAGTCCAGACCGGATGGACGTCTCTCTAATCCATCAGAGTCTCAAAACACAAAAGCACTAGTAGTCTCCTCGAAGATGTCAAATATATCACAACCTACCTAATTGTTATAAGTAAAGGAAAAAAAAAAAAAAAAGTCAACACGGTGAACCGTACGTCCTAGAATCAAGGGGTAGGTCCCTAGTTTGTGTGGGGGGTGGGACGTCACTTTCGTGTCTCAGGATTGGTGACCTAGCAGTCCCTTCAGGGGTTATCATAAGTAAGTTTTAACTTCATTTGTGTAGGGTAGGATCTTCTCTGTATAAGAGAGATTGGATGAAACACCAACTTTTAAGATCAGACACTTAGAATGTAAAAGATAACTTTCTTAAGACTCCATCTTGAACCTTCATAAAAACTTCTGTTATAAAAAGAAAACCCGAAGAGTCCACTGAGTCACCATCTCTTAGGAAGACGACAAAGTCCCCTGTACCCAAACTAGGGATTACCCCGTCTAGGGGACCTCTTTCTTTACCGTTGGGTGACATTATAAGAACTGACCTTTTAGGATACCTGTCTCCTCGGACCGCCCGATGTCAGGTACCACAGTTTTTTCTCAGTCTGTACTGAATTACTGATTTGTTATTGTTCTTTAAAAAGAAAATGATTTTATTCTTGTTGTTGTTTTTATTATGACGTACGATCCGTAGGAACGTTCGAGAATATATATAATTAAGTAAATTAAGAGTGTTCTCAGGAGATTCCATTATTTTCGGGGTAAATGTGACTATTTTCGTATTGTGTACCTTTCTTATTGTCGACCACTCACTGTCTCATAAACTTGGGTCTGGTATCCCGAGGTCTCAGACACAGGAGTTACGGAAAGATATGACGGAAATTTTCGTCTTGTCTGGAAAAGGGAGCGGATAAACCGGAGAAATCAGGATACTGGTACTTAGGTAGATTTACACTTATAAGAAGTTACCGAAAAAGTTAAAATAGATATATCCTGAAAGGTCCACCGTGTCACGATTTCTTAGGTGGACGACCACGTCCTCCGTATTCTCTACATCTAAACTAGGTACCCAGTCCTTCTAGGGAAACTCATCCTTTACCGTTGGGTGAGACCGTAAGAACGGACCTTTTAAGGTGCCTGTCTCCTCGGACCCCCGATGTCAGGTATCTCAGTGTTTCTCAGTCTGTCCTGACTCACGTATGTGTGTGTGTGTGTGTGTGTGTGTGTGTGTGTGTGTGTGTGTGTGAAACTGGATCTCAAATTATATTTACATTGGTTCAGATTTAATTCAGTAAAACTTGAATTCCAAAAACAAACAACATTCAGTACACCGTAAAGAAAGAACACTCGTCCTACAAGGTGAGGATTCGGTCTGTACTAATGAAATAACCTCGTTCTCTTTCTCGGGACCTACTATTACTCTCTTCCTTGTCCTTCAACCAAGTGTCCACTCACTTCCGTCTAGTCGGTTCCCCTTAGGGTAGTGTGGGAGACCCAGTCCATCTGTGTACCGGGACTCTACTTCCGAGGAAAGTTTCCGGGTTCTGGGTCCCCTTTTCCGGACTAAAGACCCTTTTGTAATTTTAGGGGGTTGTACTCGGGGGTTTTCGTGAAGTAGAAATGGGATCAAACAGTACGACGAATAAAGTGAAGAGAAGATAAAGGGAGGGTAAAGTTTCTCCCTTGACGGAAGAGAAAAGGGGTAACTGTTGTTAAAATAGATACAAAGGTTCAGGAGCAGATATAAATGTAAAGACAAGAAAAGAGGTAAGGTATTTTAGTAAAATATGTGTAAAGGTTGAATGAACTTTCGTTCTGACACGGGTTCAAATTCATGATAACTATATCTAAGGATGTACAACATCATTTCTTCTACTGGACATGTCTCTTCGTTCCGTTATACCACCATGCAAAAATAGACACCATTAAACAGACTTAAAATAAGATTCTCTAATTTCTCTTTGGAAACCCCTTTTTTAATACATGTGTAAGAGTTTCACTAGACGCAGTCTTAGTAGACTACTTTTTCTAATTTTTATTTCTGTAAGTCTTCAACAAGGATATCTAAAAGTAAGGAAACAAACCCAACAACGGGTTTTTCGTCATATGCATTCCTTGAGGGGACGTAAGTAGGATTCATCCCCCTGGTGACTGAGTTGAACAAGTAGGTTAGTGAATAAAATGGGAGAAAATCGTAGTGTAGTAAAAGACTTCGGAAAACGGAAGAAAGTCTAACACACTGTTAAATCTCAAGAGATTTAGTCCTAGGTCTTCTGTTTGTCGAATAGTAGATGAAAACTTACCGAGTGTCCGATTTTGACCAAAAATGTAAAAATCACCAACTTTTTTTTAGTTTTATTCTTATAAAACACTTTGTTTTTAAAATGCTTTAAGTTTAAAGACACAGGTATATGGTATATACCATAATGTTGTATCGATGTGAATAAGTCAATATATGACAGATTCCGAGGGAAGCTCGAATATTGTCGGCTCGACCCATTAACAGTGTTTCTGGTATACAGGATATTTCCGTTTTAAAAATGATAGACCGAGAAATGTCTTTTTCAAACGGCTGGAGACGAGATTTTGAGTTGAAGATTAGATACAATAAGAATCAAACAGAAAATAAAACTGATATTCTACGTTAGGGAATAAGATGGGGGTTGTATGTCTTTAGTGTAGTGTCGTAAACAAAGGAAAAAAAGGAGGTCTAAACCTTAGATTCATAAAGTGGTTCTTCAATAAAGGTCTTTTCCTATAAACACCTTATATAAACAAAGTCAACGTCTGTCACCTGTCTTCAGTTCGAAGATAGGTACTTCTGTGGTAAAAGTCTTTACTAAACGTCGCATTTGTACTCAAACTCTCTGTTCTTCCTGTAGTTTACTCTACACGATCAGTTTACTATTAGGTTTTTGCACATCAAGAAGGAGATGTACTCTTTTAAGTACGATATCTCTTCAGTATACTTACATTCCTTACATCCTTCCGAAAATCTGTTGTCAGTATGGAATAAGTCGTATATTCTTAAGTATGACCACTCTCTGGGATATTTACGTTCCTTACACCCTTTCGGAAAACAGCACACCCCCTGGAATCTCATGTAGTCTGTTAAGTACGACCCCTCTCTGGGGTACTTACATTGTTAACACCCTTCTGGAAATCCGAAGTAATAGTGGAATGACTTGTAGTCTCTTATGTAAGACCACACTTTGGGATACTCACGTTTCTTACACCCTTCTGGAAATCAGCACAAGCTCTGGAATCTCATGTAGTCTGTTAAGTACGACCCTTCTCTGGAATACTTACATTCCTTACACCCTTCCGGAAATCTGAAGTAATAGTCGAATGACTTGTAGTTTCTTAAGTATGACCACTCTCCGGAATACTTACATTTTAAACACCTTTCTGGAAATCCCATGTTGCTGTATAATCAGTTGTAGTCTTTTAAGTATGACCACATTTTGGAATATTTACATTACTGACACCCTTCCGGAAGTCAGTACCGAGTATGGAACAAGTTGTAGTCTTTTAAGTATGACCACTGTTTGGGATACTTACATTTCTAACACTATTCAGGAAATCAAAGGTGCGTCTTGAATGAGCTGTAGTATCTTAAGTATGACCACTCTTTGGGATGCTTACATTTCTTACACCTTTTTGGAAAGCAGAGGTTTGTCCTGAGCCGTAACATCTTAAGTATGACCTCTCTTCGGGATACTTACATTCCTGACACCCTTCCGGAAATAAACACCGATAGTCGATTGAAATGTAGACTCCCAAGTATGACCACTCTAAGGGATACTTACATTCCTTACACCCTTTTGGAAGCCATCAGCGATAGTAGAATGAGTTGTAATGTCTTAAGTATGACCACTCTTCGGGATACCTACATTTCTTACACCCTTCCGGAAAGCGGAAGTTCGTCTTGAATGGTCTGTAGTGTCTTAAGTATGAACACTTTTTGGGATACTTACGTTCCTTACACCCTTTCGGAAACAAGCATCGTCAGTTGAATAAAGTGTGGTCGCTTAAGTGTGGTTACTGTTGTGGATACTCACGTTTCTTACACCTTTCTAAAAGTCAGAAGCGATGTTAGAATGAGTTGTAATATTTTAAGTATGGCCACTTTTTGGGATACATACATTTCTTACACCTTTCGGAAAGCGAAAGTTTGTCTTGAGTGAGTCGTAGTGTCTTAAATATGGCCACTTTTCGGGATATTTACAGTCCTTACACCCTTTCGGAAATAGACATCGTTAGTAGAATAAGTTGTAGTCTCTTAAGTATGACCACTCTTTGGAATACTTACATTGCTTACACCCTTCTGGAAATCAGCCGTGATAGTAGAATGAGTTGTAGTGTCTTAGGTGTGACCCCTCTTTGGGATGTATACACTGTTTACACCCTTACGAAAATAAACATCAATAGTTGAATGGAATGTAGTTTCTTAAGTGTGACCACTCTAAGGTATACTTACATTCCTTACACCTTTCTGGAAATCAGCGACCATAGTAGAATGAGTTGTAAAATCTGAAGTATGACCACTCTTTGGAATACCCACATTTCTTACACCCCCACGGAAGGCAGAAGTTCGTCTTGAATGAGCTGTAGTGTGTTAAGTATGGCCACTTTTTGGGATATTTACATTTCTTACACCCTTTCGGAAATCACAATTTAGTCTTGAATGTGCTGTAGTGTCTTAAGTATGACCACTCTTTGGGATATTTACATTTCTTACACCCTTCCGAAAATAAACATCACTAGTTGAGTGAAATGTAGTCTCTTTAGTGTAATCACTCCTTAGCGATACGTATTACATTTCTCCTATAAGTAACCAACGATTGAACACAGACTGAGAAGACACTGGGGTACCTGATCGGACGGTCCGAGGAGACAGGTACCCTAAAGGGTCCCTTTTTATGACCTCACCCAATGGTAAACGAAAGGTCCCCTAGAAGGACTGGGTGTTGAGGACGTAACGTTCACCTAAGAAATGGTAGACTCGATGGCCCCTTCGGGGATGTCTCCTATTTCACCGGAAATCTTTTACGAAAAATATTGTCTCTTAAGTATTAATTCTTTTTAAAATGAACAATCCCTTGTACACCATTAGGGGAAACGAAGTACGAATTTTCAATTGTCTCTATCAAAATATGATGTATATAACTAAATTTCTCGACTTTTTTAATTTCGTAGTGGGTCAGAACCAATTGAAATCTCCTACTATGACGACGTCACGTAAAGTTTGGTTCTACTTTCTATGGTGGAGGGGTGTTTTTAACAACAACTGGTCATGAAAATTTTCCGTGTTACTTTAACCTAATGGTCTATTTATTTTGACTTTCTGTTTGTTTGTATGTTTTGTTTTCGGGGGTTAAATAAAATGATAAAAATTTTTTATAAATAAAACCCAACACGACCCAGAAGTAACAACGTACTCCCGAAAGAGATCAACGTCGTTCTCCCCCGATGAGAAAGATCAAAACCACGGACCCGAAGAGTAACGTCACTGAAGAGAAGAATGTCTCGTACCCAAGATTTCGTGTCCGAGTCATCAACCCCGTGTATCCGAATCAATATGGTGTCGTACACCTTAGAAGGACCTGGTCCTAACTTGGGTACATGGGACGTAACGGAATACCTAAGAATTGACGATCTGGTGGTCCCTTCAAGGGGGTTAAAAAACAATAACCTAAATTGTCTGTATTTAACCGGGACAGTAGAAAGACACTTATTGAGATGTTTATAAACGAGAGTCACAGACATGGAATTGAGTAACGTCTGGTCTTCGTTTGTTAGACACCTGGTCGTAGTCATGTACCTGGTGTGAAATATGTCGTAATGTTGTCTTTTGTTAAGACAATTACACTGTCTACACCCTCTTCTGAAATCGGTACCGTTTTAAAAATGATCTCAAGAGTATTAAGGTGGTGACGGATACACTATAACCGTTCTGTGAGAAGGGGAGACACGGAGTCAAAATTTCACCACCAATATCAAGTCAAGTCAAGTCAAGTCAGCGAGTCAGTACAGACTGAGAAACGCTGGGGTACTTAGTGTCGTGTGGTCCGGAGGGACAGGTAGTGGTAGAGGACCTCAAGTGAGTCTGAGTGCAGGTAGCTCAGGCACTACGGTAGGTCGGTAGGGTAGGAGGCAGCAGGGGAAGAGGAGGACGGGGGTTAGGGAGGGTCGTAGTCTCAGAAAAGGTCACTCAGTTGAGAAGCGTACTCCACCGGTTTCATGACCTCAAAGTCGAAGTCGTAGTAAGGGAGGTTTCTTTAGGGTCCAAACTAGAGGAAGTCTTACCTGACCAACCTAGAGGAAGGTCAGGTTCCCTGAGAGTTCTCAGAAAAGGTTGTGGTGTCAAGTTTTCGTAGTTAAGAAGCCGTGAGTCGGAAGAAGTGTCTGGTTGAGAGTGTAGGTATGTACTGGTGTCCTTTTTTGGTATCGGAACTGATCTGCCTGGAATCAGTCGTTTCATTACAGAGACGAAAACTTATACGATAGATCCCACTAATATCATGGATGGATTATTATGAAAAGATTCCTACTTTAAAATTAAAATTTTCTGGAAATCTTCTCTTACACAAGTTATTATAATGAAAGTCACTATAATCATTTAAGTACACTCTCCTTCTGGGACACTTATATTCCTTAAAATTTTTTGACAGGTGATAGAAAGTAAAACAAATGAATTAATACCTATTTCAGATCATTTTATTTGAAAGTGAAGATTTTAATTCGTCAGTAAAGGTTTTTTACTACACTCTTTCTTTAGAGATCTCAACTATTTACACCTCTAATACTCTCTTTCGAAAACTTCTTAGACCCTCGTGACATTACGAAAAAGAAAATATTAGGTATTTCGTCTGTACAATGACAGAAGAAAAAAAACGAGGTTTAAGTACTATTTAATCTTTGATTGTTACTTTTCTGGTGATAGATAAACCTTTTTATTTTATTTTTACGTTACTTATTATATTACCGGAGAGATCTTAGTTACTAACAATTATACAAGAGAATAAACGAAACATATTAAAAACTGTAAAAAATGACATCATAGACTCATATTTATATCTGTAATCTGTAGTACCCCGAAGGGACCACCGAGTCTGTCATTTCTTGGAAGGACGTTACGTCCTCCAGGTCTAAGTAAGAGACCCAACCCTTCTAGGGAACCTCTTCCCTTAACGTTAGGTGAGGTCATAAGAACGGTCCTCTTAAGGTACCTGTCTCCTCGGACCCCCCAGTGTCAGGTGCACCAGTATTTCTCAACTTGCACTGACTCACTTATTCGTACGTACGTATCGGTAGCATTGTAAAGTGGAGAGACATATAGTACGTTGAGGATTCTTTTTTCTGACGGAGGATGAGTTAGTGACACATTCAAGTGTGACTTCCTCTAATTGTTATCATGGTATAGACATTATAATGTCTATCTATTGGTCACGGAATTGGGTTGAATAGATTTTCTTACAGAGACCCTTCTCATCTAAATTACCATGATCCTTTTACAAGACACCAGTGAATACTTGCAGATTTATTATTTAGGGAAGATTCTTTTTTTACGAGTCATAGTATGTTCCTGAACTCTCCGGATGTTATTTCTTTTAAACGAATCGAAACAAATAGGATAACAACGAATTGGAAATGATTCCTTCGGAGTAAGTGTTGTGGATTATAGAAGTCCTACACTTGGGTGACTTTTACGACGGTATTGACTTCTTCTCACTGGGAGTTCTACCTGTCAGGTCTATTGGCACCGTTCACGACTGGATACAACTCTTTCCTTTACGTACCACATAAAGAGACAACGAGTATGGAAGGAGACGTCAGTTGACGAACACGAAATTTACTATGAAAGATGTTTTAATTTGTGAATAAACTAGATCAAAAAAAGATTCTTGTATGGTACTACATAAATTTGGAGAATAAAAAATCACAAGTCCAAATTGTCAAAAAGTCAAAGTCTATATACGAACAGACACTGGTGACCAAACACACTTGACCTTAAAGAAATTAACATGTGTACCTTTTCATCTTGACAAGTATGTAATATATAAGAAAGTCAATACAAGTCAAGTCAAGCCAACGAGTCAGTACAGGTTGAGAAACGTTGGGGTACTTAGCGTCGTGCGGTCCGGAGGGACAGGTAGTGGTTGAGGGTCTCAAGTGAGTCTGAGGGCAGGTAACTCAGTCACTACGGTAGGTCGGTAGAGTAGGAGACAGCAGGGGAAGAGGAGGACGGGGGTTAGGGAGGGTCGTAGTCTCAGAAAAGGTTACTCAGTTGAGAAGTGTACTGCCCCGGTTTCATAACCTCAAAGTCTAAATCGTAGTCAGGAAGGTTACTTGTGGGTCCTGACTAGAGGAAATCCTACCTGACGTCGGTAGTTAAAGAGACTTAAATCTTTACAGGGTCATGAATTAGTAAATGATATTACAAGTGAGATAAACCTCTATTTAAGAGGAACAACAAAGATTTATTAAAGGAAGTTAACGATCACCAACGACTTAAAACAGGTTCTGGTAAAATAATAGATAACTACTTTAGAATATAAAAAGTGGAATTTAAATAACTACATAACTAAACAAAGACAAACAAAGAACTACATTCAAATAACCACGGAACTAAACAAAAATAAATTTTCATTTAAAATTTGTTAAGAACATTATATGACACTAAAAAAAGCATGACGACTTCAAGTAAACCATTATATACTAAATCTTAAAAAGGTAGATATTAGTATGTACTCCGTCATAATATCAAAAGAAAAAGAAACTATTCTAAAATCTAAACATTAATTGAGAAGAGATTTTTGACATTTGTTAGACGGATATTTTATATTACTTGAAAATATATAACTGATGTAGAAACTATAGGAACGGTATTTAAGTCAATATAGATCTTCAAACAAACAAACAAACAAAATTATTTAAGTCAAGTCAAGTCAAGTCAGCGAGTCAGTACAGATTAAGAAGTACTGGGGTACCTGACGTCGTGTGGTCCGGAGGGACAAGTAGTGCTTGAGGGTCTCGGATGAGTTTGAGTACAGGTAGCACAGTCACTACGGTAGGTTGGTAGAGTAGGGGACAGTAGGGGGAGAGGAGGGTGGAAGTTAGAAAGGGCCGTAGTCTCAGAAAAGGTCACTGAGTCCCAGAAAAGGACTAAAGAAAGAAAGAAGTCCACTGGTTTGATAACCTCAAAGTCGAAGTCGTAGTCAGGAAGGTTACTTGTAAGTCCTGACTAAAGGAAATCCTTTAGTCAACCTAGAGGAACGTCAGGTTCCCTGAGAGTTCTCAGAAGAAGTGGTGGTGTCAAGATTTCGTAGTTAAGAAACCGGGAGTCGAAAGAAATATCAGGTTGAGAGTGTAGGTATGTACTGATGACCTTTTTGGTATCGGAACTGATCTACCTGAAAATAACCATTTCATTACAGAGACGAAAAATTATACGAAAGATCCAACCAGTATCGAGAAGAAGGTTCCTCGTTCTCAGAAAATTAAAGTAACGACGTCAGTGGTAGACGTCACTAAAACCTCGGGTTTTTTATTTCAGACAGTGACAAAGGTAACAAAGGGGTAGATAAACGGTACTTCACTACCGTGACCTACGGTACTAGAATCAAAAGACTTACAACTCGAAATTCGGTTGAAAAAGTGAGAGGAGAAAGTGAAAGTAGTTCTCCGAGAAATCAAGAAACTAAAGACGGTATTCCCACAACAGTAGACGTATAGACTCTAATAACTATAAAGAGGGCCGTTAGAACTAAGGTCGAACACGAAGTAGGTCGGGCCGTAAAGAGTACTACAGGAGACGTATATTCAATTTATTCGTCCCACTGTTATATATCGGAACTACATGAGGAAAGGACTAAACCTTGGTCAGACAACAAGGTACAGGTCAAGATTGACAACGAAGAACTGGACGTATGTCTAAAGAGTCCTCCGTCCAGTCCACCAGACCATAAGGGTAGAGAACTTCTTAAAAGGTGTCAAAGAACACTAGGTGTGTCAGTTTCCGAAACCGTATCAGTTATTTCGTTTTCGTCTACAAAAAGACCTTGAGAGACCGAAAAAACTACTAGGTGACCTACAATCGTTAAACTAGAGACCAAGGAGACGGAAAGGATTTAGGTCGAACTTGTAGACCTTAAAGTGTCAAGTGTATGACAACTTCGAACCGAACCTCTTAAAACTCGTAATGAAACGATCGCACACTCTACTCACGTTGACACACCATCAAACTTGTAAGAAACCGTAACGGAAAGAAACCCTAACCTTACTTTTACCTGGAAAAGGTCAGGACACCGGTGACGACTCAAAAGATGACCGTAAAACTCACGTCGTGAAAGTGTCGTAGTAGAAAATCCTAAACTTTATTAAGTTGACCTTAAGGTAGTGGAGGTGATCGAAACAAGTATCATACGAAGGATTCCGGGTGAACCGAAGTGTAAGGTCCTTCAGACCGAGATCCACTCACTAGTGTGGTAACACCAATAGACCTAGTACTTCTATATAAAGTATATCAAGAAGACACATAAGAACGGTGGAGAAGAATTATAGAAGACGAAAACAATCCAGGTATGGTAAAGACAGGAAATAACACGAGTAGAAACGTACTTTACAAGGGAACCATAGATTAAAAGAACTTCTCTAGAGATCAGAAAGGGTAAGGTAATAAAAGGAGACAAAGAAACGTGACTAGTGACTTCTTCCGAAAGAATAGAGAGGAACGATAAGAAACCTTGAGACGTAAGTTTACCCATATAGAAAGGAAAAGAGGAAACGGAAAACGAAGAGAAGAAAAGAGTGGATAGACATTCCGAAATAGTCTGTTGGTAAAACGGAAAAACGTAAAGAAAAAGAACCCCTACTAGAACTAGTGACGGAGGACATGTTACAGTGCTTGGAGGTAGACATCAAGAAGTCCGTGAGACAGATAGTCTAGATTAGGGAACTTAGATAAACAGTGAAGGTGACTTATTAGTATTCCCTAAAATAAATCCAGTATGGAGTTACCAGATCACCAAAAGGGATAACGGAAGTTAAATTCAGACTTAAACCGTTATTCCTCAAGTACTAGACTCGGTGTCAGTCGAGGGTCAGAACAAAAACGACTGACATATCTCAAAGAGGTATAAACCGACGTTTCTTATATTAGTTAGACTAAAGTCATAACTGGTAGACCACTACAGGTACACATCTCAGAAGAGAACACTTCAACTTTCTCCCATAAACGATACTGGTCGCACAAGAGAACCGTTTTGAGACAATCGGAAACTGGGCGAAGTAAAACACGAAGTTCCGGTTTAAATGGACATTGAGGTTCATAGAGAACTGAAGGATGAAAACGTAAGGTCAGGGGATATTACTTCTCCTGTAGAAAAAAACCGTAATTAGAATTTCCAGAACATCCAGAAGTATCTTGACAAGTTGAAGTCGAAGAAGTCGTAATGACAAACCCCGTATCTGTACCTAATGACACTATGACTTACCAAAGGGAACCTTTGTTTGTCTCTAGTAAGACAGTAAAAACTCTAACATAGGTTCATGACGTAAAACCTAAGAAAACAACTGATACTACCGATGTGGTAAATAAGATTCCCTAAGAACGGGTGTCATCATATATATTACCAGTAGACTCAATTTAAGTGGGTAAGGTCAGGTAAAATCAAGTGACTAAAGATTTTACAACTACAAGTGAGAATGGTAGAGGACAAACTGGTGAAGGTTAGACGGAACTAGGTACCTGGATTGTAAGGTCCAAGGATACATTATGACGAGAAATGTCGTAACCTGAAATGAAGGTAGTGGGTAGTGTAGGTGTTGATCCACGACAAAAACGAAACCGAGGTAGAGAAGGAAGTAAGAAAGACCTCAATAAAGAGATGAGAAAAGGGTTATCCCGTGGATGACTCGACCCCTCAAGTAGAAAGTCATAGTATGGAAAGACAGAAAAGTATGACAAGTACCCCGAGAGTTCCGTTCTTATGACTTCACCAAACGGTAAGGGAAGAGGTCACCTGGTGTAAAACAGTCTTGAGACGGTACTGGACAGGTAGAGTCCACCGGGATGTGCCGTACCGAGTATCAAAGTAACTCGATCTGTTTCAACACCAGGTACACTAGTCAAACCAATCAAAAGTACTAACACCAAAAGTAAGACAGACGGGAGACTACCTATTCAATGAACCTCAAAAGATATTTGTATCAGCTCTGTATATACTTCAAGTAAAAAGTAAAAGTAAAGGGAAATAGAGGAAGTGAACGGAATAACGTGTCCAATCCTTCTACTGTTTTTATCTATCTTTCTATAGGGTACAAGAACCTAACTTTCTTAGTTATAACAATTTTAACTGATATGGTGGGTTCTATGAGATGTGTAAGTTACATTAGGGTTAGTTTAATGGTTACCTAAAAAAGTGTCTTGACCTTGTTTTTTAAAAAAATTAAACATACCTTTGTGTTTTTTGGAACTAATCAGTTTCGTTAGAACTTTGTTTTTTTGTCTCGACCCCCTTAGTCCAATAGACTGAAGTCTGATATGATGTTTCGATGTCATTAATTCTCATACTATGACCGTGTTTTTATCTGTATAGTTAGTCACCTTACCCTCTCTTTCGGGTCTCTATTTGGGTACGTAGATACCAGTGGATTTACTGTTTCCTCCATTCTTATATAACCTTATATAATTATTTACCTCTTTTCGGAGAAGTTATTCACCATAACCCTTTTGACCTACCGATATACATTTTCTTACTTTAATCTTATGGTAAATTGTAGTATATGTTTTTATTTGAGTCTTTCCCAGTTTTTGGATTTACATTCTGACCTGTGATATTTTGAGAATCCCCTTTTGTGAGAAACTGTATTTGTTCTCGTTCTAGAAAAGACTAGGTGGAGGATCCTGTTACTTTTACTTTTGTGTTTGTCCTGGATTAATTTTCGAAGACGTGTCGTTTCCGTTGGTATTTGTTCTACTTTTCTGTTGGGAGTTTTACTATCTTTTATAAAAGTTTGTTTCGTTGCCTGTTTCCTAATTAGAGGTTTTACATGTCCGTCTAGTACCTTAAGTTATAGTTTTTTTGTTTGTTGGGTTAGTTTTTTACCCACCCTCTGGATTTATCTGTAGAGAGGTTTCTTCCGTATGTCTACAGGTTTTCCGTGTACTTTTCTACGAGTCGTAGTGTTTAATAATCTATTTACGTTTAGTTTTGATGTTACTCCATAGTGGAGTATGGTTAACCTTACCGGTAGTAGTTTTTTTCGATGTTTGTTATTTACGACCTCTCCCATACCTCTTTTCCCTTGGGAGAACGTGACAACCACCCTTACATTTGACTATGTCGATGACACCTCTTGTCACACCTACAAGGAATTTTTTGATTTTTATCTTGATGGTATACTGGATCGTTAATGTGACGACCCGTGTATGGGACCCTTTGGGTTTTCCCGTGCACATGGAGTTATAAGTAAAGTCTTGACAAATGTCACCGGTTCCGTACCTTTGTTGCATTTGCAGGTTACTGTCTACTTACCTGTTCCTTCTACACCACGTCGACATATGTGATACCTTATAATGAGTCGGTATTTTCCCTTGCTTTGACCCAACAAACGTTTTTACACCTACTTGGAGTTCAGACAGTATGTCTCTCTTCAGTCTTTCTCTTTTTGTTTATAGTATATAATTGCGTATATACGTCTTAGGTCTTCTTTACCATGTCTACTTGGATAAACGTCCCGTCCTTATCTCTGTGCTTACATCTCTTGTCTAAACACCCGTGCCGCCCGTTTCCCCTTCCACACTACTTGACTCTCTTATCGAAACTGTGTATGTGTGCTAGTACACATTTTGTCTATCGGTCGCCAATCGACGACATATCGTGTTTCGAGTCGAACAACGAGACACTACTGACTCTCCCGACACTTCGTGTCCTCTGCACCCTCCCTCTGAGTTTTCCCTCCCCTATATACATATGAATCTCGACTAACTAAAACAAAATGTCGTCTTTGATTGTGTTGTAACATTTCGTTGATAGGAGGTTAAATTAATTAAAAATTTTCTTCCTCCAGACCATTAATCCTGAGACACGGAGGTATCGTTCGTCCACGTCCAAACTAGGGACCGGTCCCTTCACTCTAAGGTGTACGGGGAGTCCCACGGGAGGACGTTTTTTTTTTTAAAAAAAATAAGAAAAAAAAATGAAATGTTATGACATAACCAAAACGGTGTGTAGTTGTACTTAGGTGGTTACAAGTAGTGTCGTGACAAATATTATCGGTCCTGTACCTTCGTTGGATCTACAGGTAGTCGTCTACTTACCTATTCTTTCGACACCATGTATATGTGTTACCTCATAATGAGTCGGCAATTTTTCTTATGTAAACTTAGTCAAGATTACTCCACCTACTTTGATCTCGGCTAATATGTCTCACTTCATTCGGTCTTTCTTTTTGTAGTTATGTCATATGATTGCGTATATATACCTTAAATCTTTCTACCATTGTTTTTTTAAAAAAAATTTCTTAGTGTGGAAAACTTCAACGTTCTCGACCACGACCACTCTTGTCCTACGACGACGGAGATCGCCACCCGACTCCAATGACACCCCTCCCTCACCTCCCGCCCACCTGCCGGTAGTCCAACACTTGCGACCTACAGTTCATCCTTCCCCACTTCTGTTTCACCTTGGACCGAGCCCAGAGTGTTGGAGGTTCAAGATGTTGCACTCACTGGACTCCTCCAGCCGTGGGACGGCACCTGTCGTATGTCGACCGGATCGTGATCGTCCTCGACTTCCTCCCGTGGACCGTACTCGGTCGTCCCGCTCGGTCGTCTACTAGTCGTTGCACCTCGTGACGGGAAGGCCTGTATACCGTGACGAAGAGAAGGTCGAACATTTATACGGTGTTGTACGGGGACTGGTTCGGATTGGTAAGTCCTTCCCTCGAGAACCTTGGTACCAGATTGAATCGATTTAACTATGCCATATTTTGGTTCGTGTTGACCCTGAGGGGAACCACCAGGACACCGATTCTGACGTTCGGGGGTTAAGTCCCCGGGGCCCAAGGTGGGGACCAGTTCCTTAATCTAGGGTGTACGGTGTCGATCCTCAGACTTACGTTGATTTAACTAGGGTGGACACGTTGCGTTGATAGTTGCTAGGACACACGACGTCGATTCTGACCACGTCGGTAATTGATATATATATAAAATTTATTATCATTTTATTTTTATCACCGAAGGGACCACCGAGTTACCATTTCTTGAGCGGACGGTTACGTCCTCTGTACCCGAGTTAGGGACTAGGCCCTTCTAATGTGTACGAGTCCTCGTACACGTGGTGTACGGGTCCGTGGTGTTGATAACTCGGATACGAGATCTCGGGTCCTCGACGTCGATGACTCGGGTACGAGACGTTGTTCTCTTCAGCAACGTTGCTCTTCGTTCGTCAGTTGTTATTTTATTTATTTTATTACCTTCGTACCCTCGAGACCCATACGGAGTGTCCGTGTATGAAATGTGGTGTACATAGAAGGTAAACCGTCAAGGTCTCAATGTAAGTGATATTATTTTGACGTCAACATTCTTATGCCCCCTTTTTTGTGGTAGTAGTAAACAAATTTTTAGTCTAGTAGTGTAAGGAGATGAGTTTTGGGAGACTACCAAAGGAAAGAGAAAATCCTATTTTCAGTTTTGTCAATGTGATGGATGTCGTAATGTGTAATCGACCGGGAAATTGAGGACGGTGAACGAGTAAGAACAGAGGGACGTCGGTGGGACCAGTGGAACGATCGGGAAGTTGTGTGGTTATTACCAGGAAGAAGTGAGAGGGGAGATGGAGAAGGGAGGTGGGAAATGTAGGAACGGTACCTAATATGTGTAATGAAGGAAGGAGTTCAGTAAGGCGTGAGAAGTTTTGGTGTCAAAGTCCCTCCCTGGAGGACTGGTCTCATAAATCTTGACTTAGGGGTCCTGAAGGGACCATCAGGTGACTGATTCTGAGACGTGAGGGTCACGTCCCTCGGACCCAAACTAGGAACTTATAAGTAACCTTCCTGACTACGACGTCGACTCTGAGGTTATGAAACTGGTGGACTACACTTCTCGGCTGAGTAACCTTTTCTGAGACTACAAACCTTACTAACTCCCGTTCTCTTCTTCCTTCCCTGTCTCCTACTCTACCAACCTACCGTAGTGACTGAGTTACCTGCACTTAAACTCGTTTGAGACCCTCTGTCACTTCCTGTCCTTTCGGACCACTTTTCTCAGCCTGTGTTGACTCGTTGAGTTGTTATCTCTTGATAACAAGATACTAGTACCTCTTCCTTTACCGTTTTGAGTGAGGTCATGAGAACGGACCTTTTGAGGTATCCGTCTCCTCGGACCATCCGACGTCAGGTACCCCAGCGCTTCTCAGTCTGTGCTGACTCGCTGAAGTGAAAGTGAAAAGTGAAAGGACGTAACCTCTTCCTTTACCGTTGGGTGAGGTCACAAGAACGGACCTCTTAGGGTCCCTGTATCCTCGGACCACCCGACGACAGATACCCCAGCGTGTCTCTACCTGTGCTGACTTCGCTGAATCGTCGTCGTCATCGTCAAGATACTGGTTATCACTTGATACTAGTGTACGGTGTTGATTCTCAAACTTACGACATTACTTCTGACTTCTAGGGAGTACGACTTTATTCTGGGTCGTTCATTTGTTTATTTATAACAAATTTTCGACTTAGTGAGCCCCGCAAGGAAGAGGGAGAGGATAGGTTATGAAAAGTTGTCTCGTGAATTCGTGCTTGACTTTATGATGTCAGAAAGTCAATGGACAAATATATTGTAAAAGTCAGTTAAGGTCATCTTACATGTAAGGTATTCCTGACAACAAAAAAGAACAGTATACGTAATGATATAGGTTATAGTGGATATTTTCACTGACTGTATGTCATTCCTTAGTAACTTATAAGACCTATTTTACTTACTTATTTACTTTCTTCCTTGACTTTCACTCGAGGTGGAAGAGATAGACTAGAAAAAAAAAGAAATAAAAACCGATGTGGGACGTCGTGTACCCTGGAGTCAAGAGACTGATCCCTACCCTAGACACGAGGGACGTAACCACCCGTCTCAGAATTGAGGACCCGGTGGCCTTTCACGGACTAGAAGTCTACTGCGAATGAACAATGATCGTACACACACACACACACAGTCAACGAGTCGGGACAGGTGAAGTGCTGGGGTACCTGACATCGGACGGTCCGAGGAGACAGGTTCCTTAAGAGTCCGTTCTTATGACCTCACCCATCAGTAAGGGAAGAGGACTGGGTCCGTAGTTTGGGTCTAAAGGGTGAAACACCCGTCTAAGACTCGACGGTCCCTTCGGGGTGAACAATGATCCAGAGTCCGGACAAGAGAGGTGGGAGTTAAAAAGAAAAGAGAATAAAGTTGTGATGACTTCGAGGATAACCCGAAGGATCCACCGAGTCACCATTCTTAGGTGGACGATTACGTCCTCTACACTCAAGTTGGGGCTAGACCCTTTTAGGGGACCTCCTCCTTTACCGTTGGGTGAGGTCATAAGAACGGACCCTTTAGGGTACCTGTCTGCTCGGACCACCCGATGTCAGGTACTCCAACGTTTCTCAGTCTGTGATGATCACTGATTTATTGTTATTGTTTTTGAAGATAGTGGTTGTATACAACAACCGTCGGGATAAGTATACGTGTACATACACTAGATACTGATCTGTACACTATTATGTCTGTGGAATCTCTGTATTGTGTAAGATACATGTTTTTTCTTACGTGTGATAGAAATGTGGGTCTGATGTTTAAGGGGCCAAAGAGTTATAGTTCTTTGTGGTGGTGTCGGTTAGACCAACGAGCTCAGAATTCTCTTAACTCGAAGTTACGGGTGTAGTCGGAATTTGGTGGGGAATACTGTGTCAGTGGTTTAAGGTAAGGAAAATTCCATTGCAAGAGTTCAGGGACAAGAAGACGTACAACTAAAAGTAGTCGAAATAGTCTTAGTAGTAGGAGAGAGTAGACCAAATAGAGTTTTCAGAGGAGTAAGAAAAAGGGTTTAAATGAGGACGAGGTAAGTCATTCAATACGAATATTAACACTCCGTTTGACCTCTTCAGGAATTTACGGAAGAAAGAGGAACTACTCTTTTTTTTTTAATTAGAAAAATAGAAGAACTAATTTCGGATCTTGATGATAACCCTAGGTACCATGTACAAGAATTGTATTAGATATCGGACCGTTTAATAATAGACTGGGGCTGAGTTATTGAAGTCGAGTACAGTTTAAGAGAACAAGAAACGTGTACTCCGTGAACCTTAAAGAAAGTCAAGAAACGCACAAGAAGAAAATTTGTGGGCACCGACTAAGTACAGTTTCATACCGTTTTGGTTATGTCATAACATTTCGTTTTATTTCATTTTTATTTTTAAATTTTATTTATTTATTTATAAATACATAAATAAACCCGAAGGGACCACCGAGTCGTCATTTCTTTGGGGGACGGTTACGGACGGTTACGTCCTCTGTGTTCTCTGAGCCTAAGGTAGTGACCTAGTCTTTCTATGGGACCTCCTCTTTTTGCGTTGGGTGAGGTCATAAGAACGGACCTCTTAGGTTACCTGTCTCCTCGGACCGCCCGGTGTCAGGTACCCCAGCGTCTCTGTCTTTGATGAGTCGGTCATTTGTTGTTGTTTAAATAAATAGATAAAAACCGACGTAGTCCATAATCAACGTCGTGTGTCCTAGAAAACAACACCTCTCGTTCCAGAAGTGACACCGCACACCCGAAGAGATATCAACACCGAGTACCCGAATCAGCGGGACTTCGTATACCCTGTATACAGACATATCAGTTTCGATACCAAAAAGGTCATCAGTACATACCTACACTTTCAACCTGGTATTTCTTTCGACTCGTGACTTCTTACCTACGAAAATTTAACATCAGGACCTCTTCTGAGAACTCTCAGGGAACCTGACGTTCTAGTTTGGTCAGTTATGATTTCCTTTATTTGGGACTTATAAGTAGTCTTCCTGACTACGGTTTCGACTTCGAGGCTATGAGACTGGTGGACTACGCTTCTCGGTTGAGTGACCTTTTCTGGGACTACGACCCTTTTTAACTTCCGTTTTCCTCTTCCCCTACCATCTCCTACTCTACCAATCTATCATAGTGACTGAGTTACCTGTACTTAGACTCGTTTGAGACCCTTCCTGTCCCTTCGGACCACACGACGACGGGTACCCCAACGTTTCTCACCCTGTACTGAATCATTGGTTTGTTGTTGTATACCCTAGAATCAAGGGATTGGTCCTAGGTCGGACGTAGAGGACGTAACCTTTCACCTAAGAATTGGTGACCTGGTAGTCCCTTAAGAAATAAGAAACAGGACACAAGGAAGAACGTTTACCACAAGGTTGTATTAAAAGGTAAACGGATCTTGTAGGAGGTCTTATAAGTCCTTCATCGGATTTGACGGTTACGTTTCCCTTCGGAAGGTTTTAGGACTTTGTATGATGGCGTTCGAGGAGTACCGTCTTTGGACATGTAGACTTTAATGTATTCATAAGTATATTAACGAACAAACTACAGTTCTAAGCGGATGTCTGAAATAACCGTGTATATGGGAACGACGGGTGATGACACCTCTTCCTTTACCGTTGGGTGAGGTCATAAGAACGGACCTCTTAGGGTCCCTATCTCCTCGGACCACCCGACGGCAGACACTCCAGCGTGTCTAAGCCTGTGCTGACTTCGTTGCGTCGTCGTCGTCGTCGTCGTCGGGTGATGACACAGATTTTGTACTTACTATGTCTCTTCCATGAAGTATCTTGCTCCGTTGCTTACCTACTTACTTTTGTCATATTACGACAGTCGTTGACTCAATTCAAGATGTTGAAGGAGTCGTCCTTCTCGTCTCCGATCTCTGTACCCACAATGAGAAATTCTCGTTTTTCCCCGACTCCCAACCTTTTGATCTACGATCCTGGTGTGACCACAAGTGTTCGGTGTTGACACCTAACAGTTTTTCTATTCGTATGTAGAGTTTCCGTCTTCTCTCTTTTATTTTATACTGTTTTCGCGAGTGTTCATTGTACTATCTAAAACACCGAGACCAGAGTCCCCTACAACCCCTCCCAACGGATCACGACACTTACACAACCTGAACGACAAACACGGACACTTCCTTTTCATAGTACCTAGGTGACTGGGTATAGTACTTAGGGTTTGTTTGTTGTAGTTGTCTCCTCTTTTAGTGACTTGTCTAACTAAGACATTAACGCAATTACCTGTCTGTTCTCGTTACCGGTTCTAAACTAAAGTGTGACTGTAAAGACGGTAAGAAGACAGGTCAGTAAGAGTACCCTTGATACTGTAACTGGTCGTTCACTTTGTAGGTCGAGTCCTATGTACCTCATCATTATATGAAGACCCTAAACTTGAACTCAAGACGGGTGAACCTCAAGCCCCCCAATTATGAATTCCGGACTTTCGGTGGGTTTTCCGTCCACTGCGACTCTCTCCAAGGGGTCCGGTGAGACACTTTTATTTTCTGTTCAAATGTAGGCTACAGTGAATCCTTTATGAAGTAGAGTTTCCGACGGTTACAACCTCCCTAACGAGGTGTCTAATTCCAGTTTCATAACCGATTTCGTTCTACCAACTAATAAACGAGTTAACCAGAGTTAGGTACGGAGAATTTTTCTCTCGTCTATATTACTGTTTCCTCACTCTGTAAGGGGCGTCAGGGATAAGGTCGGACTCGCTCCTAGTGGCAGGGATTACGGGGTAGTTGTCTTTAGTAAGGAAGGAACCGACCCCATACTACCAATACGAGTCTATGTACCTTGGACCCCTCTTTGTCTTCTGTGCATACTTAAAGAAGTTCAGTTCACTTCATGTAAAGGGTGGTCTTAAAGAAATTTTACAGGAAAGACCTTTAGGATAAGATTACAGTACGTATTTTTCGGTAGGTACTCCTTAAGGGACCGTCAGGTCACGAACCCTAGTCCAAGTTAGGGACCAGTCCAAGTTTGGCCAGTCCCCTGATTCAAGGGGTTTTGAAGCGTCGTGCACTCCGGTTTTTTCTTTTTTTTTTTAGGTAGGGATTTGAAACAAAGAGAATTAATGGGTCATACTGGGAGTATTATGAATATTGTGGACTTTAATAAAGTAACCTAATAGATTAAAGATAACTTCCTTCTGTTAAAGGAGGTTACCTTTGTACTCTCGATACTTTCATCCCTAAACAGAGGGAACAAAAGGTGGGTATAGATCCGAGATCTTGTTAGACAGTGATCATCCGCCAGGTATTATTGATAATGTACTTATTTACTTATTTGTTTACTTATCACAGTAATAAAAGTAGAGTTTTCAATAAAATTGTACCGGAAATTATCTAAAGAATTGTACTTTACGTGTAAGAGATGAATTCTCAAATTTTTTCGTGTAATTTGAGTGACCAACATAATAAGTTTTGACGTATAGGAACGAACTAAAACCCCCCAAAACAAACAAAACAAATACGTTTTCATATCGTAAAAGTTCTTTGTCCACAAACCCACAGAATACAACGTGAGCTGACCTAGTTTATGAGAGACAGGTTATAATAGAAAGATATATGGTTAAGTTAAAAACTTTTGAAAACTTAGTTCCTGGATTCGACTTAACTCGTTATATAGAAAAAGAAAAAACCCGGGGTGGACACTGAACACCCTAGAATCAAACGGTTGATCCCTAGTTTGAGTATGGGGAAAGTTACCTTCGTACCTGGGGATTGGAGAACTGGTGGTCCCTTAAGGGTTCGTCATATAGAATTATTATAATTCTGTTGTATTGTTTCCACATAAGGTTCTCATGTATACTAAGTATACTATTACTTGTGACCTTCGTTAGAGTAAAGTAATCCTTTGTTCTTATTGTACTCGTGTCCATATGTCGTACACACACGAGTCAGCACAGACTGAGAAACACTGGGGTATCTGATCGGGTAGTCCGAGGAGACAGGTACCTTAAAAGGTCCGTTCTTATAACCTCACCCAACGGTAAAGGATGAGTTCTCCTAGAAGAACTGTGTCCCTAACTTGGACACAGAAAACGTAACCGTCTACTCAAGAAATGGTGACGTGGTGGATCCTTCGGGGTCCGTGTGTCGATAAGTTATAAAAAGGTTAAAAAAGTTATTTTAACGTCCTTTTTTAATAAGAAGAAGTTTTCTGTCTAATAAAATACACAATGTAAGTTGACTTTAAAGAATTAAAGAAAGAAGAAACAAATTTAAAATAGAAAAGAGAGAGAAAGAGAAAAGAAATGTTTGGGGACACAGTTTCCGACTGAAATTTATCTAGTGTCTCTCCTTTGACGACGATATTTTGACTTTATAAAATCTTCGTTATGTGATCATTAAATAGGTTTATAATATGTTTACACGTTTGAAAAATTTTATATGAAACTTATTCGTGAACTTTTTAAATCCTCATTTGATACAGTTATTACATGACCTTTATATTTTCATTTCTTTTAATTTATCGTATTCTCTTTAGAACTTAATCGCCTTGATTTAAGGTACAAGAATCTACCCTACTATATTGTACAGTAGTTCTAAACTTTGAAGGAGTTTCCACATCTGAGTTAAGTTGTAGTTAGTTGATTTGTATGTTTGTTTGTTTGTATGTTTTGATTCAGTAAGAAATTTTTATTGTTTTCTTTTTATTGCTACTACTTCACCTAACTGGATGGGTTAAAGAATTTTAGATTGTGTCCTTAATTTCACACACCATGCTCTTGAAGGCCATCAGATCACTAATTTTACGGTACGAGGATTACGTCCCTCGGGTCCAAGCTAGTCACCAGTCCCTAGTCCCTTGATCCAGGACGGACGGTGTTGATTTTCTGGTTTCTAGGGTACGTGGAGTTGATTCTGGGTCGCATCAGTTTATTTATTTATCAAATTTTTATTTTTTTAAAAAGACCTTAACTCGACATCCTCAACGAACAGTCTTTCTTTTTGTGGTTATGTCATATGATTACGTATATATACCTTAAATCTTTCTACCATTGTTATTGGGACATACGCTTTGTCGTTTTCTCTGTGTCTACATATCTTGTCAGAAAACCTGAGACACCCTCTCCCTCTGCCACCCTACTAAACCCTCTTACCGTAACTTTGTACATATTATAGTATATACTTTGCTCAGTGGTCGGGTCCAAGTTACGTACTATGACCTACGAACCCCGACCACATGACCCTACTGGGTCTCCCTACCATGACCCTCCCTCCTCCCTCCCCCCAAGTCTTACCCCTTGTGCACATATGGACACCGCCTAAGTCCAACTACATACCGTTTTGGTTATGTTATAACATTTCATTAATTGTATTTAATTAATTCATTAATTATATTTATTTAAATATAAATTTTTTTATTTTATTTTGTTATTTCTTTTCTCTACCTTTAAATTTTTTTTAAATTTAGAGTATGGCGCCAAAAATTTTTTAACACACCATGCTTACTTCTTATCAATTTGTATAGTTACGAAGTCTTTCTTCAAAGTCCTTTTTTTAATATTTATCCTTTAAGTTGTTCGTTCCATTCAAGTCGCACACGAGTGATTAGTACAGGATGAGAAAAAGGTCGGGTACCTGAAATCGGACGGTCCGAGGAGACAGGTACCCAAGAGGTCCGTTCTTATGACCTCACCCAACAGTAACGGAAGAGGTCCCCTAGAGAGGTTGCGTATCTAACTTGAGGACAGAGGACGTAACCGTCCACCTAAGAAATGGTGACTCGGTGGTCCCTTCGGGTTAGAATGTCCGTTTGTTTAAAGTCCCGTTTTTTTTTTTTTAGTCTTTCTGGTCCTTTGTCTGTGTGTGTGTGTGGTTTCCACAGTGACTGGTTCTCTCATAACATCGACCAATCACAACATCGACATCTCATAACATCAAAGGATAAATATTGAGGACTTACCCGAGACATAAACTCGTTTTTCGCACTTCTACAGAGGGATGTCAAAATAAATGGGACTCCAAGTCTCCCTGAGGTCATTTAGTAATTCGAGAACACTTGTGACTGGGACACGATCGGCGACGGGACTAGACAGTATAAATGAAAGTTATAAGAATACAAGGGGACCTTGTGTCTCGACTTCCGTCCCAAGTGTAGTCCATCCTGATTATAGTGTAGAGTCTTTAGTTCAGAACCTAGGTTCAAACGATAATCCTTACTTCTGGGTTGAGACTCCTATAAGTGACCATCTACGGAAGACATTAACCTAGGTCGTAATTAAGGTTCGACATAATAAAGTTAAACTTCTAGTTTTAGATGTTGTTACATTAAAGGATCACGTGGTCAACATCATTTCTAAATCTGTTCCAGAATTTTAGAAGTATGTCCCGTGAGTTTCTTGGAAAGTCATATTTACTCAAAGGGGTTAAGTCAGAGTAGGTCTGTTCCAGGTCACCTTTGTTCCGGATTTGTAACTAAATTCTATCACACCCCTGAAGGGACCCCAGGTCACCGATTCTGAGGTGGACTAGGGTCACATCCCCCGGATCCAAGTTAGGCATCAGTCCCTTTATTTCGGCCGTCCGGTGTCGATTCTCAAGTGTACGACGTTGGTTTATTTATTTATAGTTTTGGTTTTATTTTATCAAACACGTGATATTATTAAATTATGAAAGTACAAAATATGTAAATTAAGTGGAACAAGGACACGAGTCCTTGAAAGGAGTCTGATTCTGTGAAATTAGTTTCCTGTCTTGATTGCGTCTGTCTCCATTTTTGAACCTGTCTTGCGTCCCTTTCTTCTCTCTACTGAAACCTCCGTCACTTATTCTCCTTATAAGAGACGTTATTAGTCTTTCGTCGGGAAGTGTGTCTGAGAGAGTCCCTGAGAACGTACAAGAGTACTTTTCCATAATAATAGGTCTAGAACCCATCTAAGAGTAGAGGTTTATGAGTGAAGAAAAAAAAAAGGTCCGTCAAAGATTCAGGTTTTATTTTTGAGGTGAGTGAATTCATTGAAGTCAAGACCCTACGACTTAGGTTACTAGTGATCTGAACAGTACCCTCCCTTTTAGACTTGGGGAAATAATATCCAAACCAAAAGGACTGGAGTAGAGAGACCTCGACATTAATAATACAATAAAGATCGTCGTTACTGTCACGGAGGTTCTTTGAGAGATTTGTAGAAAAAGAACCGTATGATTAATAGGTTTAATTAATACTCACAAATTTATCAGATAGGGTTCTACGACAGTCTTCGCTGACCTACATTTGTAAAAAAAGACGTAAGGGATGTCCCTACTCCAGTCTATTGACACTCAGGATTTTTCACTCTGGAATCTCTTATTTGACACTACGACAGATATAAGACTTTTAGAGACTTTTTATATAAAGGATCCTCTCTTCAGAATCTAACGATTCTGGAACTACTTAAGGTGGATAAGTTCTAAACCAGTCTTTCTTTCTTCGGAAAGAGTTCCTCTTTCACACCCCTGTAGATTGACTCCATCGCACATAACTGTTTCTTGAATAATGTTTTCAACGCTATTTAATCTACCCCGACCAGGTTTCCATTTCTTAGGTGGACGGTTACGTCCCCTGTGCCCAAGGTAGAGACCAGGTCCTTCTAGGGTGCATGGCACCTCGTTGATTCGGGTGTGGATAACTCGTGGTGTTGATGACTCGATGTACGGTGTTTACGACTTCGGACACACGGATCTCGTCTTCGAGGTATTGTTTTCTTCGGTGACGTTACTCTTCGGGTGGGTGGTGTTGATCTCTGATCGGGGGTAAGTGGTGTTGATCTCTTTTTCAGATACGCCGTTGTTTCCGGATTGTGTCGGTTTTTATTTACTTATTTATTAAATTTCTTTTATTACCAGACACTTGTGAACTTTTTTACAAGTTGTTCTAATCAGTGATCCCTTTGTGTTTTGGTGTCACTCTATAGTGATGTATGAGTGAGTTTAACAATTTTAAATTCTCTGACTACTACTTCTCGTTGACTTGGAGAGTATATAACGACCGTCCTTACAGTTTACAATTTTGAGGAAACCTTCTGTTAAGTTGTTAAAAAATATTACAATTTGGATATGAATGGTATGTTGAGTTGTCAAAGTGCAGATTCATAAATAGGTTCACTTCACTTTTACATGTAGGGGTGTTTCTGAATATGTACTACAAGTATCGTCTAAATAAGTATTATTTTCAGTCTTTGTTGGGTCACTTATCTATTCGGTTAATACCATATAAGTGTCTTACCTTGTGACAAGTGGTTACTTGTCACTATAGCAAATTGTCTTAAGACGAGTTCTTACCTGTTGACTATGTTATGGTTTCTACATAGAGTTTTTTGTAAAACGACTCATTTATTCGGTCCGTGTTCTCCCATGTATGACATACTAAGGTAAATACACTTTAAGATCTTTTCAGTGAGACATCCCTGTCTTTCGTCCAGCTACCAACGGATTAACGGACACTGACCCCTTCCTCCACCTTAACTGATGTTTCCTTGCACTGTTTTGTATAATACGAGTAATCGAGTCAGGACAGACTGGGAAACACTGAGACACCTGACATCGGACCGTCCGAGGAGACAGGTACCCTAAAAGGTTATTATGATCTCACCCAACGGTAAAAGAGGAGGGCTCCTAGAGGGGTTGGACTCCTAGTTTGGGGTCAGAGAACGTAGAGGACGTCACGTCCACCTAAGAAACAGAGACTCGGTGACCCTTTCGGGCTGTTATACAACCCCCACCACCTCTACATATAGAACTAACATTACTACCAACGTATCCAGTCTGTATGTGACCCGTTTTGTGTAACTGGACATGTGAATATCACCATGTAAAATAACATACATTTAATATGGTGTCACTTCAACTACGAAAATTTTATAAATAAATAAACCGACGTGACCCAGAACCAACACCGTGTACCCTAAAAGTTAGAAGAAACGTCGTACACCCTAGATCAAGGGACTGGTCCTTGACTTGGACCCGGGGGACACAACCCTCAGAATTGGTGACCTGGTGATCTCTTCAGTGTGTTCTTTGAACTAAATTTGTCCTTTTTTGTCTTCTGTAACTACAAACCTATCCTACCCCATCATACTTCGATAGTTCTTTCGACTCACGGTTTCTTAACTACTAAAACTAGACACCACAACCTCTTCTGAGAAGTCTCAGGGAACCTGTCGTTCCTCTAGGTTGGTCAGGTAGGATTTCCTTTAGTCAGGACTTATAAGTAACCTTCCTGACTACGACTTCGACTTTGAGGTTTTGAAACCGGTGGACTACACTTCCTGAGTAAACTTTTCTGGGACTACGACCCTTTCTAATTTCCGTCCTCCTCTTCCCCTGCTGTCTCCTACTCTACCAACCTACCGTAGTGACTGAGTTACCTGTACTCAAACTCATTTGAGACCCTCAACGACTACCTGTCCCTCCAGACCGCGTGACGTCAGGTACCCCAACGTTTCTCAGTCTGTGCTGACTCACTGACTTGACTTGACTTGACTCATACTTCGTTGGGTCACGAAGACGAGTCTTGTTCATCTTTTCGGTCTAGTTAATGATGTTAGAATAGAATTTCTATAGTCTCTCGACACTTTCGTTTTTCCAACTTCCTTTATTTTAAGGTCTCTCCCTTCTTAAAAGTTTGTTTACGACTCCTAGGAGCACAGAGAGGTCTCAGGAGACGTTTAGGACCCATACCAGGTTTCTTAGACCCGAACCAGGTCCGTACCCCGGTGAAGACTCTGTATCACTTCGGTCGTCTTGAAAGTCTTCAACACAACTCCCACCTCCCTAGTTGGTCTCTAAGCTCCCCGAAGTTCTTTGACTGAAGACTCCTGAAGGGTCCACCAGGTCACCCAATTCTTAGGTGGAACGTTACGTCTCCTACACCCAAGGTAGGGACCAGTCCCTTGATTTTAAGGTGTACGACACCTCGTTGATATGGGTGTGACGTTGTTTTCTAGGACGTCCTACGTCGATTCTGGGTAACGTCGGTTTATTTATTTATTTATGTTTTTATCTTTTCTTTACCTGGAGGATGAATTCTGTAAACGATTTAACGTTTTGAACCGACCCATCCTCTGATTTATCGATTTGGTTTTAGAGTCTTTTGGTCTCAATGTTGAGGGTACCATAGGTCTATAAATTATGTATCCTCTGTTTTAGGATGACCCCCTTTCCGGAACTCTCGTTGTCCATTCTAGACCTTCAAGAACGTTCACACCATTTAACGGTGACTACTTGGTGTCGCTGAAAGAGGGAACCCAATAAACGGTCAGACTGAGTCTTTACCTGACGTTTAAGTCTAAAAACGGGGTCTTGTTTTCAGACGACGGTGTCAAGTTTTGTTTTAGGTTCACCCTGAAGGGATCACCAGGTCACCAATCGTGATGTGGAAGGTTACATCCCCACGTCCAGGTTAGGGACCTACCCCTCGACCCTAGGGTGTTCGAAGCGTCGGTCTTCCGTTTTGTACCTTGTCTCCGTTATAACATTGTTTTAAGTTTTTTTTGAAATCTTTACCAGGTGTAAAAATTTTTTTAGAAAAAAAATAAAAATAAAACTGAAATAAAACGAAATGTTATGACACAACCAAAACGGTATGTACATGTGGACACCGACTAAGTACAGTTACATACCGTTTTTTTTTTTAGAAATTTTTCTTTCTTTTCTTTTAGGTTTATCAACAACAACAAGACAACCATTCAGTACAGACTGAGAAACGCTGGGACACCTGACATCGGACGGTCCGAGGAGACGGGTACCCTATAAGGTCCGTTCTTATGACCTCACCCGACGGTGAAAGAAGAGGTCCAGGTGACAACGTTTGACGTAGATTAAGTCTTTTGACTTGTGTTTAGTTGTCTTTACTCTGTAGGGGTTCTCTCCCCAGTTCTCGGTCTAGACAGTCCTCACCCACCTCCCCAGTGTCAGGAACACTACAGGAGAAGGTTGGGTGTCAAACCCCCGTCCTTTGGGTTCAATCCTTAAGTCAATGAGTCGTAATCTTTGTGTCTCGACTCCCCGAACGGACCACCAGGTCATCACTTCTTAGGTGGAACGTTACGTTCCCTGTAGACAAGCTAGGGACCAGGTCCTTCTAAGGGGTTCGAGGTCTAGTTGATTCGAAGACACGACGTTGATGACTCAACACATGACGTTGATGGTCTCGGTCACACGAGATTCTTGACACGAGATACTGTTCTCTTTGGTGACGTTACTCTTCGGGTACGTGGCGTTGCTTCTCATCAGGGGTGAACGGCCTTGACCTCTTTAGGGTTCGTGTCTTTGTTTCTGGGTAGCGTCGGTTTTTTATTTTGTTTATTTTATTTAGATGTTTCTTTTTCTTTCTTTTCTTTGTCTCAACCACCCCTCGAGTTTGTATCTATCAGGATAATCTCCTAGTTGGGAAAGGACACCCGTGGACACTCACTGGGTCTACCAGGTCGGTCATACGTGTCGCAACAGTGTCGAGACCGGGGGTGTCTCCCGACGGGATTTAGACATTGTCCGGAGCTCACACTCAAGATAAATAACTCGATATGGACGAAAGTAAAGTCGTGTCGCGTATCGTCCAAAAGTGAATGTCTGTGCTGGTCCGTTAATCCTAGACAACTAAGTCCTAAAAAAAATTTGGTCGTCTACAAAAAAAGTCGTCGTCGTTTCTGTGATGTCCCGGTCTATCAGTACAAGGTTCGGGTTCACTGTCCGTTCCAAAAGGCTTCGGGAAAAATAGAACAGTTTGAAACTCAGGTTTAACTAGGTGAGTTTTACACGTGGAGTCCGGTCTTTTAGTAGTCGGAGACTCTCGACAGTCTGTATCCTGTTCCTGGCTGACATATCGTGTCTGTTGAGACGAGTTATAAGACATTCTTAGATTTACCCTTCTCTTGAACTTCTTACCTATGTGCATATACATATTGACTCAGTGAAACGACATATGGATTTTTATTATGTCATAGTAATTAGTCAATATACATACGAACAAGCCAGCACAGACTGAGAAATACTGGGATACCTGATATCGGACGGTCCTAAGAGACAGGTACTTTAAAGGGTCCATTTTTGTGACCTCGTCCATAAAGGAAGAGGTCCTCTAGAAGGGTTCGGTTCCTAGCTTGGGCTGAGTAGAGGACGTGGCCGTCCACCCAAGAAATGGTGACACGGTGGACCCTTCGGGTAATTAGTTGATATGAGGTTATATTTTATTTTGAATTTTTTTATTCTCAACAGTCTATATGTTAAAGTGTTCTCGAGGAATTTTTTACCCGAAGGGACTATCGAGTCAACCATTTCTTAGGTGGACGTCATACCCTCTGGACCCAAGTTAGGGACCCAACCCTTCTAGGGGACCTCTTCCGTTTCCGATGGGTGAGGTCATAAGACCGGACCTCTTAAGGTACCTGTCAGGTGCCTCAGGGTTTCTCAACCTGTACTGACTCACTGAAAATAAAAATGAAAGAAATCTTTTGACTTTTTTTTAAAAAATTAGAAACTCACCGAAATAATTCGTTAAGTACTTAGGCCGTCGTCGTCGTAGGGTAGATCGTTCATATATGTGTGAGTGACTTTTAACGAATTTTGAGGTTTTCACGTAGAAATATACCTCTAACCGAGAGAAAAATACAACAGAGTAAAAAAGGGAACCTGAAGTTATCCGTTTACAGTAACAATTTCTAGTAGAGAATAACCCTGAAGGGACCACCAGGTCACCAATTCTGTGACGTGAGGGTGACGTTCCCAGTACTCAAGTTAGGGACCAGTCCCTTGATTCTAGGACTTACGGTTTTACTCTCCAGTTTTTTATTTTAGATTTTTTTTCTTTTCTAGTGGTGGGTACCTTTGAACAAGACAAATGTTATGAGTTTTCTCAAGTAGGATTAGGTAGGTAGTCACCGTTTTTTCGTTTCTTAAACTCAGAGGGATGAAACGTCGAGAAGGATATTCCTACTAGGGAGATCTTAAATACTTTAATTTTCGTGAATTGTAAAATATAGTTAAAATGGTATGTCGGTATACGTTCTCATTGTTCTATGTTTCGTTGATTTTATGGTGAGAAAAAAAGGAGTAACTTTAAAGTGAGTTTGAAGATCTTCAGTTAAATCGTGAATGTTCTAATTATATCGAAAGTCCTTTTTAGTGCCGACCATACGTTCACCCTTCTGCCTTAAATCCTCGGGAAAGAGGAGAAGGACCTCCTCTTTTGTTTTTGATCTTCGTAGTGAGTCGGACGTACAAAGGAGGAGTGCAATCGGTCGTACCGGTTTTCGTCGGTCCCGTGGGTCACTCGGTCGACAGGATCCTTACTAGATAATGAGTATAAGGTATTCATTGAAAATGGATCCCGAAGGGACTACCGAGTCACCTTTTCTTAAGTCGACGGTTACGTCCTCTGTGTCCAAACTAGGGACCCAGTCCTTCTAGGGAGCCACTTCCTTTACCGTTGGGTGAGGTCATAAGAACGGACCTCTTATGGTACCTGTCTCCTCGGACGTCCGATATTAGGTGACTCAGCGTTTCTCAGCCTATGCTGAATAGTTGATTTGTTGTTGTTGAAGATGAAGAGTGTTGTCTACCGTTGAGTCACGATAAAGTATGGTACCTACTGAGGTGTTAGTGGGTCCTTGTTTTAAAGTAGTATTGTGTAGGGAAGTAGAAGTAAAGGAGAAGACTTCGTTACGATAACGACTTCTAGTCACTCAATCTCCACCCAGATCACTTAGGGTGAAGACTGTGGTAAACATAGTCTCCAGAGGTTCTGTTGGTCGGGGTCTCAGTTACTGAGTGATACTCCTGAGTATCCTAATTTGGAGATCAGTATAAGCACCGACAACCAATAGGAATACTTTCCTACGTCTTCTCTATTTCGTTTTAGTCGTTCCCCTTTTCCATGTACTCGGTTCAGACTTCCTTTGATGTCTCTTCGAATACTATCAGAAGGAGGTTATCTCAATGTGTTTACCATGTATTAAGGAGGTGGTTTCTCAACACATTATACTTTCACTTCACTTTCAGCGAGTCAGCACAGGTTGAGAAACGCTAGGGTACCTGATATGTCAGGTACCTTAAGAGGTCCGGTCTTATGACCTCACCCATCGAAAAGGAAGAGGTCCCCTAGAAGGGTTGGGTCCCTAGCTTGGGTCCACAGGGCGTAACGTCCGTCTAAGAAATGGTCGATTCGGTGTTCCCTTCGGGTACACTATATGACATGTTATTATTTTACCTACTTGACGACGATATAAGTCGTTGAACCTACTTATAGGGTGTATATTGTAACTCGCTTTCTACGGTCGGTGTTTTCTCATGTATGACTTACTAAAGTGAATTTACTTCCAGTTTTGGGGTCTTTTTAAGTAGACCCAATAATCTTCTATTCTATCACAAATGGAGAGTCCTTCTCCAGTCTCCATCATGATCTTCTCCGTACTCCCCTTTAAAGACCCTAGCACAATTACAAGACAAGGAACTAACCTACTACCATATAAGTGAAATCTTTTAAGTAATTTTAATTTTAAGTAAATGGTTAGTACGTAAGAGGACAAACAATACGAATATAATTTAAAAAATAGTTTCCCTGAAGAGATCGTCAGGTGACCAATTCTGAAGTGAGGATTTACGTCTCCGTCCTCGATTCTAGGGTGTACGGAGTGACCGGTTTTTTGGTTTTGTCTTTTGTCTTTGTTATAACCTTGTTTAAGTTGTCACTGAAATTTTGTTTGTTGGGTATACATATGAATACCGACTGAGTACAACTATATGCCGTCTTTAGTTATGTTATAACATTTCGTTAATAGGAGGTTAATTTTAAAAAAATTAGTTCTTTTTCACAATTTAAAAGTTAAGAAAAATAAAGTGATATAAAAGTAGAACTTTGTAAAAAACTATACAACCGGTACTCTAAAATACAAATACTCTTCTGATTTCTTAAATGATTCGAATAAATATTCATTGATTTATACTTTTGATGTGATATCAAAGAATATAGTTTAGATTGAGGAGGTTGAGTTTCTAGACAGTATTGGAAGTGTTCACATTTATTCTCCTTCAAGATTCTGAGACTTGAGGGTTACATCCCCCGAGTCCAAGCTAGGAACCAGTCCCTTGATCTAGGTGTACGGTATTGATTCTCAAGCTACGTCATTACTTCTGGCCTCTAGGACTCGCTTCGTTTATTCTGGACCACGTCGGTTTATTTAATGACTAAACAAAAACATTGTTTATACCGTTGGGTGAGGTCATGAGAACGGACCTTTTAGGGTACCTGCCCCCTCGGACCACCCGACGGTAGATACCCCAGCGTATCTCAGCCTGTGCTGACTTCGCTGAATCGTCGTCGTCATCGTGTGACGGTGGTCGTTATACACTCTCCTAGGAAAAGAATCACAAGGTTCGTCGCGACTGAAGCATTCAGTAGAAGACAAAACGGTTAATTACCGATCTTTTACTACAGAATAAAAACGAAATTGACGGTAAAGGGACCTATTATTTCCGTCTCGTAGAAAAGTATTCAAAATAACCGGAGAACCTAAAAAAGTAAGATATTAAACAGATAAATATAAAAAACGGGTTAGAAGAACCAATAATAAGAAAATAAGTATGTCGACAGAAAGTAAACGGAACGTACGATGTTAGGACGGGTAACGAAACAAATGTCAGTAGTAGACGGATCCTAAAAATAACTATAAAATAATATGCCTGAACTCTCAGGAATAGTATTTCCATGGACAGGTAGTGTTTTGACATGTGTTTTAAAGAAGTCAAAAGAAGGTTATAGAAATGACTAAAAAAATTAGATGTTCATAAAACAAGTAACCTTAAACAGAGGACTTACCGTACTATTACCCGAAGGGTCCGCCATGATCACCATTTCTTGGGCGGACGTTTACGTTCTCTGCATTCTCTATGACCAAGCTAGGGAGGTCGTAAGAACGGACCTTTTGGAGTACCTGTCTCTTCGGACCACCCGATGTCAGGTATCCCAGGGTTTCTCATCCTGTGTTGACTTCGCTGAATCGTGTGCGTGTGCACCGTACTACGTCCTCAGTACGAAATAAAAAAAGGTCAATGTGGTCGTGGTAAAAATAAAAAAATTAAGATAAAGAATAACTTCATATCAACTAAATGTTACAACACGGTTCGAGACGACACGTCTTTTCACTGAGTCAATATGTATATATCTGTAAGAAGATATTTTTTATAAGAACAGGTAATATCAAATAGTGTCCTGTAACTGATATCAAGAGACACGACGTGTCGTCCCGGAACGACACATAGGCAGGATACATATATCAAACATATGTATCAAACATGTCGAACACACCGTAGGCGATTACGGTGTGAGGACCAGGAAGGAAGTCTGGTGTTCAGACAAGAGATACAGACACTCAGACAAGGACAGAAAAAAAAAAAAATTCAAAAAAAAAAAATAAAACATAACCCTAAATCGACTGATTGTATGTTACAACACTATCAAAGTCCACTTGTCACCTCCCTGAGTCGGTATGTATGTGGACACAGGTAAGAGGGGTCTTGGAGAGACGGTAAGTCCGACGGTGGTCGTAACTCGTCTCAGGGTACTCGATATGTCATCCAGGAACAACCAATAGATAAAATTTATATCGTCACCGTCGTGGTAAAATTTTTTATTCGGTAAGAGGATGGTTTAAGTTTATGGTGGACATGTACACTATTTTAATATAAAAAAAAGGTCCGAGATAAAGATTGTAAGGGCTATATAGACGGATCAGTATACCGTCGGGATGTGCTAAAAATAGAGTTGCCGAAATACCACTCAAGTTTGTAGACTATTCTAATTGGAGAAGAGTTAAAAGAAATACAAGTATTAAAAGAACGAAAAATACTCTGTAATAAGAAGGTACGTTCGATATACTCATAAAATGAGTTTTTAAGGAAACCCCCCTTTTTCAGGAAACCCCTAAAATTGATCGTGGTGCAATTTGAAAATTCAAGATCCTCTTTAATATAGTAATTTTTAACACGTCGAGGAATAGGTTTTCGTACCGAAAGATAAGTACGTCTAAAACAAAGTGCAAGAGTCTTTACTGAAATATACTCTGAAGGGACCACCAGGTCACCAATTCTTAGACGGAACGTTACGTCCCCTGAACCCAAGTTAGGGACCAACATTTTGGTTCTAGGACGTACGGTACCTCGTTGAGTCTGACACACGCCGTTACTTGCTAAGGCGGATTACGTTCCTTCTAGGGTGCATGGCGTCGATTCTGAGTTAACAACAACAAGTCAGCGAGTCCACACAGACTGAGAACCGTTGGGGTACCTAACATCGGACGGTCCGAGGAGACAGGTACCCTAAAGGGTCGGTTCTTATGCCCTCACCCAACGGTAACGGAAGAGGTATTCTGGACTACGTCGGTTTATTTATTCATCTAGTCAATGGTAGATAGTCGTATTTTATAGTAATTGAAATAAGGGATACACAGGTAATGTAGGGGTACTGAATACATAAAATATCGGTCTTCAAGCATGGAGAATTAGGGGAAGTGGATAAAGTGGGTAGGGGGATAGTTAGAGAGGGAGACCGTTACAGATCAAACGAGAGATACTCAGACAAACACAAAACAAACAAGTAAACAAAAACCAATAATCTAAAGTGTATATTCACCTTAGTACATCATAAACAAAAAGAGACAGACTAAATGGTAGCAAGTCAAGTCAGTGAGTCAGCACAGACTAAGAAAAACTGGGGTACCTGACGTCGTGAGGCCCGAAGAGACAGGTAGTGGTAGAGGGTCTCGAACGAGTATAGGTAACTCAGGTAACTACCATTACGGTAGGTTGGTAGAGTAGGAGACAGTAGGGGAAGAGGAGGACGGAAGTCAGAAAGGGTCGTAGTCCCAGAAAAGGTTACTCAGTCAAGAAACATAGTCAACCGGTCTCATAACCTCAAAGTCGAAGTCGTAGTCAGGAAGGTTACTTATAAGTCCTGACTAAAGGAAATCCTACCTGACCAACCTAGAGGAACGTCAGGTTCCCTGAGAGTTCTCAGAAGAGGTCGTGGCGTCAAGCTTTCGTATTCAAGAAGCCGTGAGTCGAAAGAAATACCAAGTTGAGAGTGTAGGTATGTACTGACGACCTTTTTGGTATCGGAACTGATCTACCTGGAAACAGCCGTTTCATTACAGAGACGAAAACTTATGCGAAAGATCCAACCAGTATCGAAAAGAAGGTTCCTCGTTCGCAGAAAAGTAAAGTACCGACATCAGTGGTAGACGTCACTAAAACCTCGGGTTTATTTCAGACAGTGACAAAGGTAACAAAGGGGTAGATAAACGGTACTTCACTACCCTGACCTACGGTACTAGAATCAAAAGACTTACAACTCAAAATTCGGTCGAAAAAGTGAGAGGAGAAAGTGAAAGTAGTTCTCCGAGAAATCAAGGAGAAACGAAAGACGGTATTCCCACCACAGTAGACGTATAGACTCCAATAACTATAAAGAGGGTCGTTAGAACTAAGGTCGAACACGAAGTAGGTCAGACCGTAAAGTGTACTACATGAGACGTATATTCAATTTATTGTTTCCACTACTATATGTCGGAACTAAATGGTATTCTTACTTTAGAACAGTAAAAATCGTTGTACCTGTCTGGACCTCCCATAGTACGATTTGTTTTATTTAGTCTGTCTCTTTCTGTTTATACCGGTTAAATAAAAACTGTTTCCACGATTCTGTTCAGTTAACCCTTTTTCGTTAGAAAAGTTATTTACCACGATCCTGTTGATCTATAAGTATACGTTTTCTCCCTCTACTTGGGGATGGAGTGGAGTATATTTATAATTGAGTTTTACGTAGTATGTGGATTTGTATTCTCGGTTTCATAATTTGACAATTTCTTGTGTGTCCGTGTTAGAAACATTCGGACCTAATTCGTTTCGAAGGAACTACACTATTGGTTTAGTGTTCGTTGGTTTCCTTTTCTAATTAACCTGTATCTCAAATTTTGAAAACATAAAGTTTCCCGTGTGAGTTCTTTCATTTTTGTGTTGAGTGTCCTACCCTTTTTTATAAACGTTTAGTACATATATTAATCCTAGATCATAAGTTTTACCCGAAGGGACCACCGAACCCCATTTCTTAGGTGGACGGTGATGTCCTCTACACCCAAACTAGGAACTAGGTACTTCTAGAGGACCTCTTCTTTTACCGTTGGGTGAGCTCATGAGAAAGGACCCTTTGGGGAACTTGTCTCTTCGGATCGTCCGATGTCAGGTACCCCAGCGTTTTCTCAGCCTATACTGAATCGTTGATATGTTGTTTGGTGTTGTAAGTTTTATATGTTTCTTAGGAGTGTCTAGTTGTTGTTTTTATATTGGGTTAAATTTTCGGTCGTTTTCTAAACTAATCTGTAAGAAAGTCACATCTTTACCTGTCATTTGTGTACACTTTCACGGGTAGTAATAATCGGTAGACCTTTACGTTTCCTTCTGGTGTCACTCGATGGTGAAGTATGGGACATCCTGTCGAAATTATTTTAATTATTTGTTTATTCCTGAAGGGACCACAAGTCACCAATTCTTAGACGGACGGTTACGTCCCCTGCACTCAAGTTAAGGACCAGTTCCTTCTAAGGTGCACGGAACCCCGTTGATTCGGGCACATGGTGTCGATAACTTTAGGTTTGCGAGATCTCGGACACGACGTGTTGTTCACTTCGGTGGCGTTATTCTTCGGACGGGTCGTTACTTCTGGGTCACATCAAGTCAACGAGTCAGCACAGGTTGAGGAACTTTGTGGTACCTGACGTCGTACGGTCCGAAGGAACAGGAAGTGATTGAGGACCTCGAACGAGTCTGAGTACAGGTAGTTCAGCCACTACGGTAGGTTGGTAGAGTAGGGCATAGTAGGGGAAGAGGACGGAAGTTAGAACGGGTCGTAGTTCCAAAAAGGTCACTCAGTCAAGAAACGTATCCACCGGTTTCATAACCTCTAAGTCGGAGTCGTAGTCAGGAAGGTCGCTTATAAGTCCTGACTAGAGGAAATCCTACCTGACCGACCTAGAGGAGCGTCAGGTTTCCGGAGAGTTCTCAGAAGAGGTTGTGGTGTCAAGTCTTCGTAGTTAAGAAATCCCGAGTCAAAAGATATACCAGGTTGAGAGTGTAGCTATGTACTGATGACCTTTTTTGTATTGTGATATACCTGGAAACAACCTTTTCATTATAGAGACGAAAAATTATGTGACAGATCCAACCAGTATCGAAAAGAAGGTTCCTCGTTCACAGAAAATTAAAGTACTAACGTCAATGGTAGACGTCACTAAAACCTCGGGTTCTTTTATCAGACAGGGACAAAGGTGACATGTAACAGAAGGTTACTTCTGGGTCACGTCGGTTTTTATTCACTTATTTATTTTTAAAAGTTTATTTATTTTATTGTTCACAATCGTTCTTACATCTCTTTAATCTTTGTAGTATGTAACGACGAGTCTTACATTTTACCACGTCGATGAAACCTTTCAAACCGTCGATGAGTTTTTCAATTTGTCTCTCAATGACACACTGGGTAGTTAAGTTGACGATCCAATGTACACAAGTATGTTTTTAAAGATGTGTTTACAAGTACAATCGTAAATATAATAAGTGTTATCGGTTTTCCGTCCTCGTTCAATTTACAGGTAGTTGACTATTGTCCCTCGTTTTACATGACATAGGTACTTCACCTTATAATATGTCGGTGTTTTTTCCTTACTTCATGACTATGTACGATGGTGCACCTACTCGAAACTTGTTTAATGTGATTCACCTTCTTCGGTCTGTTTATTAAGTGAAATATGCTTTACAGGTCTTGTCCGTTTAGTTATCACTGTCCTTCATTACTCACCACGGTCTCCGACCCTCCACTACTCTAGATCTCACAGAAAATCCCTACCACATTCACAAGACCTTAATATATGTCAACTAGGAACTTGTTGTACTCAAACTTGACGTACCCAGGTGAATATGTACGTAAAAAAAAAGTTATTTATGTCTGTCATGATGTACTAGACTCCAACAACCAATTTAGATGCCTACACCTTGGCGTCTATCCCTCCCCACTGACACCCTAAACTCGTAAGAGTCAACAACCATGGACGCCGCCCAGAACCTTAGTTAGGGCGTACCTGAGGTTCTCGCTAGGATTACCCTTACGAACGGGTCAAGGTGCTTACAAGATTTTTGGTGACTTTATTCTGAAGGGACCACCAGGTCATCGATTCTAAGGTGTGAGGGATACGTCCCCCGAACCCAAGTTAGGGACCAGTCTCTTGATCTAGGACGTACGACTTTGGTACTGTAACGTACGGTTTTGATTTCTAGAGCCCACGGGTTTGATTCTGGGTCACGTCGGTTCATTTATTTAATTTTTATTATTATTATTGTTCGTAACCTAACGTGTGAAAGTTTGACACTTAGAATACCATTCACTTAATGTACAATTAAAAATTTCTTTTTATTAATACTACGTCCATATTACTATTTACTGATGTCTACGTCTCAGAACCCTATCTGTTTTGGTATTCCTCCCGACGTCAAAGATTAATGGACCTCCCGTGGAAGGGTAACGAGTCGAGGTCCAACGACGAGGTACTTACGTCCAACACCGGCTCATAACTTTTTAGAGAACGTGTAAAAAGTTTTCATGGGTCTTTAGACTTGAAAGTACACTTTCTAGAGTGTCACATTTTGTAACTATTGATAATAGTGAGTTAATCCCTTTTGTAACGTTGTACCCGGTTCATTTTATGTAGACGTCCGACGTAAGATAGCGTCCGAGGATCAAACAGTGGATACCCTATGCAACAAGGACAACAAATCAGCAATTCAGCGCAGACTGAGAAAACACTGGGGTACCTGACATCGGGTGATCCGAGGAGACAGGTACCCTAAAGGGTCCGTTCTTATGACCTCACCAAACGGTAAAGGAAGAGGTCCCCTAGAAGGGCTGGGGCCCCTAGTTTGAGCGCAGAGAACAAACCATCCGTCTAAGAAATGGTGACTCGGTAGACCCTTCAGGTACCCTATACGTAGAGTTCTTAAAGACTTAAAAAAAAATGAAATAAAAATTAACCTACTGTTAATGAAATGTTATAACATTACCAAGACATAATAAATTATCGTTTTTCTCTTTGTGTTTGTCCTTTCCTATTTAGGGGGCGTTAAGGTAGTGAATTGTAAATACATTTGTTCTTTAAATGTATTCAAACGGGAAAGGTTGAGGTTCTTTATAACTTACTATTGACAATCCGTAAACCACGAATGAAGACTGACGAAGATACTTATTGTAGATATCTCCATACATATATCTCCGTTTTGTTATACGTGCGTGATAATTAGTAATATGTGCCCAGTACGATTCTTTGAGACAGAAGGGATCACCGAGTCAGTCATTTCTCAGACGGACGTTAAGGCCTCTGGGTCCGAGTTAGGGACGTAGTCCTTCTGGGTGAGGTCATAAGAACGGACGTCTTAAGGTATATGTCTTCTCGGACCACCCGATGGTCAGGTACCCCAGTGTTTCTCAACCTGTACTGACTCACTGATTGTGAAAGTGAAAGTTCTTTTAAATCGACTTATAACAAGAAATTTTATAAATAAATAACCGATGTGACCCAGAACCAACGTGGAGTACCCGAATCAACGACAATACCCTAGATGGTGTTGGTCCCTAATTTGGGTTCAGGGGACGTGACTTCCTGTCTAAGAGTTGGTGCCCCGGTGGTCTCTTCTAGGACTTATAACTTAAAACCGAAGGGTTATACAACACCCAAAGAAAGGTCTAGACGTACAAGTTGAGTTGGAACAAGAAAAATTATCGATGTAGTCAAGTCAAGTCAAGTCAAGTCAGCGAGTCAGTACAGGCTGAGAAACGCTGGGGTACTTAGCGTCGTGCGGTCCGGAAGGACAGGTAGTGGTTGAGGACCTCAAGTGAGTCTGAGTGCAGGTAGCTCAGTCACTACGGTAGGTCGGTAGAGTAGGAGCCAGCAGGGGAAGAGGAGGACGGGGGTTAGGGGGGGTCGTAGTCTCAGAAAAGGTTACTCAGTTGAGAAGTGTACTCCACCGGTTTCATGACCTCGAAGTCGAAATCGTAGTCGGGAAGGTTTCTTTAGGGTCCCGACTAGAGGAAGTCTTACCTGACCAACCTAGAGGAACGTCAGGTTCCCTGAGAGTTCTCAGAAGAGGTTATGGTATCAAGTTTTCGTAGTTAAGAAGCCGCGAGTCGGAAGAAGTGTCAGGTTGAGAGTGTAGGTATGTACTGGTGTCCTTTTTGGTATCGGAACTGATCTGCCTGGAATCAGCCGTTTCATTACAGAGACGAAAACTTATATGATAGATCCAACCAGTATTGAAAAGAAGGTTCCTCATTCGCAGAAAATTAAAGTACCGACGTCAGTGGTAGACGTCACTAAAACCTCGGGGTTTTTTATGTCAGACTGTGACTAAGGTGACAAAGGGGTATCATAAGATTTTAAAAAACTACTATTAATGGATCGGTCAGGATATAACTCTCCGTGACTTCGACAAAGGTTACAAAAGCGATAAATCTTTTATTTGACGTGACTTCTAGGAACTCGGATACAGAAATATATTAGTTTTATAAAACACCTTAACTAAATATATGTACCTTACCGATTCAGTGTCCCATATGTACCGAAGAATTTTAAAAAATAACTTCATATCAACTAAATGTTACGACACAATAAAAGAAGACATGTCGTTTCACTAAGTCATCCTAAATACTCAAAAATAAATAAATAAAAAATGGAAAACCCGGTGTGGCACTCCTTACACCATAAAATAATATCAAGGGGTTGGTCCTTATCTTGGGCTCGCGGGACGTCACTTTCGTTCCTCAGAATTGGTGACCAGGTAGTCCCTTCAGGGTCCTATATATACAAAATTTTGACGTAAGACACTGGCACTCTAAAGAGAGATTTTGTACATCGTTAAATGTGAGGGTGGTTGTAACGAATACTCGAGCAGTAGAGGGTGCGTGTGAACCGTCCTGAACTACAATAGGTAGTCGACTTCAAGACGATCAGACTACGTGTATACCCGTACACGAGTCAGTTGAGAAACCCCAGGGCACCTGACGTCGGGTGGTCCGAGGAGACAGGTGACCTAAGAGGTCCGTCCTTATGACGTCACCCAACGGTACGGAAGGAGGTCCCCTTAGAAAGGTCGGATCCCTAGTTTGGGCCCGGAGGATGTAAGGGCCGTCTAAGAAATCGTGACTAAGTGGTCCCTTCGGAGTGAGACTACAGATGGACAGAAAATAAACTTTAGAGTAAACGTAGGGTTCAGGTGGTTTTATCTTTTCTTCGTGAAAGGGGTTAATTTACAAACTAGTCTCGTTTATAGGAGTCAGAAGAGTTGAAGTTCCCCCCTTATTTTATGGAAGAAAAGTCCACAAAGATTTTTGTTTATCTGATATGAATCTCGTCGATAGTGTCTCGTCTTCAAGTCACTCGTTGTCATCGTGGTTCGTAATGATTTTTACCATGGGACCACTACCGTCTTCAAAGTCCAGAGACCAAATGACCTCGTCTATACTTCATCTTGAGACACCCCGGTCCCGTATGAATAACCCTAAACTGAATACCTTAAACTTTAGTCTGGCAGCCCCGAGTTTAGGACCGGGTTGGTGAATGATCAAGACGCCGTATCCCGTTCAATGTATTGGAGGGACACGTAGTCAAAGGAGTAGACAGTTCACCTCGACTCCTGTCATTATTGATGATGAAGTACTCCCAATTTGATCCATTATGTGTTTTTCATTCCACGAATTTCGTCACGGATATTTCCATTCGTGATAGATTCGTCACGATAATAATGACAAAGAGGGAGACGTGAGAAAGGAGGGTACGTAGCAGGTGTTGGGAAGTCCTCTCCTCTCTTTCTTGTTCGATGAACGAGAGACAGAAATCTCAGTGAACTCACACTTTTTGGTTCCTGAACTCCCTGTACGGACACCAGGTCACCGATTCTGCGGTGTGAAGGCTACGTAACCCGAGTTGGACTCAGGGACCAACCCCTTGATCTAGTGCGTGTAGTGTCGTTTCTGACTTCTAGGACACACGACGTTGTTCTGGAGAACTTCGGTTTATTTATTTTACTTCATAAATTTTTCTTTAAAAATTTTTGGGTTCCTGAACTTTTGTCCTCTATATCTAAGCTCAGAACCGAGGTTTCTTTAATGGAGTCGCTGGAACCCGTGCAGGTACGGGAACAGATACTCTCAAAGGAGGGGAGAGCTTACCCTACCTTCACCAGAGGTCTGTGGGTAGTGACCCTCCCCAGGTCTGGGTCTGGTCTGTAGGGAAGTAACGGTGGGTCAAGGATGGTCTCGGACCCTAACTCAATCTACTATGCTCGACCAGGGTCATACCGTGGTCATTCTTGTGACATATCCGAGGTCGGAACATTTTCCTCCACCTAAGAGAGGGTCTGGTACGTCGGGTCTCAGTGTAAAATATTCAGTCGTCGGGACTCACACTCGGGAAGAGTACTCATTGGACTGTGAACCCGAAATGGGAGAGAATCTAGGTCTCGGGTTCCCTACCTTCCTAAAGTAGATCCGCTGAGGCGGTAAAAAAAGGAGTGGGAAAGCGTCGACGTCTGTTAAACCCTGTTCTTTTCTATGACACGTAGACGATCGACCACAGAGATTTGTCGCTGAAAGGTAGAGAGCTCTGTTCAGAGGTAAACATCTTTTGTTACTGTCGTGGACGGACAATCTCAGTAATATTTCTATAGTTAATCCCTCGATTGTCGTCCTTATTGCACTTAGTTCACCAAATTTTATTTTCCCTAAATAAACCAATGGAGTGAACATTCGTCCGGTATACATCCCGTCCGAGGTGATAAATATCAACTTTACCGGGGTCTACATAAAGACAAGAAGAAGGAAGAATATGTCCCACGCTCTCCCCCTCCTTATGTGTTTGTATTTCGTTTTCGAGTGGTGTAAGAGTAGAGAAATAGACAATTAATACGTTTCGTTCTTCACTTATAAAGACTAGGGTTGGGGATCTCCAGTAAAGACGAATCTTGAACACCGTATAAAAAAAGTCTGTAAAAAAAGGATGAGTAGTTGTCTGGTGTAGACTCACAATGTCTGTGTATATGTTTATGTAATATTGGGTTTATTTTAGTGCGATACACACAACTAAAAGTTTGATCAATCCCAAATAGATCTCGTCACTAATTTTTAAGTATTATTAAGTATTAGGTAACTCTGTCTTTCGTCTAACCCCCAACGGTCCAAAGGTAAACCTCTCTACGTATCCAAGACCTTGATCTGTCACCACTGCCGACGTGTCGTGATATTTCCATGGGTCACGGCGACTCAACGTGTGACATGTCACCAATGGGACCATTAACCATTTGAAAATACATTACACATAAAATGGTGTCAAAATTTTTGTATACACGAGTTCTTCTTGTCCCTCTTGTCCATTCACCTACTTATTTCTGTCCACACTCCGTTATTCCTCCCTACCCCCGAGCCCGTTTACTTTTACAGTCCGACCACTAGTGTTGAGTCGAATTAGCTAACAGTGGTATCCCCTTGTACCCGGTCTAAAATCTTAAAGTTCTATTCTGTCTCTGTCCTTAAAATATACTTTTGTCGGTTAGACCCATACACTTAATTTTTTTTTTTACATAATAAATAAATAAACCGGGTCGGTCCAGAGTCAACGTCGTGAATCCTAGAAACTAGAAGTAACCCCGTAAGTCCTAGAAATCAACACCGTACGCTCGAGAATCGACGTCGCACACCCTAGATCAAGGGACTGGTCCCTACCTTATACCGGGGGGACGTGACCCTCACATCTCAGAGTCGGTGACCTGATAGTCCCTTCTGGGTTCACTTCAAGACTTTTTGTCTCACACCCGGACGTCCAGGGGTCAAATATTGAAATCGTCGTCTACTGAATATCCCAGGGGCCTCCTCCTTTACCGTTGGGTGGGGTCATAAGAACGACCCTTTTAGGGTACCTGTCCCCTCGGACCGTCCGATATCAGGTACCCCAACGTTTCTCAGTCTATGTTGACTCGTACGTGGGTACGTCGCGTGTGTGTGTTCGATAACACAAATGGTCACTCGAGATGTTTACACGATATAGTCCTGTCCTTGGTCCGTGTCCTTCCACAGGACGTACTCACTACGAGACATTCCCCTTCAGTCAAGAAAGAGACTTTTTCCTTTGGTCGGTTCGTCTGTGACCTCACGTCTCGGAGATGGAACTCCAACCCCAAACCGTAGTCGTTTGTGACCGAGGAGGGTAAAGACGTCATCCACCTCAAATCAAAGGTAGGGTCAACTATCACCCGGAACGGTGTACTTATCGAAATCGGTTCCCTCTATACAGTCGTCGGTGGTTCCGTGTGTTTCCAAAATAAAATACAATTTTATAAATACGTAAGTAAACTGACTCGACTCAGTTGACGTCGTACGTCCCAGAAATCAACTCCGTACACTTGAGAATTAACGTCGTACACCCTAGCTTAAGGAACTGGTCCCTAGTTCAGGTCCGGGGAACGTAACCCTCACGTCTCAGAATCAGTGACCTGGTGGTCCCTTCAGGGTGTTTCCGAAATTTATGAGATCACTACCGGGAACTCTTTTCATACAGAGGAAGTCGGACCCGACGTCTTACTCGATCGTACATCCGACCACGTCTCAGTGGGTGGTTTCAGACGAGATATGGTCTGTGTGACGTCAACTGGAGGCAGACCACTAGTCCTCCGACACACGACTTCGACGACTTCAAACACCCATCTACTAATTTGTCTTAATAACTCAGTTATAGACTGACTACTGTGACAACAGTTCACAGAAAACGTGGGTTCCTCGGTTCACCCAAACCATTTAGGTTTGGGGTTAGGTACCAAGAGTTTGAAGTACCATAATTCTATCGGATGTAAAATTCAATAGAAATGTGAGAATTTTTAATAACTCCTAGGATTACGTGTACAAACACAAAGTAGAGAGTTATAAATGGTATAGTCTTTAATTTTGACTCTTTAAACTTTATGTTTTTACCATGACTTGTAATCGGTGGTCTCTTTATGGTGAGTTTTGATGTCACTCTATGGTGGAGTGTGGGTGATCCTACCGATATTAGGTTTTTCTGTCTATCAATAGTCGTTTTTACATCTCTTTAGTTTTAGTAGTATGTAGTGGTCACCCTTACATGTTACCACGTCGGTGAAACCTTTTGTCAGATCTTCAAGAAGTTTCCCAATTTGTATCTCAATCATAATGGGTTGTTAAGACGGATATCTATATGTATATATATATATATANTCAAGAAGTTTCCCAATTTGTATCTCAATCATAATGGGTTGTTAAGACGAATATCTATATGTATATATATATATATAAGTTCTCTTTATTTTTGTGTATGGGTGCGTTTTTGAACATGTGTTTACAAGTATCGTCGTAATAAGTCTTATCGATTTTCCACCTTTGTTAGACTTAAGGGGAGTCGACTACTTATCTATTTACATTACACCAGACAAGTATGTTACCTTATAAACCGTTATTTTTTCTCGTTCCAAAACTATGTCCGATGCTACACCTATTTGGAACTTTTATAATACGACTCATTTTCTTCAACCCGTGTTTTCAGGTGTATGACTTACTAAGGTATAATACAATTTACAAGTCTTATTCGTTTAGATATCTCTTCTTTCTAAGCAGTGACGGTCCCCAATCTCCACCACCCTTATCCCTCATTGACTATTACCCACCACCCCAAAGAAACCACTCCTTTCTTCTTTTAAAAGAATTTAACTAACACCACTATCAACGTATTGAAACACCTGTATGGTTGTTGTTAACCTACCATTATGACATTTATCCGTTAAAAATACCACACACTTAATATAGTGATAGTGTTATTTCGATAATACCTTTTATTTATGTGTGTGTGTTTTTTTTTTAGATACGTGTGTACGGTAATCGCCCGTCTCATTACTGTGGTAGTGTGTGCATTGGAGACCTTTTGAGGTGATTCGGGAACACCTTCTTACTTTCACTTTCCCCTTTGTATTCCGGGTCCTTAATCTCGGTTTATCCCTTTTCGAGATTACCCGATAGAAATAATTTTAAAATTAATTAATTAAACCGACATGGTCCAGAATCAACGTAGTCCACCCTAGAAAACAATGTCGCGTACCTAAGGTATCAACGTTGTGTACTCGAACACAACGTACACCCTAGAATTAAAGGGTCAGTCCCTAACTTGACCACAGGGGGCGTAACGTTCCGTTCAAGAATTGGTGACCTGGTGGTCCCTTCGGAGAGATTACCCAATAGAGATGAGGTCTCGGGGAACACCCCAGTTGGTTCCAGTTACAACATGGACATAGTGTTAAGTTCAAGACGTGACGTGTTTGGAACACGAAGGGAGAAGGAAGGTGTGTACAGATTGTGAAGTTCGACTCGAAGTCACAGTTTAACGTTGTCCTAAGTAGTCGTATACCTACCTTGTATTCTGGATCTTCAACGTAGATTGTGTGTTTGTTCGGGATTGCATAAAATCCGGATAAAGTGTTCTATATCTGAGGATCGATATGACACTCGGACTGTAGGGCTGGATCTCTCTCTTCTTTTTTTTAAATTTATCGACGGTCTTCGTGATAAATGTTAGCGGTTCTGTATCTTCTTTGAATTTACAAGTAGTTGTCTACTTACCTATTTACTCTACTCCATGTATATATGTTACTGATTATATAAGTCCGTATTTTTTTTCTTACTTTATTAGGTAAACGTCGTTCTACTTACCTGGATCTCGAATAGTATGATTCACTTAATTCAGTTTCTATTTATTATGTTTATAGTATACCATAGTGAATGTACACCTTAAAAAAATTTACTATGTTTACTTGAATAAATGTTTTGTCTATGTGACTGTCTTTTGTTTAAATACCAATTGTTTTCCCTTTTCCCCTCCCTATTTAATTCTTAACCCCTAATTTTCTATGTATGGGACCATCGAGTCGACCATTTCTTAGGTGGACGTTACGTCGTCTGGACCCAAGTCAGTGACCCAACCCTTCTAGGGGACCTCTTCCCTTGCCGATGGGTGAGGTAATAAGACCGGATCTCTTAAGGTACCTGATATATTAGGTACCCCAACGTTTCTCAGTCTGTGTTGACTCGTTGAAAGTGAAAGTGATGATATACATTTTATTTATTTGTTGTTCCTGACCAGTTCCTTGATATAAGTTATAGAACATCATTGGATATTACCTTTGTTTGATTTGTATAAATTGTATAGTGAAACGACATGTGGACTTTGTAATTTTCAGTTGATATAAAACTAATTTTAAAAAATTAAAATTTTTGGTATTTTTAATTTTTTTTTGACGATATTCGTAAAGGATCTGAAGTGTTTGTCTTTTTTCAGTTTCTACGAGTTAGAGTAATCTTAAGTCATAAGTCTTTGTAAGAGTAATTTTGATACTGTCATATGACAAAGTATAGGGCGATCAACAGTTTTTGTAGTTTCAGAGAGGTATACTCCAAAATTAGGTGTCTCACTTTGTTTTTAAGTACTCAGGTACAACTAAATTCATGTGTCAGTTTATACATTCATTACCTCTTTTCCTTACCGAGAAAGAAAGTTATCTTAAGGTTGATTGTCTACATCTTCCTCTTTCCCTGTGGGTTTTAGTGATAATCCGTTTACGAGTCATGTCGACAACGTCTGGTCTAGGTACGATTTTAAGCATCCACGTTCAGACTCCTCTTAGTTCTGAACATATCAGTGTTTCATAGAAGGGGTTCTATGAAGAATTAACGATTACCTTTTTGTCCTTGAAATGTCGTCTCTACACGTCATCTGACACGGAATTGGTTCACTGGGTCCAGTTATAGTGGGTGTTCCTGTATCACTGTACAGACTATACAACGTGACTCTTTCTACGACTTGTTTACAACGTGTCGTAGTGGACTGGTTTTTTTTCTTTCAACGTATTAAGTAAAGTTGGCACCTTTTGTCCGTTTGAGTTCGACTTCCTGTAAATTATTTTCTTGACTAACCAAGAGGAGTTTTCACAGTTCCAACCCTGAAGGGACCACTAGGTCACTGACTCTGAGGTACGAGGGTCACGTCCCCCAGGTCCAAGTTAGGGATTAGTCCCTCCGTCTAAAGGTGAACGACGTTGATTTCTAAGATGTCCGGTGTTGCTTCTAGTTTCTAGGGTGTACGACGTTTTCTAGGGTGTACCGGGTGAACCTCACCGGTTTATTTACTTATTCCAGTACTTTCTGTTCCTTTACTTCTCCTTGCCAGTGAAAGAGAACCTCCGATTCCCGTAGACTGTTGAGTCCCATCCTAGGACCTAAACAAGGACCTTGTATTTCTGTAGTCGTCTTTTTGACAATTTGCAGTTCGGTCCGACCATCAATTTAATTATTATACTACGGTAAAATTGCAGGACCCACACTAGTGAGACTTTCACTTTCACAATCAACGAGTCCGCACAGGTTGTGAAACGTTGGGGTACCTGATATTGGGTGGTCCGAGGAGACAGGTACCCTAAAAGGTCCGTTCCTATGACCTCACGTAACGATCAGGGAAGAGGTCCCCTATCAGGGTTGGGTCCCTAACTTGGACACAGAGGACGTATCGTTCGCCTAAGAAATACTCGACTCGGTAGTCCCTTCGGGAGACGATATTATGATATAATTATGATGTTATCTCAAACTAGTGAGATGACATCATAATTATAGTCCCCTTCGTCCCACTCTCTATGTGTCCCTTAAGAGACATGATCGTCGTTTAAAGGAGATTCAGATTTTACTGGATCATATCGTCGAAGGTGGAGTGAGGGAGACCCGGACTAGAGACCTCTCTTCACTCCCACAGGACTTACTCTTCGCGTCATTTCTCCACTAAATTTAGTGAATATATCCTGTCAGAAAGGTGCAGAAACAAATGTAAGTCGGCTAAAAGAACAAAGAAAAAAAGTGTGGGCTGATCAGGATCTTGGGAGAGGTTATACGGGAATTGTTAAAAAACAATTCTACCTAGGGTGACTTCTCTGGACGCCTATGTACGGATGTGAATAATACCCCACCCCAGGGTAAGGAAAAATTGGGGGTTCCTCAGAAGGACGCGCACACGTCTTTCCCTTCAAAAGGAACTGGAGTCCTCACCAGTAGAATAGAGAAATAAAGTCGTCTCGAGTCGAAGACAGTGATCGAAACAGGAACCTACAGACACACTCTTGTTTCTAAAATGAGGTGAACTGTTTGTGGTCGACTGCCCTCCGGGTAGATAGAGGATGGAGTCCAGGTGAACGGGACTCCCTTTAGGTCTACGTCCAGGATTCCCTTGATACCACTCCCGGCATGTCACTCCTTGACTCCACACACACGACACGAGTTAGCACGGGTTGAGAAACGTTGGGGTACCTGACATCGGACGGTCCTAGGAGACAGGTCCCCTAGAAGGGTTGGGTCCCTGACTTGGACACAGAGGATGTAACGTCCACCTATGAAATGATAACTCGGTGGACCCTCCTCGACTGTGGAGACCGGTTCTCCGACTCCCCTAAGGGGGTCGGGGGAAGTTCGAAAGACTTCTCACTCCGGAAGTGTCACTCCTACTCGGTCCCGAAGTTCGTTCCTAGTAGGTCTATTCGGTAGGGAGATTATGGACTGAGTGTCTTTCACACACTCTACTGGTTGCAAATAATAAAACTCGTCGAAATCTCTTTTGTTAACGACAACACTTGCCACCGGTGGTCCACCGTGTACCTATGGTTCCTTCTTTCCGTTTTTTTTTTTTTTTTTTTTTTGTTGCCGACGGTTGTAATATTTCTCTAGTCCCGAGACTCAAGTAAATATGTAAATAAGGTTCGGATTATTTCTACAGTAGTCCAAAAATAAAAGATGTCGATCCGTTGAACTAATATTCCAAGTAAACCTTCATGTCGTCCGTTTATACCCCCCCCTTAATTTTTCTTCTTCCCCTGATTTTTGTCTATAATTTTTGTTATATTTTGTTACACAACACCTACGTAGTCAATGTAGGTGTCTAGTTAGGTCTTTATCTTTGTTAACGAATACCTTTGAATATGTACGTACATGATGAAAAAATTAAGTCCTTCTTTGAAATCCCTGCAAAAATTAAATCACGATAACCTAGTTGATCTACTTGTTCGTTTGTTTTTCGGACTCAGGCAAGGAGTGTGTCCTATGGTCGAATTTAAGTTTCACATAGTTACTGGATTCACCTTTTTATGTTAGAGTATTTATTATTTTGTGATCACTCAGAGGATTACTGGACTCTCACACTCTCACCCCATATAAACGGTTTGCCAAGTAGTTTTAAGTCTCCACTACTTTCTCGTAAAACAATTTACTGGTTCGTTTTTACTTTTGGAAAGTGTCCAAGTTTTGTATTTGGGTGGTACCCGTTTAATTGATGTCTACTTTTTTACCTTTTTCTTTATAAATGTTGATCTTAGTGTTTCCCAAGTCAAGTCAAGTCAACGAGTCAGCACAGACTGAGAGACGTTGGGGTACTTAGCGTCGTGTGGTCCGGAGGGACAGGTAGTGGTTGAGGGTCTCAAGTGAGTCTGAGTGCAGGTAGCTCAGTCACTACGGTAGGTCGGTAGAGTAGGAGACAGCAGGGGAAGAGGAGGACAGGGTTAGGGAGAGTCGTAGTCTCAGAAAAGGTTACTCAGTTGAGAAGCGTACTCCACCGGTTTCATGACCTCAAAGTCGAAATCGTAGTCAGGAAGGTTTCTTTAGGGTCCCGACTAGAGGAAGTCTTACCTGACCAACCTAGAGGAAGGTCAGGTTCCCTGAGAATTTCTCAGAAGAGGTTGTGGTGTCAAGTTTTCGTAGTTAAGAACCCGCGAGTCGGAAGAAGTGTCAGGTTGAGAGTGTAGGTATGTACTGGTGTCCTTTTTGGTATCGGAACTGATCTGCCTGGAATCAGCCGTCTCATTACAGAGACGAAAACTTATACGACAGATCCAACCAGTATTGAAAAGAAGGTTCCTCATTTGCAGAAAATTAAAGTACCGACGTCAGTGGTAGACGTCACTAAAACCTCGGGTTTTTATATTTCAGACTGTGACAAAGGTGACAAAGGGGTAGATAAACGGTACTTCACTACCCTGGTCTACGGTACTAGAAACAAAAGACTTACAACTAGAAATTCGGTTGAAAAAGTGAGGGGAGGAAGTGAAAGTAGTTCTCCGAAAAATCAAGGAGAAGTGAAAGACGGTATTCCCACCACAGTAGACGTATAGACTCCAATAACTATAAAGAGGGTCGTTAGAACTAAAGTCGAACACGAAGAAGGTCGGGTCGCAAAGAGTAATACATGAGACGTATCTTCAATTTATTCGTCCCACTGTTATATGTCGGAACTGCATGAGGAAAAGGATAAAC
>SJYO01050415.1:43419131-43443123 GCA_006410555.1 Capra ibex
TTTCGTCTTTATCTACAAAAAGACCTTGAGAGAACGAAAAAGGTACTAGGTCGCCTACAACCGTTAAACTAGAGACCAAGGAGACGGAAAAGATTTTGGTCGAACTTGTAGTCCTTCAAGTGTCAAGTGCATAACGACTTCGGACCGAACCTCTTAAAACTCGTAATGAAATGATCGTACACTCTACTCACGTTAACACGCCATCAAACTCGTAAGAAACCGTAACGGAAAGAAACCCTAACCTTACTTTTGACTGTAAAAGGTTAGGACACCGGTGACGACTCAAAAGGTTTAAACGACCGTATAACTCACGTCGTGAAAGTGTCGTAGTAGAAAGTCCTAAACTTTGTAGAGTTGACCTTAAGGTAGTGAGGAGATCGAAACAAGCATTACTAGGAAACATTTCGGGTGAACTGAAGTGTAAGGTCCTACAGACCGAGATCTACTCACTAGTGTGGTAGCACTAATAGACCCAGTACTTCTAGAAAAAACATGTCAAGAAGACACATAAGAACGGTGGAGAAGAATTATAGAAGACGAAGACAATCCAGGTATGGTAAAGACAGGAAACAGCTCGGTTAGAAACGTACTTTATAAGGGAACCATAGAAATTAAAAGAACTTCTCTAGAGATCAGAAAGGGTAAGACAAGAAAAGGAGATAAAGAAACGTAACTAGCGACTTCTTCAGAAGGACTATTCCCACTATTTTCACTTTCTTCACAGAAAATAAGAAGTATTGTTCAGTCCCAGGTCATTCCTATCACTTCGGTGTGGTCAATGAACTTGTCCCTCTTAACTTGTATACCTGACATTATATTCCTTAACGGTTGAACCGTGTCTCAACAATAGATCTATTGACGTTCCCATTTTTCTCTAGGGATTCAGTCACCAAGAATTTGGAATCGGTTTGACAGGCCACCTGAACAATTTTCCGTCTGACGTCTCCTGTTGGTGGTCTCAGACTACCTAGACCATACCCCGGTCTTACTACACAAAGATTGTTCAAGGGTCGTCTATGACTACGACGACGAGACCCCTGGCGTGAGACTCCTGGTGTTGAGATTCTGTCGTATCTTCATCGTTGAAGTCCTTCGTCCCTGGTGTGGATTTCGACCCCCTTGTCTCTACGCTTCTTTCCCGTGGGCGGCTGGCCGTGACTACAAAGACTACTTTGATCAAAAAGTTCACAACGACAATAACAAATCAGCGAGTCAGCATAGGTGAGAAACGTTGAGATACCTGACATTGGGTGGTCCGAGGAGACAGGTACCGTGACCGGTCCGTTCTTATGGACTCACCCAACGGTAAAGGAAGAGGTCCCCTAGAAAGACTGGGTCCCTAGGTTAGACCCAGAGGACGTAACCGTCCTCCTAAGGAATGGTGCCTCCGTGGTCCCCTCGGGAAACGTTCACAATCTTTTGTTGTTTAACCTAAGTCCGTTACGCCAACGACGGCGGGGTGGCCGTGGTCTCACTTCTTCACAACGACTCCACAGTGAATGTTCTTGTCGTCCGTTCAGGGAAGACGTATTCCACTGGTTGGTGGGTGTCTTTCTCCAAAGGTCCTTCGTATTGAAAGTAACGATTTTGATCCCTGTGGGTCTCGTTTGGTCCTGCTGAATTAGTGGAATGAAGACATTAGAGGATCGTTTGGGGTAATGGTCCCAGATTGTATCTTGGTAGACTGTTTTGTCTTTACACCAAAAGGATCTGAAGGGAACACCAGGTCACCAATCCTTAGACGAACGGTTACGTTCACTGTGACCAAACTAGGGACCAGGTCCTTCTAAGGTGTACGTCACCCGGTTGATTCGGGTACATAGCGTCGATGGCTCGGACGTGAGATCCCGAAAGGTCAACGTTGTTCTCTCATCGAGGCGAACGACGTTGATCCCTTTCGGACGAACTTCGTTGCTTCTGGTTCCCACCGGTTTTTATTTTATTTAAGACTTATTTACTTTACACCAAAGGGTCGAGTCGTAGTGTTTCGTCCCGTATCCTCCCGCCCGACCCTCAAGCCTCTGTTATTGGAGTATTAACTATAACTGAGAAGTACTAACAGGCCCAGAAAATGTTAGATAGGAGTCCCAACGATGGTTCTCTTTGAAATATTTATCCATACTGACTAGTAAAGTCTGAGAACGGTTATACAAAAGTTATCGACGGATACTACAACACTATAATTCTTTCTATATATAGACCAGAAGTAGGGGAAAGGACTGAGTCTCAGAGACTTTGGGAACCTATTCACTATTCTCGTTATTTTCACTTTCCCCCGAAGGGGCCACCAGGTCACCAACTCTTAGGTGAAAGTTACGACCTCTATATGTAGTTAGGGACCAGGTCTTTCTAGGGTGTACGGTGTGCCGTTGATTCGGGTACGCGGTGTTAAAGACTCGGTCGCGTGGTGTTGATGACTTCGGGCACCCGGAGGTCCGACACGAGACGGGGTTCTCTTCGGTCTCCTCTTCGGGGGCGTGGTGTTTCTCCTAGGGTACGAGCGGTGTTGATCTCTTTCGGGCACACGTCGTCACTTCTAGGTCGCGTCTTTTTGTGTTTATTTAGAAAAAAATTCACTCACAGAAAATAAGAAGTATTGTTCGGGGAAAGTTGGTGTGGACTCAAGTACCACTACTTCACCGACGCCCTTTCGACTCCTCCTCCCGACCAACGATCCTTTGGTTAGGACACTAATCTCCCAACCTTGAGTCGGAAGGTTGGGGGTGGGGTGGGCAATGGAGGTCCCTTCCTTCTCTCCGACCTGTAACTAGTGGTTTCCGGTCACTAAATTGGTTGACACCGACACATTGCTTCGGAGGTACTTTTTGAGATTCTCTAGGACTCTCGAAAGACGTCCGTGCCCCCCCTCCGCCCAACACACGCCGTGTCAACGTCTCCCGTACAGACGAGACGTAGGAAGAGGGTATAGAACGGGACAGGTAGAGGAGGTAAGTTAGTGAGACCTCAACCTAGAAAAATATTATTTGGTTGTTAGATCATTCATAGACAAAAGGACTTAAGACACTCGACAAAATCGTTTAGTAACTTGGACGCCTCCCCCATAGCACCCTTGGGGGTTAAACATCGGTTGAACATGACTCCAACGTCCATTGGACTTCTGGGTGATCAACGTTATCCATAGACTCTCAATCCCCAATCTGAGCACCCTGTCTCAGGAATTTGGCACCCTAGAGTCCGCTTGAAGTCCATCTACCATAGTCTTGACTTGACTTAAGATTCTGTAGGTCAACCACAGGGGTCTCTTCGCCGACGACGACGACGACGATTCAACGAAGTCAGCACAGGCTGAGACACGCTGGGGTATCCACCGTTGGGTGGTCCGAGGAGACAGGGAACCTAAGAGGTCCGTTCTTATGACCTCACCCGACGGTAAAGGAAGAGGTGGCCTCTTCACCTCTTGAATAAATTTTATGTAAATAAACCGAAGCAGTCCAGAATCAACACCACACGTCCTAGTCATCGGGGTGCCGTATACCCTAGAATCAAGGGACTGTTCCCTAGTTTGGGCTCAGGGAACGTGACCTTCCCTGACTTGGTGACCTTCAGGGGCTAACCTCTTAAAGAACCACACCCTTTCCACTGGTCATACCTTTCGACTCACCACTCATCTGCTTCTTTTTCTCAGACAAGGAAAAGTGACGGATGGTCGGTTATCCCCATTTTAAGGATGAAAAATAATATCGTATTTCCCGAGAAGTTTCAATTGAAGTCAATGTCGGACGGAGAGTAGAGAAAGGACTTGAAATACAAGGTCTTTATATCTTTAGAAACTCAAAGGATTTCGTTTAGTACAAGAGTTCAACGATACGAAACTTGTATGATAACGGAAAAGATAACTTTTCGAGACACCGAGTCTACCTTTCTTAGACGGACGTTCCGTCCGCTGGGTCCAAGTTAGCGGACCTTTTCCCTTACTGATGGGTGAGGTCATAAGAACGGATCTCTTATGGTACCTGTCTCCTCTGACCGCCCGATATCAGGTTCCCCAGCGTTTCTCAGCCTATGCTGACTCACTGATTGTGAAAGTAGACGACTTTTCGTGCATTTAGAGAAAAAATCTCTTTTTGTCTTCTAGTCTTATGCACGGAGGGGAAATTCTTACCTTCAATCAAAACTAGGTATTACACAATAAACTTCCTTTTTTTGCTACAGCTCCGTTTACACAAGAACTTAAGGTGTCATAAATGACAAGAGGTCGAAAATTGTGGGTCCCTCTTTTTTCTATTCTTGTGAGGGTCACGATTACTTTGAACAATCAAAAAGAAAGGACAATTTCTATAAATATGAACTTAAGAAGAATTCCAGACTATATAAAAATCCACTTTAGGTATTTACTTTTCGTTACCAATGAAGTTTTCAATCTCTACCAAATATGTCAGTATAGTCTGTTAATTTTTTAAACCATTATTAAAAGATTCGAACAAGAATTTAAACTTTCAATAATTCTAGGAATACACCAATACACCAACTCTCACTCAAACAAAAAAAAGGGGGAGTGAAAGATGACGTTAATAATAAAAAAAATTAGTTCACTAAATACTGGTCAGAATAAACCAAAAAGAGGTCGTATTTAAGGGGACACTTCTTTCTGAAGGTTCCGTTTGAGACCCGAAAAATATCCTAAGACGACCTAAGTCATTGAAGGAGGTCCTTCAATCAGTCTTTCAGTACAGACTGAGACACTGGAGTACCTGACATCGGACGGTCCGAGGAGACAGGTACCTTAAGAGGTCCGTGACCCCTACTACTGATGTCGGTACTTAAATTTTCTACAAACGAGGAACCTTCCTTTCGATATTGTTTGGATCTGTCGTATAATTTTTCGTCTCTGTGGTGAAATGGTTGTTTTCAGGCATATCAGTTTCGATACCAAAAAGGTCATCAGTACATTCCTACACTTTAAACCTGGTATTTCTTCCGACTCGTGACTTCTTGACTACGAAAGTTTAACACCACGACCTCTTCTAAGATCTCTCAGGGAACCTGTCGTTCCTATAGTTTGGTCAGTTAGGATTTCCTTTAGTTGAGACTTATAAGTAACCTTCCTGACTACGACTTCGACTTCGAGGTTATAAAACCGGTGGACTACGTTTCTCGACTGGGTGACCTTTTCTGGGCCTACGACCCTTTATACCTTCCGTCCTCTTCCCCTGTCGTCTCTTGCTCTATCAATCTACCGTAGTCACTAAGTTACCTGTACTTAAACTCGTTTGAGACCCTCTGTCACCTCCTGTCTTCTTGGACCTCACGACGTCAGAGACCCCAGCTTGTCAGTCTGTGTTGAATCGTTGACTTGTTGTTGTTGTTACTCCCTTAACCTAATGTTGAGAAACGTACTGGTAGAAAGGTGATAAGCCTAGGAGGAAAATCCGGCATTGACACCCACAACCAGAAGTCTGAGGTGTAAAACCCGTGTCATAGAAAGGATCACACCTGTTGGTAGTTTACTGGTGACTCACTCACACTGTCGTGAAAACTATTTTTTGGTTTAAGGTTATGTCGGGGTTACTACTAATAAATTGAAGTCCGTTCAAAAAAAGAAAAAAAAATTAAAATCCGGTGTGGTGACTGGACCTACGTCCTAGAAGTGCAGGATTGGTCCCTAGATTGGACACGGAGGACGTCACCTTCCCGCCTCAGAGTTGGTGACCCGGTAGTCCCTTCAGGGATTGGAACCCGTTCAAATACCAACGGACCGAGAGACGACTGAGTGTCTCAAGTCACCCGTCCTCACTCGCGAGACCTTAGTCTAACGAGTCAAACCGTCAACGGGTCAAGACGTCTGAACCTGTTTACTAACTTGACGGGTCCCGGACGGTCGAAATACATGTCTTATACCTACCACTACTACCAAGGATGGAAGAGACAGGGTCACTCCTAATTTACTCCACTACGCACAAAGGAAGTCTCGTGTCACGAACTCTGAAATCTGTCTCACATTTACAAGCGACAACCTCAATACCTTTATGCCAGATACCATGAGTGAAGTACCACAAAAGAAATTATTAAAATTAAATAACTAACTAACCGACACGACCCAGAAGCAACGACGAACCCAAAAAGAGATCAGCCCCTCTTGTCCTCGATGAGAGAACAAAGCCTCGTACCCGAGGTTCCCCGAAGGGTCCGCACGATCACCATTTCTTGAGTAGACGGTTTCGTCCTCTTCTTTCTCTCCACCCAAGCTAACGACCCAGTCCTTCTAGGGGACCTCCTCCCGTATTATTGGGTGAGGTCTCAACAATAAGAACGGACCTCTTAGGGTACCTGTCTCTTCGGACCACCCGATGTCCGTGTTGACTTCACTGAATCGTACGTACGTACCCGAGGTCCCGTGTGCCCGAAGTCATCAACATAGAGGACCCGAGATCTCGTGTCTGAGTTATCAACGAGACTCCGTACACCCTGGAAGGACCTACTCCCTAGTTTGGGTACAGGGGACGTAACCGTCCGTCTAAGAAATAGTGACTCGGTGGTCCTTTCGGGGTATCACAACACAAAATTCTTGATTTTCCTCACTACATAAGTCACCAACTGTCGTTAGACGTATCTCCCTCGTGAGGACGAACAGAGAAAGTGAACAAGACTCCGTCAAAGCAGAGGAAAGTTACGTGGGTCTACTCGTCGATCGAGACGATGAAGAACAAATAGTGGGTCCTTTTTTTTTTACAATAAGAGGTTTTCTTCCTGACGACCGAATACGGTCCTTTCGATTGTCTCACCTCAAGTTCCCGTCGTAACTCCTGACCACTCTCGGTTCCATCCACGATCGAACGGTCCCGATGGTATTGTCTCATGGTGTCTGGTCTACCGAATTTGTTGACTTTGACTAAAAGAGTGTCAAGACATTCAGGTCGCACTTCCACGGTCCTCCCGACCAAAGAGAGTTCCGGAGAGAGGAGCCGAACGTCTGCCGGCGGAAGAGGGACACAAGAGTGTACTGGAAAAGAGACCCACATGTACGGGAACCACAGCAAAGGAGAAGATTGTTCCTGTGGTCAAGATACCCCAATCCCGAGATCCGAAAGTTGAAGTAAATTCGAGTCAAAAGAGATTTGAGTCAGTATGAACCCGTAGTCCCGAAGTCACATGCCTAAACTTCTCCCCTCCCGTACAAAGTTAGGTCTTGTTACACGATTCCGACCTCCACTCGTCCCTCGTCTTGGTCTAGTGTCTCCCGGAACCCTCCGGACAAACCCTCAAAGAAGAACTGGGTGGATGGATACTTCCAGGGGCCCCTTAACCGAGGTACGTCTCAGGGGAAAGACAGGAAATGGAAAGTCCGTCCTGATTCGTGTCGAGTTGTCACGTCAAAAGTTCCATCGGACCTTAGGATTAAGGAACGATCGTATCACCAATCCTAGGGTCCGAAAGTGACGATACCGGGTCCAAGTTAGAGAGACCAACCCCTTTGTCTCTAGGGCTTTCAACGTATCGTGTCGAACCGGTCTTCTTTTTTTTCAACGGGCCCATTCTCGTCTGGGTTACCCTTAGTGATTTCTCCTCGACTGACCTCTCGTTCGTGTGGACCCTCCCTCGTACGTTTAATCTACGTTTACTGTCGCGTGTGTGTGGGTATGGGGTCAATCCGAAGAAAGAAACCCAGTCACCAGGTTCCGAAAACTTTTTCTCAGATTTGGGCTTGTCTCGTCAGGTATTTAAGGATACAGGTGGTTTAGACTTACGGGTAACTGGTCCCTAACAAGATCCGGGACCCCGACAACGTCTCAAATCCTAGATCTGGACGTGACAGGTTATTTAATAAGAGTTATACTTCGTGAATTTTGTACCGATCAGACTTAACTCTACACGACTTCATATTTTACCCCGAAAGGTCCCCCGAGTCTCGATTTCTTAGATGGACGGTTACGTCCACTACGTTTTCTGTACCCAAACGACATCTCATCTTTGATGGTGTTGTAATATTTCTTTGATATGAGGTTTTTATTTTTTTTTTTCTTTCTTAATGAGTGTGTGTGTGTGTGTTTTCCTTACGTCGGGACACTGTGAAACTATAATAGGGTCACTCTCACTAAAATCCGAAGGTTGGAGGTCTTAACATTTTGTCATTTCAACACAACAATCTCCGGTGATTTAGACACTGACATCCCTTTCTCGTTTAATCGGTTCTACTGTATCATTCCGAGAGAACGGGGAGCCGTAGAACCAGAACGGGGTGCAAAACATTTATTACTAGTACAGTGTCGACTCTAATAAATTTCGTGACGTGTACACATAGTGTTCCATGAGTGAACTGGTTCCCGATGAAAACCAGACACCCCGATATATTCGGGGTGGACCTTTCGGGAACGTCCATACACGGAAATACAATACCAACGACAATGCCGACGACGTATTCGATCCTCTCTTCCAATACAATACCGACAACGGGCCGCTCTTATTTGTACAGACGTCAAAGATGCAGAGGAGTTCAAAAGAAGGTCGAAGGAGAGAGTACGGACCGGATGGGACCCAAGTCGTTTGGCACACTCTTCACTCTGTCACTATTTAACAATGTCCTCGACATCCTTTGAGGGTACGGACGGCCTATAAAGAAAGGAAGAAGGAAGAAAGGAAAGAAAAAAGACCATAAAGAAACTCAGTGTAAGGAGTAATCGACTCTCTCGGTGAAGGAAGATTCCACGTCATCCCGTTCAAGACCGACCCAGAAGTTATCGGGGTCTCCCAGATAAGTTTGGAAAGGAGACATGATTTCAACTATTCGTTCCTCTAACCCCTTTGATACACCTCAAGACCATTTCTCCTGACCGCACGTGTACGAGTCAGCGAGTCAGCACAGGCTGAGAGACGCTAAGGGTCCGAGGAGACAGGTACTTTAAAAGGTCCGTCCTTATGACCTCACCCAACGGTAAAGGAAGCGGTCCCCTAGAAGAGTTGGGTCCTTAGTTTGGGTTCAAAGGACGTAAAGGATGTAACGTCCTAAAAAATGACGACTCGGTGGACCCTTCGGACTCCTGACCGTATAAACAGACGTTACCGGTAGTCGTATCTACCTTTCTGCAGTCTATAGAAAGATATTAATCCTGTTCATGGGTTTTTGACCTATCAACAAGTTGTACGATTCAGGAAATTTACTCTATTTAGTAGAGTAAATTGAGACTTTTGTTGGGATACTAAATCTATTGATAGTCATAGAGTAAAAAATTATTTTGTAAAAATGTTTTATAACTATAAATAAAACGATACGGCCCAGAATCAACACCGTAAACCCTAGAGGTCAAAAGTAACTCTATACATCCTAGACAAAATCAACTAGATTGGGTCTGGGGGACGTGACCCTACCACTTCAGAATCGGTGACCTGATGGTTCCTTCAGGGATCGTAGGGTAAAATTTGTATTCCTTTGTTTCAGACTCTCCAACTCATTAAACGGGTGTTACTGATTCTGTCTTTTTGTATTCGGTTCTCGATTTGAATCCGAATGTATAACGACTCTTGGTGGGAAATGACTACGCTCTCTGATACTGCTTGTCCTACCTAGGTATTCAAAGGAAGTAAGTAGAGTGTCCATCGACCCAGGGACACAAGTCGTAAGTCCCATCTCACTACTTGTTGAGTCCGGTCCGAGAACCTCGTACCTTCAGTGTAAGATGGTCTTCCTGTGGTCGTTGACTCTTCAGTCGGGTGATACTCCTTTCACTACTACTCTCCACTCTCCTTCTCTCTCCACTCTCCTTCACCTGTCCTACCCCTCCTCTGAAAGACTTCGTTATACACCAAGACTTGAACTTTCGGGTGACGGGAGGCTTCTCACAGTATTGGTTTAAGTAGTACAAGGGATAGAAAAGAAAGGGAACCATTAAGGGGGTTGTGTTCGAGGAGAACAGGAGAGTCCAAGAGAGTAGAGGTAGTAAGAGACACGACAGGAGACGAGATGGGCGAGGACGGAGGGAGGTAGGAAGGGTTTAAGACGGTGACGTTGGGGACATTCGGAAAGAGAGTTACAAGGGAGTGTGAGAATGGAATTGATTGTGGTCTAAGAAGAGGTCTCTAATACGGGTGTTAGAAATGACTTCCGCGAAGTAGGTGGGTGAGCGGTTTGTGAAGTTCCAGACCTCCTCCTCTCCCCTCATTAGTCCTATACGATGCCTTTGTTTACTTGGGTTTAGGTTCACTGAGCGTATTTCCATCTCTGAGGGAGTACGCGGTACAGGTTGAACCCACCGGGTTCAAGAGGTGTACGAGGAAGGAAGTGGGTCTGACTACCTCGTCACAGATTTTGTGGTGGTTAGAGGACCGACTCCCTTTTTTCTACACTTGCCGGTACTCGACCGAGAACCTCAAAGTCGAGTTTTCTCTATATGTAGCTACACAATAAAGTAACCGCTTTCGTCCAGTACACCGGTTCGAACTATAGTTTACAGAAATCTGAGACGATAGGGAATCGTTGAGTCACGACAAAGGTCTATAATAGTTAGAAAGGGGTGTGAGAACAAAATTTAGAACAACAACAACAAGTAATCGATTCAGTACAGGCTGAGAAACACTGGCGCACCTGACGTCGAACGGTCCGAAGGGACAGGAAGTAGTAGAGGGCCTCCAACGAGTTTGAGTACAGGTGACTCAGTCACTACGGTAGGTTGGTAGAACAGGAGACAGTAGGGGAAGAGAAGGACGGAAGTTAGAAAGGGTCGTAGTCCCAGAAAAAGTTACTCAGCCGGGAAGCGGAGTCCATGGGTTTCATAACTTCGAAGTCGTAGTCAGAAAGGTCGAGAGTGTAGGTATGTACTGATGACCTTTTTGGTATCGAAACTGATATACCTGGAAACAACCGTTTCATTACGGAGACGAAAAATTATACGACAGATCCAAGTAGGTCCAAAAATTTTTTAGATAAATAAAAACCGACACGACCCAGAAGCAGTAACACGTATCCAAAAGAGATCAACACCGTTCGTCCCCGATGAGGAAAAATTTTATTAAAATAAATAAACAAACGAAAACCGATACGACCCATACACAACGAGAAGTGCGAAAGAGATCAACACCACGTGCCCCCGATGAGAAACGACTCCACCCGTCCGAAGAGCAACGTCACCGAAGGGAACGACGTCATGTACACGAGATCTCGCACGTCCGAGTCCTCAATACCTCGTGTCCGAATCAGCGGGACATCGTGCACCCTCGAAGGGTCTGGTCCCTAGTCCGGGTACAGGGGACGTAACGGTCTACCTAAGAATTGGTGACCTATAGTCCCTTCGGGGAGGAAGAGGTGCGAGAATTTTTTTCAAGAAAGAAGGGGAACTGTCTGGAGGATCTCATTGTCGATCTAGGAGAAGAGAGAAGAGAAGACTGAGGAATCAGAGGGATCTTTAGGCTCAGTGTGAATCGAGGAGGGTGAGGGAGTAAGGTATAGTCTGAGAAATCTTACAAGGTCTCCAAGTTTTAGACAGTCAAGAGAGTAAGGGGTGACTTAGATGGGAGAAGGTTTAGTGGTAGTAGAGAGTGGACATGATGACTCAACGGGATTTTCAAGTAAGTTCAAAAAGGTATTCTACAACAACTTGTGTTGTCGTTGGAAAGTCTAGAACGAGATGTCAAGTAAGTACTGGATTGACAACGAGGGGTCGGATTAGGAAGACATCTAAGGGTACAGGAAGTCCTTCTCAGATTTTAGAAACAACAAACAAAACGAGTCAACGATTCAGTACAGACTGAGAAACGTTAGGGTACATTTGGGGTATAATGACGTTCGGAATGCAAGGGTAAGGTATTCAACAGAAAAGGCCCAAAACGAACGAACAAATAAATGTTAAAGGAAACGACACGTTTTCAAACATTCAAACTAATCCAGAGTGAACAAACAAAAATAAACCTGGTATTTCTTCCGATTCACTATTTCTTAACTACGAAAGGTTGGCTCTTCTGAGAGCTCTCAGGGAACCTGACGTTCCTCTAGTTTGGTCAGTTGGGATCTCCTTTAATTAGGACTTATAAGTAACCTTCCGTATATGAAACCGGTGGACTACGTTTCTCGGCTGAGTAACCTTTTCTGGGACTACGACCATTTCTGACTTCTGTTCTACTCTTCCCCTGCTGTCTCCTACTCCACCAACCTACCGTACTGGTTGAGTTACCTGTACTCGAACTCGTTTGAGACCCTCTACCACTTCCTGTCCCTTCGGACCACACGACGTCAGGTACCCCAACGTCTCAGTCTGTGCTGACTCGTTGACTTGTCGTTGTTGTTATACAGTCTCTTGTAAAACGTATATGAAAGAAGATCCTCGAGATACCACAGTGTAGAATCCAAATTCAAAAATTCGGTAAACCACTTTGTGAGACACTCGTGAACGAGAGGGTCTAGACCTCGACCTACTTCCGTCTCTGACGGTGCACGGGTTGTGTAGCTGGTACGAGTCCTTTATAAAAAGGTCACTCTCTTACTTAAACAACATGTACTTCAGTCCCCTTCCCTTTATCATTTCCACTGATCTACGCTAATATATACTGACTTAGTCGAAGGGTTCTATTAGTTCTCTCCGTCTCTTCCCGACCCTGTGAACGTGGTGGAGACTAAGGGAATCAGGACTCGAGTAACCTGTAGTCAGGGAAGGACGTAAAGGGGGATACAAAAATCTGGAGTCTTTTACGGAAGGAGTGGGTGTGAATAAGTTTCTTAGACCAAAGTTCGGACTCTCTCACAAGGGTAGGGAGCAGGGGGAGGGATCGAGGACGACAAGAGTGGAGAGGGGGTCAAGAGGAAGAGACGTGTAGGGTGTCCAGGAGATTCGGTTCAGTAGACGTCTCCGACTTCGTAGGGGCTCTACGACGGGCAGGAGTCGAAGTAAGGACTCGTCTTCCCGGGACCTTTTTCTTTGTGCTACGTACTCACTCTGTATAGGGTCCGGACCCTTCTTCAGACAGACGGTTTGGTCCGGCGTGTTACCCACACTACCCTTGTCGAACCACAAAACCCCAAAACAAATAAATAAACCAATCGAAAACGAAAAAGAAAGGAAAAAAACAAACAACAACAACAAACAAAAAACCTTATCGGACTGTTCCGGGGACACAGTTTAGTATCAAAGAAGGGAGCTCCGGTTATACTACGGACTTCAGTATCGTAGTCTCTACGATCCTGATCGGAAGACCCTGTCGGTATTGTTTCATGGTGTCCGACCCACCGAATTTGTTATCTTTAAGTGAAGAGTAACAAGGTCTCTGTTTACGGGTTCTAGTCCCACTCCCGTCCACACCGAAGAAGACTCGGAGAGAGGAACCGAACACCTACTGACGGAAGAAAGGAGACACCTGTGAACCTAGTTTGGTTAGTTGGGATCTCCTTTAATTAGAACTTATAAGTAACCTTCCGTTTATGAAACATACAAGTTTAAAGGAGAAGTACATTCCTGTGGTTAGTACTAACTTAATCCTGGGTAGATTACCGAGTAAAAGTGGATTAGTGGAGAAATTTCCAGGATACAGGTTTATTTCAGTAAAGTTCCATAACTCCTAATCCCGAAGTTGTGTACTAAACCCCACCCCTACCCTCCCTCTGTCAAGTCGGGTATTCTCTATAAGGAACCAAAATCCTATAATTGTCAGGAAGTTCCTGAAAGGTCAACCGGGTCACCAATTCTTAGTGGACGGCTACGTCCCTTAGACCCAAACTAGGGACCAGGTCCTTCTAAGGTGCACGGTGTTCCGTTGACACCTCGGACACGGGGTGTTGATGACTCAAGCTCGAGATCTCGGACTCTTGGTGTCGATGACTCGGGTGTACGACGTTAACGACTCGGGGTCCGCACTCCTCGGGGGTAGTGTTGTTTCTCATCGGGGGAGAACGGTGTTAATCTCTTTCGGACTTACGTCGTTCCTTCTGGGTCACGTTGGTTTTTATTTGATTAAAATTTTTTGTCTGGAAGTCACAAGAGACTTATTTTCATCATTACTAATCTAATTACTCATTAACTCAAACGACAGACACTTACGATCGCTGTCCCATATTAATTAAATTTTTACTTATCCATGTTAATTAACATACATTTGATCGTGAGATTAAGTTACTCTCACCCCCTCTGTAAAGGAGAACTAACCCGGTCAGAACTTCCTCTCTCTCACACGGAATTCATATAGGAACGACGACGACGATTCAGCGAAGTCAGCACAGGCTGAGACACACTGGGGTAACTGCCGTCGGGTGGTCCGAGGGGGTAGGGACCCTAAGAGGTCCGTTCTTTTGACCTCACTCAACGGTAAAGGAAGAGGTTACGTACTTTCACTTCGACGAGTCAGCACAAACTGAGAATCGCTGGGGTACCTGACGTCGGATGGTCCGAGGAGGCAGGTACCATAAAAGGTCCGTTCTCATGACCTCACCCCACGGTAACGGAAGAGGCTTCATATAGGAATGTCGGGGTCTTTGTTCTCTCGTACTTAGATCTCTTCATTTCTATCGAGATCTGAGCCACGAAAAAGACCCCAATAGTCGTATTTCGATCCTACAATTTCCCGATAAAAGTCTCTTCTTTTTAGGACCCTGAATTAGTCTCACTTTCCTTTCTGGTGTCAAGAACTATATTTTAAGATCTTAGACTCTCGTTTGGGAACCAACCATGCAAAAATTTTAGGGAGGGAGACTTTTTGTGCTACCCTTATATGTAAACAGAGACGGAAATACTACTCATTTCGTTTTCTTTTTGAAGGGGACTCTTAAGTATTGTCATTCAGGTATAAGGACACACAAATGTCAGATTTAAACATGATAGATACATCGGACTTTCCGGAGGTCTGTTTTAAAATGTCACCAGGGTTCAACCGATATAGTTGGGACTGATAAGTGACCTTCTTGACTACGACTTCGGCTTCGAGGTCATGAAATCGGTGGACTACCCTTCTCGGTCAAGTGACCTTTTCCGGGACTACGACCACAGTGTGCTCACATACGCAGAGCCAAGACAGAGCAGTGTTGTTTCTAAACCTCACTGCCTGTAATTTCGGGGGAGCCGCACAGTGTCGAGAGCCCAGAACCTGTCTGGTACAATATGGAGAGTCCAGAGTTTGTCTGGCACAATGTCGAGAAGAATCTGTTTAGTCACAATGTCGGGTCACAATGTCGAGATAAAATAAATCTTCTATCGTCCTTTTAGGTAGAAGTTCCGCACTCCCGTGCAACTAGGTTTCTATGCTTCTCTTCTCTCGGGGTCGTACGCCCTCTCTCTCTCTCTTTCGATCGAAACCGAGGAGAAAAATATACAAAGAGAGAGGGACACGGACAGGACACATTTGACCCGGTCGGTCCTCACGACAAACAAAATGGACTCCAGGAGTGAGACCAGGAGCCTGGACGGAAACAAAATAAAAGCGCCCGAAAAGGGAAGGAACAGAAAATCGGTGGCGGTAAAACCTGAGGAAAAGGAATAAGATGGATGGATTGTGACCCTTTCTAACTTCCACCCTCCTCTTCCCCTACTATCTCCTACTCTACCGACCCACCGTAGTGACTGAGTCACCTGTACCCAAACTCGTTTGAGGCCCTCTACCACTTCCTATCCCTTCGGACTGCACGACTTCAGGTACGTCAGAGTTTCTCAGTTGCGCTGACTCCCCAACTTATTGTGGGGTGTCGATGTACCGTCTTCATCTGTGATTGAGATGGGTCCCTTTACGTAAAATTTGGGTCCGAAATTTCTTAAAGGTGTCTATTTTAGGGTTCCTTGTACTCAAGGTGTTTGGATTGTTCGTCTTCACTGTTTGGAGTCTCAGTCCGAGTCTCGACCATACTTATAATTTAATATTCCATGACTTATGTTTTATTTATTTACAAAATTCTTTAACTTCTACCATAAAACTTTTATGACTTCCTTTTTTATCTGATAGTTCTGACCGTTCCTTCTAAACTTGTTCCCTTTGATCTTTAATGCATACGCTTGTAAATTTCTGAGTCACCTGTTCACTTTATTTAATATAGTGGCAACTTTCCTCTTCTTTGATCTTGTGTATATATAAACTTCTTTAATGGGTCCCACGTCGTATCCCTCTTTTTTACTACCTATAATACTTGTTACCCAATTCTTTATACCTTGTCTCACCCTTCCAGGTTGTATGTAGATTAAACACCAAACAAAAAAAATTTTTTTTTTTTTTCTATCCCCGAAGAGACCACCAAGGGACCATCATTTCTCAGACGGACGGTTACACCCTCTGTACCCAAGCTAAGGACCATCCCCTTCTAGGGTGTACGACACGGTGTTGGTGACTCGGACACGAGATTTTAGACCCTCGGTGTCGATGACTTCTGGTATGTGGGATCTCGCACACGGAGAGTTGTTCTCTTCGGTGACGCTACTCTTAGGACACGTGGTGTTCTCTCATCGGGGACGGACGACGTTGATCTCTTTTCGGGCCCGTCGTTACTGCTGGGTCGTCTCGGTTTTGTTTATTTTTCTATTATCTTCCCTCTCTTCGTGTAAACTAGTACAGACCTTTTGAAAGTCTTGACTATTCTTTCTAAGAAGGAGTTTAAGTCCTTTGGGTTACTTAGGGTTCGTCTTATAAAAAATTTTTTATAGGTGTGATCCATTAATCATTTGGAATCGGGTGATTTCTCTTATAGTAATCTTATCGGGTTCGTAATGAAAAATAAAAAGTTATCGTTATTGGGTCTTCTATCACCTTACTCTAGGAGTTTCCCGATTTTATGTTATTGACAGTGTGATCTTGACATACGGGTCGTTTTATAGAAAGTTCTTGTTTTTCTTTTACTAACAAATCTGTTTGATTTTTCATCCTTAATTAAGGGTTCTATGGGAAAAGTTTTCTTAAAGATTCTCTATATGTAGCCCTCCTTCTTTTGATTAGGATCTTACTTCAAGACTTTGTGTTCTTTCTTATTCTTTTCTTTTTCATTTATTTACGTACTCCATTTGTATGGTTTTTATAGTTTTGAGATGGTTTTCATGTCATTGTTACAGTTTAAAATTACAAATTTTTCCTTGATTTTAGAACTTGTTGAATATTTACCTCTTCTAAAACATCTTACGTGTACTACTATAAAAATCTCATTCGTGATTTTCTTGTCTGTCATTCACATTTTGAAAGTTATATCGTATCTCCCCTTTTGCCTTTACGACCCTCGTCTGAGTTAGGTTTACTTACGACCTTCCTCTTATTATCCTTTCCGTTTTCTCTTTACCCATTATACTGTCCTCCTTAAGGCATAGAGGGGAGAAACCTCTTATCTACTCTCGTAGAAACACGTTCTAGTCCACTTTGTACTACAAATATCAACAATTTACCTTCGGACTTATATACATCTTTCTATGTATACCCTGAAGGGACCGCCAGGTCACCGATTCGGAGGTACGAAGGTTTCACCCCCCGCACCCAAACTAGGGACCAGTCCCTTGATTCTAGGTAGACGACGCACCGTATCGGTTTTTTTTTTTTTTAGTATACATACCGACGACTCATCAGTTTCCCCACCCACTTGACGGAAGTACTGATTAACAAAGAATCGGGTTTGGGTGGGAAAGTGTGAGGCGAAAGACCGAGACTCCGACGGTCGACGGATAAACTAAGACGACTCTCCCTCGTGTTCTTTCTGTTTTCCGACCTTCCTCTTTCGTGTACAAGGGAGGACAAAGCGGACGACAAGGACCGTCGTAGTGAGGTCGTCATCAAGAGGGACTACCGTCGTCGACTGAGGACAGAAAAGGTGTGAGAGCCAGAGTATAGAGAGAGAGACTTTGTGGCTTTTGTCGACAGGGGAGCAGTCTCCTGACCCAAGACCGAGATGTCCTTATAAGGAAGTTGGAAGACCTAAGATTATTGGAATAATACTAATATTATTGAGATACTACAAGTGTAGTATCATTTGTCCCGAAAGAACCACCGAGTCACCATTTCTTAGACGGACTGTTACGTCCTCTACACCCAAACTAGGAACCCAACCCTTTTAGGGGACCTCTTCCCTTACCGTTGGGCGAGGTCCTAAGAACGAACCTCTTACGATACCTGTCTCCTCAGGCCGACCGACATCAGGTGTCCCAACTTTTTCCCGACCTACGTTGAATCCCTGATTCGTTGTTGTCGTTATTTGTTGATCTTGGGATAAGGGAAACAAGAGTCAGGGTCCCCCACTTACGGACGTAGACAATAGAGACTAATTATGCTGTAGGGGTAAACCAGTAGAGTCGAAGATAAAGTGGTCGAGTTGGTTAAGGAATATAATTTAAGAGAGACAATTTTATTGACCATGTCAAAGACAAAAAGACTGGTTTGGGATCAATTATAACAGAGGACAGCGATATACTGGTTTAAAACCGGTCTCCTTATTTTCGTCTACATTCCATCCATTGAAGACCCAGAACAGAAATTTTACTTCGATTAATAAGGTATGAAGACGGAAGACAGAAGACTATGTCCCCTTGTCTAAATCACTGGGATTCTACCGAAGTGTGTATACTCGGTCCTACTACCGAGCTCGTTTCGTCATTCTATCGACCCTGGACTACTGGAGAACCCCGTCCCGGTGGGTGGATGAGACCCTGTAAAACATTTTATTTACAGAAGACTTCGTCGCACAAGATCTGAGAGAAATAATATGGTATCAGTGACGGTTCATAAACCTAAGTCAGGGACCAGACCCTTAATTCTAGGGTCTTCAGTACACCGTACCGGTTTTTTCTTTTATTATTATTACAATAATTTCCTTTGTCTTCTTTAGATTGTTCCCCTCTACGTGGTACAAGTACTTACGTTGTTAAATTATAATAATTCTACAAAGAAGATAGATTTAGTTCGATATTTAAGTTGCGTTCGGGTTTAAGGTCTTTCTAAAAAAATTCTTTGTTTTATTTACCTAATTTTTTACGTACACCTTCTTAGTTCTGAGTGTCTATCTATTCTCCTAGATATAGTTCATTCTATACGGTTTGTCTGAAGGACCACTAGGTCCACTAGGTCATCGATTCTGAAGTACGGGGGTTTCGTCCCCCGGGCCCAAGTTGGTGTACGACGTTGTTTCTGGACGGTATCGGTTTGTTTATTTATTTATTTTTATCAAATAGCTTTTCTATATGGTTTTTCGGTCTCATTTCTTTCTTTTGTTTCCACCTTGCCGTGTACTAGTCTGTTTGACTAGTTTCCCTGTCCTTTCTCTGTGCACTTATACTTTCTGGAACTCTATAGAGTCTTATTCGTAGGATTAGTCTTCACTTCTCTACCTGACAATTTCCTATTGTAGCACTTTTGACTAAGAAATATTCCTCTTTTCTTTTCAACCAAGGGATGAAAAGTGGTGTTATGTTTCCAGTTTGTTTACCTAATCTCTGGATTTGTACTTTCTATTATTCAGATATTTCGATCGTATAAGGAAAGTGTTCCGACGTTCCTGTTCCATGGTGTTTGACCCACCGAATTGTGTTGTCTTTACATGACAGAGGGTCAAGACCTCCGATCTTCAAATTTTAGCTCCACACTTCCCCGGTTCGAGGGAGACCTTAGACATCCCCTTAGGAAGGAACGAAACAGAATCGAAACCCACTAAACGACCGTTAGAAACGTCAAGGAGCCGAACGTCGACGTGACGCCTTGAGGTCAGAGTCGGAAAGAGTAGTGTCCCGTGAAAAGGGAGACCCACAGACAGAGGTTCACCGACAGAAGAGTATTCCTGTAGTCAGGATAACCCGATCCCGGGGCGGGATGAGGTCATACTGGAGTAGAATTAAATTAAGTAATGTAGACGTTGGTGAGACAAAGGTTTATTTTCGTGTAAGACCTGATGAGCCCCATTCCTAAAGTCGTATAGACAAAAATTCTCTGTATTAAGTTGGGTCTTGTCGATCATCTTTTTACGTCTTATAAAAATACTGAAACCTCACTTATTTCTACAAATTTGGTTCTTTTGTCTTTGGTATATTACTCTACCTAAACTGGTATAATTCTAATTTTAAAAGGACGTTTGTTTCTGTACTAACTTTTTCAAATTATTTACTGTTTGGTCCTCTTGTATAAAGATCGAAGTTTTTTTTAAACTAATTTTTAGGTCTCATATGTTGTTTTAGGACGTTTATAAATTCTTACATACGTACGTACGAGTTACCAAGTCAGTCCTTGGGGTTATATTTTTACCCGTTTTCTATACTTATCCGGATAAAGGGACCATCAGGTCACCAATTCTTAGACGGACTGTTTCAAGAAAGACCCATTGTTTTGTAAGTACATAATCGGTCCTTATATCGGTAGACTTTAGTTCTAATGTAAAATTTCTTAGAGAACTTCGATTTTTCGGTCCGTTGTCACAAGTCTAGGTGACTTATGTTCACCTTCACTACTCTAGTGAAGGTCGTTTACAGGAGTTTACCTATATAGTACTAATAGACAGGAAAGAAGGAAAGGATACAGGTCTTACACCTGTCCTACCGACCTCTGTTTAATCAGTAAAAACTGATGTATCACTAAACCCCTACCTCCTTTGAGTACCACCTCAGACTCAGGGATTGTGATACCTCTGTTCAGTTGGTACTTAGCAGAAGAAAGACCCTATATTTTCATTTACATATAGAACAACTTGACTCACAATATACTGTTTGGTGTTGTATTAGGATGGTCTTGAGGGGTTTCCTTTTAGAACCGTGTAGACCTTTTTCTATCTCCGTCCCTAATTCGTGTCCGTACAGGTGGTAGAGTGAGGGACTTTTTAAAACAGAGTCAGTACCAGTAATGAGGTCAACCTTTAAACTTCTCCCTTTAGACAGACAGAGACTAGCTAGACTTATTAGGTCTTTAAAGTCTCAAATAATTAAATTTCTGTTTTGATTAGACTTTCAACTCAGTTCGTGTCTTAATAGTCTTTAACGATATAGGTACCAAAAGAGGTGGGTGCCTTTTTTTTGTGAATAGTCTCATCTAATTAGGTGTGAATTGGACGTCCAAACGTTACACCTTTTGACGACTTTCATGTATAATCTTGAAGAAAGTTGTATAAACAAAAGTGTAAAAATAATTTTTAGACTCACTCCTTAATTTAACATTAGTTTTTGTCTCTACTGTACTACGGTTATCTTATCAAGCACGGAACTTATTACCCTTAGTCTTAATGTGTTGTAGTCTTGGGGCTCTCCAAAATTCGATAGTATTGAAGGGTAAAATGTCGAGTCTTTTGACTCCAAGTCTCAGCAGTTGAACGAACGGGTTCCATATGGACCTTAGTTCCCATTTCAACAACCATATGGAAGAAAGATGAAAAAGAAAAACTTATTTACTTTTGATACAGTAATTTTTTTTTTTTTCCTCTTAGACAGACTATTACGTACAGGGACCAGGCTCTTCTAGGGTGTACGGGATCCTATAGATTCGGGTACGGGGTTGACAACTCGGACGCGTGATCTCGTGCCTCTACGTTGAGGACTCGGGTGTACGACGTTTACGACGTCGGGCCCACGGGATCTCGGGTACGACACGTTGTTCTCTTCAGTGACGTCACTCTTCGGGTACGTCGCGTTGATCTCTCCTCGGACGAGCGGTGTTGATCTCTTTCGGGTGCGCGTCTTTACTTATGGGTCACATCGGTCTATTTATTAAAAAAATTCTATACTTATCCGTTAATTGTATATTCCTTTAGATTGACCAATTGTTCAGACTTCTCTACGAGTTGAAGGAAGTATTAGTCAATCTTTTAATATTGAAAAAATTGAAAAATAAAACATAACGCCATACCGGTCAATGTTGTACTGTAAAATTTGGATAGTCTGACCAGTTTTAATTTTCCAGTCACTCCCTGATCATAATCGCTTCTGTACGTCCTAAACCTTGATAGTACGTGAAACCAATCGTATTAAGTCATACGTATAGCATACTAGGTCGTTGGGGTTAGAACCACATATTAGGTCTCTTTGAGAGTGAGTGTAGGGTTTCCTATATTCATGTTCTGAGAATTAACTTCACGACAAACATCATCGTTTCTTAAGTTCCGTTACATCCAGAAGAAGTAACCATCTACTTATTAATTCCTATCACTTGATTATTTAATCTCACGATACGTCGTTTGTCTCGTTCATGGATCTATGTGTTTGTTATACCCTACGAGAGTTTTGTTATAACTCGTTTTTTACATTTTTGTGTTACATCAACCAAGTTAAAATATTTAATTTTGGTATATGTATATGTTTCGTGATATGTAGAAAATCTTTATATCTGTATTTTCATGATAATATAAATTTTTTCTTTATTTCTGTATAGGTTCTTGGTGTTTGTGTAATCTTTCACACAAAAACTCCTCCTCCTTCTTTCCTTTTAACCTTACCCTTATACCTCTTTTTTTACTTTCTTATTGAAGTATGTTTGATAACAATATCACATAGTCTTTACTTTGTCGTACCATTTTAGTTGAGAGTCTTTTTCTTTTCTTTTTTTTTTCTTATTAATTTCTTACTTTTTTCTTCATGGTTCCTTTACAATTCTTTTCTCAACGTAATTTTCGTTTTTAGTAATCCTTTCTGTTGTTTTCGATAAAGTATAACTATTTTCTTTATTAAGTGAATACAGTATAATTATAGTATTTTGGAATACGAGGATTGTTACATTGAAGTTTTATATGCTTCGTTTGTGACTATGTCAATTTTCCTCTTTACTTGTATCGGATTGAGTATTACCCTCTGAAATAATGTGGAAGGTCTTCGGTTATCTAGTTTCCCTCCTTTTTCCTGTCTGTATTATCAATTCTTAATCTAGTAATTATTTGAACATACCAGTCTGGAGAATAGCGTTGTTGACCTTACGTCTAGTAAATTTCTGTCTTGTGTCAGCCCGAGTCGGAGTCCGGCTCCGGTCGAGTCCCGAGGACGAGGCCCAGGAGCCCGGGCAGGAGTCCCGTGGGCCCCAGGAATACGTGTGTGGTTCAAGAACGCTCCTGGCCAGCTTCGACCCCGGCCTCCCTCTTCTGGAATAAAGGATCCCAGTTAAGAGAGTCGGTCGACTGGGAAACTGGAGAGTGGGAGTCCCGGGAACCGCCGGTATTTGGGTGGCAGTGGGCCCGAGGCTCCTGCGAAACACGGACCAGTGGAGTAATCCGGCCGTCCCGACATTTCGTCCTTAGTCGGCGACGGATTAGGCCTGGACCCCAGTTACTCTCGAGTTTGTTACACGTGTTTCTTCTGCCGAAACCTCGTTCTTAAATCTTATACGTAAATTCAACAGGACGAAACGTGACCTTTGGAGACCCGCTAATTTTATTCGGACGGAACATCATAAAAGACAGGAAATAAATACAGACCAAGGACGTTCAGTTTCCCCGACCTCAGGGAAGACGTCAAACCCTTGAACAAAGCTTTATCGGTGGTTTGTCTTAAAAAGGGGGAAACCCACTTCAAAGGAAGGTCCGAAGTCGGAGAAGTGGGGTGGGGCACTGATCTTATCTCATAACTGTAGAAACTCTCTCGTTTCCTCCATCTACCACGAACGACATATGAAATAAAAAGGTACGATATCAAACTTGGGACTCCAAACTCGAAAAAGGACCAATTTAGAGAACCATGGTTTTCACACCTTTTACTTTACAAGTAATTGAACTTTTTAGGAATCGGTTACCTATCCGTCAAACAGAAACTCTTGACGCCGTGGCTGTGGCAGAGATTCTAACTGAAATTTTAGATCGATTTCTACGTGAGTAGAGTGTGCGATCATTTCATTACGAGTCTTAAGAGGTTTGGTCCGAAGTCGTTATGCACTTGGCACTTGAGGGACTACAAGTTCGACCAAAATCTTTTCCGTCTCCTTGGTCTCTAGTTCAACGGTTGTAGGCGACCTAGTAGCTTTTTCGTTCTCTCAAGGTCTTTTTGTATATAAAGACGAAATAACTGATACGGTTTCTGAAACTGACACACCTAGTGTTATTTGACACCTGTCAAGAAGTTCTCTACCCTTATAGTCTGGTGGACTGGACGGAGAACTCTTTAGACATACGTCCAGTCCTTCGTTGTCAATCTTGACCTGTACCTTGTTGTCT
>SJYO01050415.1:43443185-43486054 GCA_006410555.1 Capra ibex
GTACTCTTTGCGACCCGACCTCCTTCGTGTTCGACCTTAGTTCTGACGACCCTCTTTATAGTTATTGGAGTCTATACGTCTACTGTGGTGGGAATACCGTCTTTCACTTTTCCTTGATTTTTCGGAGAACTACTTTCACTTCCTCCCCTCACTTTTCTAACCGAACTTCGAGTCGTAAGTCTTTTGCTTCTAGTACCGTAGACCAGGGTAGTGAAGTACCCTTTGTCTACCCCTTTGTCACCTTTGTCACAGTCTGAAATAAAAAACCCCGAGGTTTTAGTGACGTCTACCACTAACATCGGTACTTTAATTTTCTGCGAATGAGGAACCTTCTTTTCAATACTGGTTGGATCTATCGCATAGTTTTCGTCTCTGAAATGAAACGGTTGTTTCCAGGCGAATCAGTTCTGATACCAAAAAGGTCATCAGTACATACCTACACTCTCAACCTGACACTTCTTTCGACTCGCGGTTTCTTAACTACGAAACTTGACACCACAACCTCTTCTGAGAACTCTCAGGGAACCTGACGTTCCTTTAGATTGGTCAGGTAAGAGTTCTAGTCGGGACCCACAAGAAACCTTCCTTACTACGACTTCGACTTTGAGGTTATGAAACCGGTGGAGTACGCTTCTCAACTGAGTAACCTTTTCTGAGACTACGACCTTCTCTAACTCCCGTCCTCCTTTTCCCCTGCTGTCTCCTACTCTACCGACCTACCGTAGCGACTGAACTACCTGAACTCAGACTCACTTGAGGTCCTCAACCACTACCTGTCCCTCCGGACCGCACGACCCTAAGTACCCCAGCGACCCTCAGCCTGTGTTGACTCGCTGACTTGACTTGACTTGACTTGACTTGACTTTCTACGTGACCACTTGGTAGAGGGGACCTATGGGCGCCACAAGAAACCCAACAAACTATACCATTTTGACACCAACTAAAAGTACTCAATGCACTTACCTTAAAGACATTTTAACCTACTCACTGTTTAACCATCTCGAGAAAGCAAACAAACTTTATATTGAGATTTCCCGTGACGGAAAGGGAGACTCCACACCAAAGATGGTAGTGATAACTTTAAATGTCGAACTTTTTGTGATTCAAACACCTTCGGAAATTTCCCCCTCACAAGACTCGTGAACCTGATTATTATTGTGTCCTCGTTTTGAAGAAACTTATTCTAAGAATAACAGTTTTTGGACAACTTTGATTTCTTTTGTATAAAGAAACTTTTAGCAGATTATCTCGTTTGTTAAAACATATAAAAATTACACTACTGTCAGGTTGGACAGACGGCTAGACTATTTATCTCTTTACACTCGAAGTATCATTCATCTTCTTATTGGAAGTGGTTTACCGTTCAAAGATTACAAACAAGAGACCCACACATACAACAGATTACACAAAATAATTTTGTGTTGGATATATTTCTGGTAAACTCGCATTCTACAATTTTTATCTTCTAAGGTAACACAAAATAATATTCAATCGCAAATTTTGTTGTATAGGTTATTGTAAAATACTATAAAAAGATTCTCATTTACATCGAACAAAACTGGATAGACGTCAAGTGAAAAACAAAAAAAACCGGTCACAACAGGACGAACCATAGACCCTGTCAGAGATTAAGGACTGTTACTTGAACTATGACTACAACCATATGTCGTCGGTCGGGAGGTATTGTGATTGATAGGATTTAAGTCCCAATTACGGTTTGGATGACACATTCTTTACTAAAAGACTTCAAAGTTTCTTTTGGTGCAGTTAAACCTACAGACAATGGAACTTCACTAGTAAAATTCTCATTATCGAAGAAGAGATCCATATTTTTCTGATAAAAGAAGAAAACCACATAAAGTAAGACATAACTCGTTAGTAAACACTTTACTTTTTCGTTTTTTCGTGGGGGAGGTGTGTGTGTTTGGAGGTCGGTTGAATCCTAGTATTTGTACTTCTACCTCCACTTCTGATCGGATTAAGTCACACATAACAGAGTACGTAACACAACTGACAACTTTTAGAGAAAGTTTATAGGCGTAAGGTGTACATCTTGATTTCACAAATTTTGATCTTTATACTTACGAACAAAACAATTAAAGTACAAACACAAGTTTTTCGTTGTAGGTCCTAGAGATGTTAACTGAATTTATTTTGGTAAATTTAATTTTTTTTTTTTTCTTGTGAAGGTTTTGTTTTGGTTTTTAACGACGCATGATCCAGTTACTTTAGAGTTATTTAAGGATTCTTAGATACAGTAAGTTTTATGTAAGTAATTTTAATCTTTAGTTGATGTTTTTCTTTTAGTTCCTTTTTAGGTAATGGATCTATAATTTTTGGGTAAAGATTTATTAAACCCCCAATTCTCCTTAACTTTAATGTAAAAAAACCTTGACTTACTACTACTTTCGTGATGTATAGTTTTGGACCCCATATGTATTATTATTTTATTTACGATTATACCTTTTTTTTACTCAGTTATCCGTCTTTAATTACTTTATTTTATAGGGAGGTTTTTTAATCATTTTCCCTGATAGAAGATGAATAAAAGTCGTTTGTTTTTCGACTTTCGAAAAACTTCTGGTTATTTTGATATTTAAAAAAAAGTTTAGACTAGGTCTTTCTATTCCTTATTTATTTTTGTAGTCCTTTCGGTTTTCTTTATATTGAGGTCTAGGTATACTAAGTAGTCTTTATTATTTGTATTTCAGTACGGTTACTTAGACTTTAGGGTCTATTTTATGACAAGATCCATATATATTTAATGTTTTTACATAAGACCCTCTTTCATTATTTAGACTTATTTGGTTATAGGTGTCTTGTCCAACTTTAACATCAGTTTCTGGATGATTTTTCCGTGGGTTGTACTTACTAGACTGTGAGTTTACAGGTTCCCTGTCTATGGAGATTATATAGTGTTTGGTAAGGTCTCACATTCTTTTCCATCCGCCGAGGGAGGGAGTTTCTTATCTCGTCGTGATCGAAGGGAATGCAGTACTGACCCGTTCCTGTCGTGTTCTTTCTTTTGGTACTCAGTCAGTTAAGGTGAGTACTTTTGTTTACGTGTCGTTGAGATTTATTTTACCATAATTTAGTTTAGGTCGTTATCACTTTCTCTCCTCCTACTATGATGTAATTGTTATATTTTCAGTAGACTAATATAGTTATTTACATATCTTTCGTAAATTATTCTCAGTTATGGATGATTTCTTTTTGAAGTATCGTTAATCCTTATTTAAAAATTTTACATGACTTTTGTAGTATGAACTACTTTGGAATCCCCGTAAGAAAGTTTTTCAGATCTTGTTCTGTTCCTAACAGGTAATAGTACTGACAGTAAGTTGTGACATAACCTTGAGACTTGGTTTCTCCCTCCCCACTCTTTACTCAATATTTCTAACCTTTTTAATTCGAAAATAAAGGGGGGGTCTGTGGTCCCGGTAGATCGATCTTATCATACCTCTTAATAGACAGTTCGATAAGATCTTACTTATTCTCACTCAAGTTGTTCCATCGGTTTAGGTTCGAGTCGTAATTTTTGTCGTCATTGACTATTCCCCTTTTTTTTTTAGGGTCGGTAATCATTTTTTCATTTTTGTCAGTTCAGATCGGTCACTTTGTTTTTCGTGTATGTTCTATAGGGTCCTTTTTTAATATAAATGTAGGTTCTTGCCTTCTGAGTCATAATGTTTCATTATCTAAGAGGGGTTTAATTATTAATAAGTAATGTAAGGGTTGGTTTTAGGCTTCCTAAAAAAATACCTAAAGTGTTTACGGTGGGGTAAGGGGTAAGGGTAGCGTCTCAGGGGGTCCAAATCTTGGTTCGGTTCAGGAGGAGTGGTTTCAGATCCGTAGACGAACCTCTGGTGGACAAGACGACGAGTGGAAGAAACTGAACTTAGTGGGTATTTGTTAACCATTTGTTTTATTCTACCATCGTATAGTGGTAGTATAACCAATTATCCGTTAAAAGAGATCCTCCGATTACAAAAATTAGTCTCCATTTAAAAGAGTATTAATTTCCCCTTCTGAATCATTATCTTCTTCTATAAAAATTTTTTCTTCTATAATTTCCCTTTTCGACGTTGAGATGGCTTTACAGAAGGAAATCTAGGTGTTACCTACCAAATCACTAAAGTTTTTGGTATTGTAAATGATGTTACTATAACAAGTCAGTGTTTCACGACAGATCGAGAAACCCTAGGGTACCTAACGACGTTCGGTCCAAAGGGACAGGAAGTGATAAGGGGTCTCAATGAGTTTGATTACAGGTAACTCAACCACTACGATAAGTTGACAGAGTAGGAGACAACGGGGGAAGAGGAGAACGGGAGTTAGAAAGGGTCCCAGAAAAGGTTACTCTATCATACACCGTTTCGACACTTTCGTCCACTTCTTTGACGTTGTTATAAAAGGGTGCAATTTTATTGTCTAATTACTTCTGATGTGGAACCTAGTCTATAAGAAAAAAGAAAAAAAAACCTTCGAGACCCGTCGAAAGTCCCTAGAATCAAGGGACTGACCCTAGTTTCGGCACGGGTGTCGTCACCTTCGCCTTAGGATTGATTTGGTAGTCCCTTAAGAGGTCTAAAAGTGAAAACTACTTTTACTAGAGGTACTCTTTCGTAGGGGTGTCTACCCGTGGAGACACTTCCTCAATGTTTGGGGTCGGAAATTTTGACGTTCCTTCCTTGTCCTTCATAATGATTCACGTATACGGGATACCTCTAAATTGACACTAACATAAAAATAATCCCAAAGGGTCCACCGAGTCACTATTTTCTTAGACGGACGGTTCCGTCCTCTACACCCGTGGTAGGGACCCAACCCTTCTAGGGGACCTCCTCCTTTACTGTTGGGTGAGGGTCATAAGAACGGACCCTTTAGGGGACTTGTCTCCTCGGACCACCCGATGTCAGGTACCCCAGTTTTTCTTACCCTACCGACTCGTGTAAAAATAACCTTGCGCAATGACCAAAACATATTGAGTAATATGTCAACGTATATCAACAAAAGTCGTTCGACAGGGATTAAGACAAAAAGGGGTATTTCGGAAAAATAAAAATTGTACGTGACAAAACGTATTGATGTCCAAAAAGTCCTTTCGTACATAGTTCAATATCGTCGTTCTGGACAGGAGTTCTTCGACCCCGGAGAGAACATTGTTCGTTCCTTAAGAACTCTTAAGGACTCGAAGGGAGTGTCCATCGGTCCTGTCGTCCATGGGAAAAGGGAGACTCGCCCCTTGTTGACGGGTCCTCTAACACCCCGTCAAGAGATCCCAAGTCCGTGGTCTCGGGCAGTATCAGGAGAAGAGAGGAGGGCGGTCTAGGGGTGTGGTCAGTCCTCTCCGAATCACTTCTCTAGGTCTTAAAACGACGAATGTTCGAAAGCCTAGAACTCGTTAAGCGGATTGGACACGTCCTGACAAATGGGTGAGAAATTTACCCTTCCGTACCACGAAAAAAAAAAAAAAAAAATTAGTAATGACAGCAACGCCAGCACCACCCAAAGGTAAATTTTTAGACGGAAATTAACAACGAAACGGTAAATGTAAACACTGGAACCTGTTCTGTGAAATGAAGGGATCCACAGTAGACATCTTGCCCCGAAACTCTCGTAAATCATGATGGCACACACGTCCGTGAATCGTTATTCTATGTATAATTCGGAGTCATTTAACTTCAAGGGTAATACTTTCCGCCCCTAAGAGCTCAACACTGACACCTCCGTCTCCTTGGGGCCCGACGACCCCTTTCGTCTACACCGCCACTAAAGGAGTCCCTGTGAGGTGTGTAGGAGGGTCGGGGCAGAAGGGTCGTCTCCGGAGTGACAGTCGGGCTGGGCGCTCGAACACCCTCGAGAGGCCCCCCGACGGAGGGGTGTCGCGGCCAGGCTTGCCTGTGAAGGGCCGCACGTGGAGCCCAGCCCGGGGGCTCCCCGTCAGGTCGGAACCCCTGGAGCAGGGCCGGCGCAATCTCCGAACCCCGTCATTGGTGGTAAGTGGGTCGAGGGTGAAAAGGGAAACGCTTCGCGCAGTCAGTGGCAGTTGGCGTGGAACCCGGCGCCGGGAGCTTCCCTGACACTCCTCGCGAGCCGGGAAAGGAGGAGAGGAGGAGGTCCGCAGGCCGGGTGGCGCAGGGTCCCTCCCAGGCTCCGGTCCGAATAGATGGGCCCTCCTAAGGAAGCCGGGGCGCATTAGGGGTGAAGCCGGGCTCCGGCCGTCAGTCCGACACCTCTGACTCCCTGCCCCTGCCTGAAGCTTCGGCGCGACGGCCTCTGATGTTGAGGGTCCGCCGTGGCGCCGCGCCGCCGTCGCTCGTGCAGTGAGTCCGTGTCGGCCGCCGGGGCCCTTCGCCGCGCCCGCCCCCGTCCCCGACCCCGGTTGGCCCTCCGGCCACGACTCCTACTCCCGGCGGGCCGGCGGGGCGCGCACTCCTCCGACTCCCCGCGCGGTGGGGCAGGACCCCGCCCGCGGGGGCCTCGGGGCGGTCGGGGCGGGGCGGGCCTCCAACACCGGGCCCTACGCCTCGGCCCCCGGCGGCCACCTCGACGCGCCCCACTCTCCGCGCCCCTTCCCCCGACGGACGAAGGGAGTGGGAGCAGGGGGTGGCCGCCTGGGGCCGTCCTTAAGCCGTCGACGCGCCGGTCCGGAAGAATCGCGGGACTGCAAATCCCCCCTGTCCACTTGGGCGACGGGAAGGGGGTGGGGTGGGACGGACCTGTCGACTTAGTCCCCCGTGCTGGGACGGGAAAATTTCTCCGAAAAAGAACGAGGATACCTCCCGGGGGGTCGGTACCGGGGGTCCTCAGGGGATCTTAGGCGTCCCTGACGGGGGGTAGGACCGGCGGCCCCGGGCGGGAGACGTAGGGCGCCCGTCGGACACACTTCGCCGGAGGGCGTCGGGGGCCGGGGAGGGGGTACCTCCTCCTCCTCACCCCCCGCCGGTTCCTCACCCCGTGCTGGGGGCGCCCCGGGCAGACCTGGCGTCACAAGCTGATGCTCCGCCGCCCGCTGCTCCTCGACTGGGACGCCTCCCCGCTGGCGCAGGTCCACGAAAGGGTCCTGACACGGCACAGCCCGCTGCTCCCGACCACCTGGCCCGTCGATGGGTCGCCAGCACACCCGCAGAAGGGGTCGTTGATGCACCGAGAGCCGTGGGGGCGGCGGGGGCGGCCGGAGGTCGACGGGGTCCTCTAGGGGAAGGTGCTCGACGTCGATCTCCTCTAGTAGCCGCAGCCCCCGAAACCGTTCCAGATAGCCCGGGACACCGCTCCGCTCCTCCACCGCCAGTTCCGGCGAGCCGACCTGGGACTTGCCCTGGGCCGTCACTGTCGTCTCGTCCACGCGGTCCTCCGGGCTGAGAAGCCTCGGGATGTCGTGGGGTTGTAGTAACGGGAGTCCCCGCGGACGGAGTCGGGGGGTGTGGAGACGGACCACTACCTCATACGGTCTCCCCCGCGGGACTCGTCCCACGACCGTCCCGCGGCCCACGGGGGAGTGCACGACCAGTTGACCCGACACGTCCACCGGGCCCCGTACTTGATGGATGTGTTACTACGGGGACACGGGTAGTAGGTGGCCCTGGAGTTCAGGTAGTTGTCATTCACCACAGGAGGAGGTTTTTGAACGAAGGTGACTTGGAACACTCCGGTTCGGAACCACCGCCCTCCCCCTGTGGTCTTTTAGAACCGACCCCGTTCTCCCCCGTCGTTATATGGAAGTCCCGACCCACTCTGTCAGGAACAGGGTAATTCCCTCCTTTTCCTTCGGGTCTTTACAACTTCTGATGTCAGTGTCATCAAGATATTTGTACACAGGTACTTGTGACACTGTCCGGGACACAAGGGATGACTCTTGTCCTGTCCATGTCCCGGACGGGAGTACCGGGAATGTCAGGTCACGATGGTATCAGGTGGTCCGTCTCCGTCTTTCTCGGACCGGGTCTCAGTCCCAAAGAGTCGGAGTCACGATACCTGTAAACCGTGGCCTCCCAACGTCTCCCCGACTGGACCCACGAAATTCAATACCTCATCGTAGGAACCGGAGATGGGTGACCTACGATAATCGTAAGGGGTGGGGGGTCAATCCTCTTGGTTTTTACAAAAGTCTGTAACGGTTTACAGGAGACATCCCGTTTTATCGGGAGTCAACTCTTGGTGAAGGACCACAGGAGGACCCGGAGACAGGGTCGATCGGTTCTGTTTGACGCTTTCTCCTCCTCCTTCTTTTCCCTACACCGAATACATTTTCGAAGGTCCGACGGACTGGATAGTATTCTGAGAGTTTTCAACTAACCAACCAACTGTCTCTTGACCCCGGTCTACCTTCCGTTCCAAGGGGTCTTGAATGTAGATCTAGTTGGTCGAAGAGTACTACAGTCAATTATAATTGACTCATCGATAATGCAACTTCGGGTTGTCCCTGGTTTTGTCGGTACCAAAGAAGGGAATACCGTGAGTGGTAGATCCCCAAAGTAAGTAAAGGACCTATAAAAGACCTATAAAGAACTCGTGGACAACCCATGGTCTGGGACAGGACTGACAATCCTGTGTCGTCCCTTTCTTTTTAGGATGGAAAGACCGAGAGGGTAGGAAGGAGACGGGGTACAGTGAAGGAAAGAACAGACGTAACTAAACAAATAAGACGGCAAACCATAAATGACCTAGTCTAGCATATGATTCTTTCTCTCCAGGTAACACTCACTCCGGTTGTACAAGGGACGGGAGTGTATTATACTCTCCCAAAAGAGAAACGGGAGTTGGGAGTGCAGAGTAGACAAAGACTAAGTACAGTCAAGAAGTAGAACTTTGCAAACTGAGGTGGAGTGATAAAAAGACACTCGGGGACCTCATCTCCCTACCCCAGAAGGAGTGAAAGGTCCAGACCGTAAGTGAGTTGTCTGTCGATGGTGCACGGGTCCCACACTGGTCAGGACGCGGTCCCGGCCCCTTAACTCGTTCTGTCTGTCTGCCGGGGGCAGGAGAAACTGCGAGTGCGAGATTACGACTTTAAGACCCATTTACCTCCGTCCTGACGGTTGTGCGAGGAGAACTTCGGGCCTAGGGAAGAGTCAGGGAGGGGGGGCGACGGGACGACTAAGTGTCGGACGTCCACCCCACATTCCTGTACGAGGGTACCGGGGTTTAAAGAGACATCGGTTACGGCGAACCTGTTCCCCAGTCATCCCGGGAATCGGACCGAAGGACTAACCCGTGACCCTGACTGCGTGCGTACTCTGTCTCCTTTGTCCCGGAGGTGTCGTGTCGAAGGGGGCAAATCGGAGGGGACTCCTTGAGGAGTAGACTACAGTAAGTAAGCAACCAAGTAAGTTGATTATTAAGACTTCGTCTTAATTCACATCCGTGACAGGACCCGAGACCCCTAATGTCTTCACTTGTTCTATTCTAATGGGGTGTATGAGTGAATACCTTCAATATAAGATCACCCGTCTTTATCTACCAACTACAAATTTATCTATCTATTGTTTTAAAGTCTCATAGTTCCCGAGACTTCCTTTATTTCGTCTAATTCTTACCCCGTCTCCCTCGAGAAATCTAGTCTACCAGGTCCTTCCGTTGTAAACTCGTCTCTGGACTTGGGCATCCTGGGTCGAAATACTTCTGGACCCATCCCGTTTACAGAATTCCACGGACCTTCTCGTCCTCAGTCCGTCTTCCTCTACTCCAACATTTTCGTCTTCCCGGTCTAGTGCAGTTAGAACTCCCCGATACCACTTCTGAAACCTATAAAATAAGTTATATCATCTTCGGTAATCTCCCAGAATTCGTCCCCATTGTATTAATATATATGTATACAACATATACAATGTATACAATACAATATATATATATTGCATATATATCGTACCCGAAGGGAACACCGAGTCGACCATTTCTTAGGTGGACGTTACACCCTTTGGACCCAAGTCAGGGACCCAACCCTTCTAGGGGACCTCTTTCTTTACCGATGGGTAAGGTCATAAGACTGGACCTCTTAAGGTACCCGACATATCGTATATGCATACAATATATATATAATATATATATATATATATTTCGATATGATATAATATATAATCATATCATATATTATATATAAATATCATATAACATAATTATATCATATAATATTTAATATTATATAATATATATAATTGATATATAATATGATATCATATATATATATATCACACATATCATATATATATACATTCACTTAACTTAATCCGGGTCGTACCCTCTTTATTTCACATTCTGGTACCTCACAAGGGACACAGTGTCCCAGTGTGGTGTTCGTCCTCAACCACTGAACTCTTCCCTTCTGAAGATCTTCCATCTCAGTGTACGGTCTCGGAGTCAAACGAACAGTTATTTTACCCAACGAACGATCAATTAAACAAATTTCCCAAATCGGGACATGGACGGTAAATTATCCGAGGACTATTTGTGACCGGTACTAACAATGACAACAATCATTAGTGAGATCCGTCGTTCATTCAACCTTGGTAAGTTATACGAACCCCCTATCTAGTCAGTCAGTCTAAAACAATATTATGACGACACATTGTTTGGTGGGGGGTGTGTGTGGGCCGTTTGAACCACAGAATTTTGAGTCACAGGAAGCAATGACGAGTATGTAAACGTCCGGACGACCTCCATTTGACTAAATCGACCCCGAGTAGAAGGAACCTGGTCGTCCGATCGGTCCCGTACAACAGCACCACTACCGTCTTCCCGTTCTCCCGTTCGTCTATACTCTCCGACCCCGAACCTTGACCGTGAGACAGAGAAAACGGAGTAAAGTAGTCTGGTCAACTCAGTATGTCGGTTGGGTTTCATTTCCTACCCCTCTATGTACGACGGAGACATCACCTTTCTTGAAGTTTCAGTGTACCGTTTCTCACACTGCTTGTTTTCTCATCTTGACCCCGGTACTTCCGGGGTGTCGTCCACTGTTTTCCCCTTCCTTTTGGTAGGGGAGGACGAGTGCAGACGTCAACGGTGAAGACCCCACCAACCCTCAGACTCTGTATCTGGTTCCTCTTGGTTCCGGTACCGACAGTTGGAAAGTGACTCGAGGACCCTCGGGTCCAATCTGAGCCCTCCGGTCACTTGAGTCCTCTTCGGGGGGTCGGGAACTACCCTCCGATTCCGTCGCTAATCTGGGCCCCCTTTCCCAAGTACCCGAAGACTGGACCCTTCCTCGATGAGTCTTCCCCCGCTGGGTGCCACTGTCCCTCTCTTGTTTGTCCTCTAAGGTCCACTCCACCCCCATCCTGTGTCCAGACGTCGGTTCGTCTGGGTCCTACTGGGGGGAAAGAAAGGTGGGACGTCAGGAGTAGGACCTCCGGTATCTCTTGGTGTTGGAGCGTCTGTGCCACGAGTTCTAGTGTCTGAAACCGGAGCGGGCGCTCACCGTGTTCTGGTGATTTTACTCGCGACGCCCCTGCATGCGGACCTACCGGGGCCTCCAATAGGCAGAGAGGGAGAAGAGGTTTTCGTCACTGCAGACCTCCACGACTACCACCCCACCCCCTCCCCCTCCCCTCCGGAGGACCCTCACCTCCTCCCTCCTTCCCCCTCTTCCCGTCTCACCCTCCCTGACCGACGGTGTCGGCGACCCTCGACCCTAGACCCAGGTCCCCGGCGGTCGTTCCAGTCTGGTCGTCTACTCGTGGTTTCGTCCACGGACGAGACGATCGTCTTCACCATATTTCTATCGACAGTCGTGGTTTCTGGGAGCTTTGCGGTAGGTACTGTACCGGGGGTGAGGAGTCTGTCCTTTGACTCTGGAAATATCCATTGGTAAGTAAGTAAGTAAGTAGGTCGACGGGACCCGAGTCCCCTATGTCGTCGTATATTTTTGTCTGGGTCAAGGACGGGTGTCCTTATTATGTATGTATGTGTCCGAAGGCATTACCAAGTCACCCTTTTCTTAGGGAACGTCACGTCCTCTGTGTCTTCTGTACCCAAGTTAGGGACCCAGCCCTTCTCGGGGACCTCCTCCCGTACCGTTGGGTAAGGTCATAAGAACGGACCTCTTAGGGTACCTGACTCCTCAGACCGACCGACGTCAGGTTTCCCAGTGTTTCTCAGTCTGTGCTGACTCGTCGAAAGTGAAGTGAAAGTGTATGTATGTACACCTCGTCTTTTCCGACAAAAATTCTTTTAACATTTTATTAAAAATTATTTATTATTCAATTGGGTGGTCTATTTCCTAATCTGTCATAATGCTCGATTCTTCGATTGACTTTTTGTGAGACGCCAGACCACTACTGAAACCCCTTCCAAAAATACTCTTTACCGTGAGCTCGGACCAAGACCTACTGCTCGTCCTCGGTCAGTACGTCTCAAGTCCCCTTCTTCGAAGGGTCCGTCCCCCTCGTCGACGGTGTTTCCTTTATGACTCCACTCTTGTCCGTACTGGACAAGGTCTTTTCCTGTGTATCGACCTCGTCTCGTCCGGCCCTCCTTTAAGCACCCTTTACTGCCTCCTTTCTCTCTCGGCTCCCGAGGCGTCTCTTCCCTCGCCTGAGATCCAAATAAGGTTTACGTAACCTTTTGGTAACCTCCGTAAACACTTACTGTACTAGACTACCTCGTAGTGTTTCCGAGGGAGCCGACTACCTGAAGTCCCCTGTCCTCTCCCCCGTCCTCCGGTCACTCCACCGACAAACAGTGGACGTCCTGGACCACTGTCGTCTTTGAGTCGGAAGAGAACCCTCCTTCGGTTTGAGTCCAGTCAGGGGTCGACTCCGAGGTCTACCTCGTTCGTCGTTTCAGTACCAGGACCCCGTCTGTCTAGTCTGTCGTTCAGAGTTGATCTCGTCGCGTCGGGAACCCCCCTTCAAATCAGAACGAAGTGTATTCCGTAAGTAAATACTAGGGTTTGTAAATATCTTCGGTATAAAGTCACTGTTTCTCGTCTTTTGGGTTTTATTTTTATTATACCTACGAAAACGAGAGTACATTTTCGGGTCCTGACTATATGATAATCCTTAAGTCTCAGGATAAAATCCCAAAAATTATCCCCACAGTAAGTGTAACCCGTTAGTTTTGTAGGAGTGTCCAAAGGTCTCTACATCTTCTCCATCTCCCCAACCCCAGGCCGGTGGACGTGAATGTTAGGTGACAATAGAAGGAGGTGGAACATACCGGAGGTAAGGGTTCCGATGAAGTACCAGGTCCTACCGACGAACCCGAGGTCAAAAATAACAGACATAAGGTTGGTGATCCTTCCTCTTTTCTCCTTTCCCCTGGAGTAGGGAAATTCCTCTGAAAAACCTTTAATCAACGTGTGACGACGATGACGATTCAGTGAAGTCAGTACAGACTGAGACACGTTGGGGTATCTGCCGTCGGGTGGTCCGAGGGGGTAGGGACCCTAAGAGGTCCGTTATTGTGACCTCACCCAACGGTAAAGAAAGAGGTTACGTACTTTCACTTTTCAGTTTCACTTCAGCGAGTCCGCACACACTGAGAAGCTCTGGGGTACCTGACGTCAGATGGTCCGAGGAGGCCGGTACTCTAAAAGGTCCGTTCTCATGACCTCACCCCACGGTAACGGAAGAGGCTCAACGTGTGATGTGTGAAGTATAGGGTGACCGGTCTTGGGAACGGTATACCCGTATGAAACTACGTTTCCTCCTACCTTTTAATAAAGTCCGTCGTAAGGAGGTCGAGTTTAAAGGGTCTCAACAGTGACTCTTTCCTCTCCGACACTCGACGTACTCCCGTCCCCGACACAGATAGAATAAGGTCATGGGCCTTGTCACGGATCGTGTGTCGTCTGTAAATTATTCACATACTACTACTTGCGTACGGACCTATACCCCCTCGTACCCCTAGGTGAGGCACAATCCGTAATGTATTTTGTGGCTACTCCTCGGTCTTCCTCGTGTCAAATGACCTCTTCTCCTTGAACGTCCACTGTTCATTATCACTGCGCACGGGACCTTGCACATCGGCGGTTCCGTCGACGATACCCGAAGTCCACCCGGGCTCACGTCACACCGAGGTGGTGAATGTTCGACACACTGGAATCCGTTTGTTGAATTGGAGAGACTCGGACGTGGGTGAGTGACCTATTTTATCCCCAGTATGGCTCACGGAAGACGGAATGTCCTGAGATTACCACCGGACCTCACTCACAAGACATTTACAATTTATCACAATTGAACATAAATCTCCATTCACGTCTCCCAAGTTACCTTTACATCACTTCCCCGGAGGTTGGGTCTACACCTCCGACACCTTAGTTCCTTCGGAAGGACCAATCTCTCCCGTGGACTCAACACTGAATTTCCTGTCAATCCGTTTCCCCTTCCCACAAGAGTCGGTTCCCTTGTTACACACGTTTCCGGTCTCTAATCCTTTTTGTCCTAAACAAGTTGATAAATCGTACCGACGCTCTACGTCGGCCCCAACCATGTCCCCGGCTCATAAATCTCCCCCTTCGACGTCCCAGTCGTTCTAGTCCCACCTAAACGGGTCACCCGTGTTCCTTGGGTGGCTTCCAAAAGTCCGTCCCCTCTCCTTTCTCCCTGTCTCGTTTCTTCTGTGGTCTCCTGGTTGGGGTGGTGTAGACAAACGCTAGTCCGACACCTCCAGTTTCGGTCAACACCGGAGTGACCGACCCCGACCTACGACCCCCCTCCCTCCGAGTGGTGCCCTGACCTCCGTCCCGACCCCACACCCACTCCTACTCCCACCCGAGACCGTAGTGGGGAGGGAGAGGGGGTGGACGTCGAAGCCCCATGACGAGACCCTCGACGACTGCCCACTCCAGGGGATGGCACTTTAGCTGCGGAACCGGCACCGTATACCGCACCGATACTTGTTCGACTGAGACGGGTAAGGGAGGTGTACGGGGCTCGGGAAACGGGCGGATGACCTCCCACTCGGTCCCGGGGCACCTCTCCCATCCGAGTCGAACCCCACCGTTCCTCGGGAGTCCGGGTCTGTGGGTAGGTGGGGAAGTGTGGGTAGGTAAGGTAACCCGGGTCCTCACTCCCTCTTCCCCGACCTTGGTACCCTGGTACTAGTCAGAAGTCTGGAGGTACCGGAGGTCTGGAAACAAGACCGGTCCGTTCGGGTGTCACGAACTCCCGTCAGATAATCCTAAGTGACCGGGACCCTAAGGAGGGACTGGGAACTAGGATGGTGGTCAGTCCCTTGTCCAGGGACTCAAAGAGAGGGGTCTCAAAGTGGTTCACTTTGCGACGGTTCTTGCACCGAAACTTAAGGAAGGGGGCCCGAGGTACCCTCGATAAACAGGTGTCAGGGAATTTCAGGACGGAGGTGACTCGTCCGACTACGGGGTCTCGTACCGGTGACTGTAGAGGTGAGGGTGACGACAGGAGGGGCGGGGTTGGGGTCTTACGACCCTGGGTCTGGGGGTGCCCGCCGGTCTAAAACCGTCGTAGAACTTCGTTGAACTTCAGTAGCTTGTCAGTCGGGACAAGGTCTACGGCAACCTCAGAAAAGTGAGCGACGTCCTTCTGACCTTCGACCTCTAAGTCGTGTACAAGCTACTGGACGCCTGGTTCCTCTTCCACTTCCGTCCCAACTCCACCCTCCCTACCTCGTTCTAGGGGCTCAAGACTATGGTACCTACCCCGTCTCAGGGAAGGGGACTCGGGCCCCAGAAATCCAGGGTACGTCCCATTCCCTCGGAAAAAGTGTACAATTCCTTTCTGTCGGAGGACAACCGTCTAACTATTCTTTTTCTGTGGGATGGGACTTCATGAATGTCCACTGTGACGTACTCCAGATCTTTAACCGAAATTTTGGGGTGTCGTTTTCACTCTCCCTCTCTCCTCGTCCTTCCACTACGCACTTTTTTCTAAACATTTCATTGACAGTTTCAACCTACCTACCAGGTCTAGGATGGGACCGGGGGTTGGACCAGTTACTTCTCATTCAACCTAACACGGGGGTTAAACGGGGTGTCGTCCTACCGGACACGTCCTGTGGTTGGTTCGGGTCATCGGGGCCCTGGTAGGGGCCCCCGTCCCATCGAGGCCGGGAGGAGGGTTCGGCGGGTAGAGGAGGGGTCCTCGAGGCCTCGGCGCTTCTCCTCGACAACGCCCGCCGAGTCCTCGTCGCGAAGGTCCTCCTCGTCGACGCCGCCGCGCTCGTCCTCGACCGGCTCGCGCTCTACCTGTAGCACCTCGCCCTCGACGTGGACGAGTACACGGTCGACTCGGTCCTCTTCGGGGCCCAGGCGTTTGCGTTCCCGTTGAAGTTCGCGTCGGCGGACGAGTTCGACGCCCTTCCGCCGTCGGTGTAGTCGGACGGGAGGCCATGGGCCGGTGCGGGGAAGTCGTCGGGGCTCTCCGGCGACCCTCGTCGCGATTGGGTCCCCAGTAGAGAAGGAAAATAAAGAAATGAAAAGTTCGGAAAAATAATAATAATAATGATTTATATAGTGTTGATGTCTTTTACTGGGGGTTTGTTGATATATCGAATTACGTAATTATCTTAGAGGGTCCTCTCGTCTCTCTGGGATGTCGGTGGGGTCTACGGACGTGTGCGGGGGAGGTTTGTTAGGGGGACGGTAAGGGATTCTCATTTACGGACGGAACTGCAAGTCCCGGCAGTTAAGGAATGAAAAGGAGTATCAAAACAGAGGGTCGATAAACAAATTATAGAAAATTTTAGAAGAAATAGGAGGAACGGAGTAAATAGGGTCTCGTAAAGGGTATCAGACCTAAAACGACGAACGTCGAGGGACCATAGAGAATTGTACAGGGAGACAGGGGACTTAAAGGATAATTAACCATAATCCAATTTGGTACACTTTAACGACCACAAGTCGGTAAAAACTGGATATCTTTGTCTTCAAAGTGTACCGAGTTGGATTCTCAACCTAGAGTTCCGAATTAGTCAAAATTAAAGTCCAAACTAAAAAACCCCCCCCTCTAACGAAGGATCCATTGCAGTCTTCCGTGAAGTACGACTATAAGAGAGAGAATGTTCTCAATGTTCGGGATATCGTCACGGATCTTATTGTGGTCGGTTGTCTTTATTCCGTCCGACGTACACAGTAAAATGTAAAAAATCATCGGTATACCTTTTTTCCGCCCCGCTTTGTCCACTTTAATTGAAATTATCACATAAAACAAATCGGGTTATAAGTGTACATCAGTAATGTTCTTTTAAAATTTTATTCTATAAAATGGAAAAAAAGGGTGTGATTTAGAAACTTTAGGTCGCACGTAGAATGTCCGAAGGGTCCACCGTGGCTTTCACTTTCAACGAGTCAGCACAGGTTGAGAAACGCTGGGGTACCTGATATGTCAGGTATCTTAAGAGGTCCGGTCTTATGACGTCACCCATCGGAAAGGGAAGAGGTCCCCTAGAAGGGTTGGGTCCCTAGTTTGGGTCCAGAGGGTGTAACGTCCGCCTAAGAAGTGGTCGAGTCGGTGGTCCCTTCGGTCCACCGTGATCAATACTTCTTGAGTGAACGGACGGTCACGTCCTCTACATTCTCAAAGTCCAAGCTAAGGACCCAACCCTTCTAGGGGACCTCCTCCCGTACCGTTGGGTGAGGTCATAAGAACGGACCTCTTAGGGATACTTGTCTCCTCGGACCGTCCGATGTCAGGTACCCAGAGTCTCAGTCTGTGCTGACTTCGCTGAAGTGAGTCCGTAAGGATACGGACTCAAGTAAAATATAAGAACACGTAGAGTTAGACCCGAGATTTAAAAGGAGTTTTAAAGAACTGGATATAAATCCAAAGTATTTTACATGTCAACTTTCTCGTCTAAGTGTATGGTTTCAACAAGGTTTGTATGAATTTACAAAGGTTACTGACTTGACTCATAGACAAAAATTTTCCTTTAAATTTAATGAATGTTGATTTATTGATTTCCATTGTGAGAGGTCAAGGAGCCAACGTGTTCGGTGTAAAGTTCGCGAAAAGGTACACACCGATTACCGACGGTATAACCTGTGAGTTCGGATCTAGGAACCCCGTCGCCGAGAGTTTGGACTCACTCGTCGTCTCCATTGAACCCATGACAATGTGTCGTCAACCTAACGACGTGGAGTGGGGGTGTCAAGGACTAAGTCCCTCCCGTCGTTCTTAGACGTAAAGGTTCTCCAAAGGTGAACTGCGCCTACGACGACCAGACCCTTGTGTGAAACTCTTGGTGGGGTAATTCCTTACACTTTACCACCGTAAGGAAGATAGAAGGAAGTTTCCTTTGAAGAGAAACCGATGAGTACCTTGGGACACGAATCCTTTCAGAGAAAGAAAAACGTCCGAAACTTGTATTCTAGTGTCAGGTCCGGAGAGGTTGGGACCTGTTCGCCTTTCCGAGTCTACCCCGGTCGGGTGGGCGTTCGGGGTCGTAGTAAGGGGCCGACTCCCGGTAAGCGGCACTCATAGAGGGTTCCGGAACTGGTCAGTCACTTGTCTAAAGGGACTCGTGTATGGACCGTGGTTCGGTCTCGTTGTAGTCCCACCGTCCGTCCATCCTGGGGGGAGGGAGCAAGAGTGACCCCCTTTGTCTGTTGTTCATTTGTCTGGCCACTTGTCCTATTAAAGGACATCACTATGCGTGGGAGTTCCTTCAGTCCCCTCCCTGATTTTGTCTTCTCGACGATAAAAATTTAGTGTTTCTTTCGGGCAGTCTCTTCGACTCCAAATTCATCCCTGGACGTACCAGTCCTCCTCATTGTATACGTCTCTAGACTTCCTTGTCACAGGGACCGTCTCCCTTGTCGTTTCCGTCTTCGGGTCTCCGTCCTTGTTCATACGACTAATACTCGACCCTTCCGGTTGAACCTACTCCATCGTTCTTACCCTCCCTCTCGTCACTCAAATACCAGTTCCCAAGTCGTCCTCTCCTAACGGGACCCGGAATTCTCGCCCCTATTCCTTAGACCTAAAATAGATTTTAGACTCCCCCTCGGAGACCTCCCGACACTCGTTCCGTCACTACCTCCTTTGAACTGGAAAAGGGAGACTGACGGCACTCCTCATCCCTAACATCCGCCCGTCCTCAGTTCTACCCTCTGTCCACTCTGCTCCCACGACCCGGTCCCGTCCCTGGAACTTACCCCGTCCACCGGACAGTCGACGTACCGTCTCCATGTCCCAAGTGACTCCTCCACTTCCTAAGGGCCAGTCGAAGGGGTGAGGTAAGACGAGGTAGTAAGTGGGGACCGGAGCGGGGTGTGTGGTGGGGACTGTGTGTGACGACAAACCCGTGGACGAAACATGGGTCTCCAGTAAGAGAACCCGTCTGTGTCTCTGTTTATTACTGGCTTGGTACCACCAGTCCTACAAGTTGCACACTACCCTTGTCTCCTCTCTCTCGTCAGCTGAGACGTCCCCTGTCCGACAAGGCCTTGTGAGGTGTCCCTGAACCGTAGACGAGGAGGGAGACGGAACACAGGGGGACTGAGGGAGGGAGTGGAGGAAGTTCAGAGACGAGTCTAGAGAGGAAGAGTGTGCGGTCTGGTAGGGATTGAGGGGTTCGGGGGATGGTCGAAAGGTACGGGGTGTGACGACTGGTGGAAGATCGGGGGCTGAGTCCACCGTTGGATCCCACTGAGGACAACTAGTAGACAGGAGCCGGGGATTTTACATTTGAGAAGGTCCCGGTCCCGTCCCACAGACCAGACGAGTATGGTGACGACAGAAGAGTCGTAGAGGGTGTCCCGAACCGTGCATCTGCCACGATCACTTGTAAACCCTTAATTCCCTACCAACTTCTCAATTGGCCACTCCCCACTGTCCACTACTGTGGCTCCTTCGGTCCTGTAGTAGGGCTGTCGACCTCCCTCGATACACTCCTACCGATCGTCCCTTCCTAGTACTAACCTCAGTCTTAGGGTCGAGGGAACCCGAAGGTCCACCTCCCACTCTGGTTCCACCCCTCTCATTCCGACCTCTAGTTGACCCTGTCCAACTCTGGGTCACTGGTTCACCGAAGAGACCCGGTCACTGGGGGCACCTACCACCACCGACATCGTCGTCGACGTCGTCGTCACCACCGCCACCCTGCACCCCGGCGTCGTCGCGGGGGGGCTTCTTCCTTCTCGACCAGCCCCCGTTCTTCTTCCCGGCCTGGACCCCCGGGTCGAGGTGCGACGTCTTCCTTGCCCGACCACCTCTCCTCTCCATGACCGACGTACCTCGTTGGGGGGCGGGGGGCGGGACACGGAGAGAGGATCCGGGAACCGTCGGTCCTCCGGATACTGACAGGGGGGGGGATTAGAAACCACGGGGGACGTCCGACTTTCGGGACCCTCTTCCTTCGTTTGTCACCAGTAGTTCACGGGGGTTGGACCCGTTTAGGGGGTTTGTGTGTGGGTAGCGGGGTCCGAAACGGTCGGAGTTACTTTACCCATTCTCCCACTCCCACGGAAATTTTCCCTCCCTCTCCCTGTAAGGGACCGTTTCCCCTTGTATTGGGTTCTGGTTCCCCACTGGTAAGGGGTCCCAACGTGCCTCCCTCGGCCTAAAGTGACCGGTCTCCCATCCTACTTAAGGACCTTACCCTCTATCGACCAGGGACCCACCACCCCCAGTAAGGGTTCCCCTCCCCCCAACCCCCCTCTTTACGAGTTCTTGGTGCGAATCACCCTGAACGACTAGAACCACCCCAGTGACCCCCGTTGGGGAACGGGGGTTCAGGGCCCCACCCCTCTACCCGGCTTCCCGGGGCCCGGGTCTCAATTCACTCAGTCTCCGGTCACTGCCGGGAGAGGCCAACGTCTCCTCAAACGCCTCCGTCTGCTTCCGTTGTCGCACGGGGGCAGGGGGATGTGGTGGGGCAGGATGGAGTGCCACGGCGACGGGCGGGTCGGGAGGGGCCCCCGCGCCCGCGGTACCCTCGGCTCAGGCGGGCGCGGCGGGCCCGCCGAGCCCGTGCCGAGGGCCGCCGCGACGCTCGAGCGCGACGACCCGACGCGGTGCGACGACCCGCGGCACCCGGACCCGCGGCTGCACCGGCTCCGCGCGCGCCGCCTTCCGCTCCTCGTCGCCGCGACCGAGCTGCCGGAAAAGAAGGGGGCGCCGCCGGCGAAGGGCGCCCCGGACTCGGGCTGGCCCGCGAGAGGGCCGGCGGCGCTGCTGCGCCGGGGGCCGGGCCCGGACCGCGGGAGGCGGTGGGAACACAGTGACAGCAGCCACAGGCTGACGTTGAGGTGCGCAAGCGACGACGCGAGGCTGTCGCTGCTCCGACGCGGCCGGCGCGGGAGGGGCGGTGGGAGGGGTGGGGGCGGGGTCGGGTCGTGGTTGGGGGACCACCTGGACCTCGACCTCTCGAAGTTCTTCCTGGGGGCCGTCAGCGAGTGCGGGTGGGTGCAGTGCCGACGCGCGCGACACTCGGCGCCCGTGGCCGCCTGCGGCAGCCTACCCCGCGACCCGGTCGCCCCCCGCGACCTCGGGTGCCCGGGGCCGGGACCACTCATTCCGAGGTGCGCGAGTCTTTTCCCGGGTAGAGGGAACGGGGGCGGTTTCGAGATACAGGGTCGGGTCGTCCCTGGGCGACCTGCGCCTCAGGAGAACGAATCGCACTCCTCTCAGTCACAGGGGTACCAGGGGTGACGAAGTTCTCCGAAACACCTAGGGACCCATTGACTCTGCGTCCTCCTTCGTCCCCACCGTTGAGATTACGGATGTCCCCGGTCCGTCCACTGTAATTACCCTTGCTAATGATCGCGATTGTGGACAATCCATGGGCGCGAGATATCAAATAGTTGTCCTGTTTCTACTAATCTTGTCTTTCCTTGATTCCGTGACGCGACGAACAAGAAGGTAATGACACAAATTAGGACCGGACACACCGCTTCGCGACTTTAGGGGTAAGTGTCTGTCGTTGTACGGATTCCACAGAGACCCAGAACCACTCGGACGGGTCCCAACCTCTCCGTCCTCCCTCATGATCGTTCCTCTGCCCGAGACCCTCTCTTTCCCGACGGGTCTCAGCGTGGGTCTGCTCACTCGTCAAGCCTCACCCCCGCCCACCCCCACCGTTCCATTTCCAGGTTTGGGCCAACCTGTCGCCCGGGTTGTTTTAGTCTAAAAAAACAGTTCTCTTCGGGTTAAGGTTAGAAGTACATTTACGAGGACGGAAAATTTGTGGTGGGAGACCGGGTGGGGTGAGTGGAGGAGGCTAGGAGAGAATGGTCCGGGAGCTCTAGGGGACCTGAAGGGGGCGGACGGGCTGGGGGTCCGGGACAAGGGGTGGGCGGCAGCCGGGGGACTCAAAGGCCCAGCGGGGTGGTGGGACTGGAAGCGGGGTTCCGGGGCCGGTCGGCGGTCGGCAGGGGCGGACCTGGGGACCTTTGACCAGAGGAAGCCGGTCTGAGAGTCGTAGAGCGGAGGGTCGTCCGGCCTGTGAGGCCTCTCGGGCTCCGAGGGGTCGTACGTCGGGTGCGACGAGCTGTACCTGTACCTCCCCGTTTCGGTCCTGTCGTGTCACGGGGACACGCCCCGGGTGCCGAGGGCGACTCCGGATGGGCGTCGGCGGGCGGACCCGCCGGGACTTACATCGCGGGGTCCGGGGCGGGGTCGGGTGGCACGGTGCGCCGTCCCCTCCGGGACCCGTCCTATGAGTGATAAATAACCCCTTCCCCCCTCCCTCCCGTGAATTAAATAAGGAAACATGGGGTCCCCACCCCGGGACACGGACGGGACGACATCCCCCCTCCCACCCGTCCCCATGAGTCCCTGTCCCGCAGTATCCCCTAAGCCGTGTTTTACGTCGTAATTTCCATTGGGGACGGGGGATGACGCAAACCGACACACAGAAAGGGACCGGGTCCAGGATCTAGTAGGGGTCACCGGGTCGTGGGGGGTACGAGGCAGGGCCCGGAGACCTAAAGACTCAGGTCCCCCACATCGGATCCGGGAACAGGGGTGTTCTTATGGTGTGTTTCTTCAATACCAGTGGTCACTACTCACGAAATGGTCTCTTGAGCCATACTTACTCAGTCCCCTTTAATGTGCCACTCCACTCCACCCTACCCCTTCCCCCCTCATCCCTGTGAGGGGGTCCAACCGGAGTCGGTTGCTGCAGGGCTCAGGGTCCGGGCCGGGGTGACAGAAGGGCGACCTCCGACGTCGCCAAGTAGAACTCGACTCAGTCGACCTACATCGCGTCCTGCAACCACAGACGTCCTCTCCACCCGTTCCGTAATAGACACACAGGACCCCGTCGTCCACTGTAGGCGTGGTGGAACTGAGTATGCAGTACCAGGGGTAGGAGGTGACCGAGGGGGTGTGTCGGACACAGCGGTCTCGGGAAGAGTGTTTCGGGTCGGTTCGTCCGTCTCGTCCTGCACAGTGTGGAGGTATGAAAACATAGACGGTACGGAAGTCGGTCCGTGCGGACGCGAGTCTCTGAGGACAGCGTGAAGAGTGGGAGGTCGTTGTGACCTCCTTCACACAAGAGAGGTTTCGGGAATCTCCTTTTGAGAGGAGTGTGGGACCCGGTACGTGGACAACACGAGGATGAAGTGACCAATAATTGTGTCTTGACTCAGAAGACGGAGGAGGTGGGTGTGTGTGTGGGATACTAGAGGGTAGCCCGTTCCTTGTTCGGAGGTACAGACGGTTGGGGAGGGGGACGATTAAAAGACCGTAACGGTCCTTTCCACTTACTTATCCACTCACACACTTACCCAATCACTCATCCACTTACCCAAACTCCCCCCTATCCATTTACCTCTACCTCCCCGGCCCCCGTCTCCAACACTCACCGGTCCTTTCACTGATTTATCCACTTGTCTTCCATAGTCCCACCCAATTACCGGTTTCTCGACTCTCCACCAACCCCCTTACGGTCCCTGCTGTCCACTCACCTGTGCTTAGTGACCGTCCACTCACCTACTCACATACACACTCCTCATCTACCCATTTCTCACCCGCACCCCATCCCCCGTGTCGTGAGCGACTTCGGCGAGACGGGAGTACGAGGAAGGGAACAAAGGAGGAGAGAGGGTGGGAGTGAACGAGGGTGGGCGAGGGTGGGTGGACACCCGAGGGCCGACGCCCGGAGGACGTCCATCGCGTTCCGCGCACGTATCAGCGGGTCCACCATCTTCCGTTACGGCCGCGCCATCCATCGGAACTTCAACGGGACGACGAAGAGGTCGTGGAACTCCGTCATGAGCGCGTGGGCGAGTATCAAGTGGTCGAGGCTGACGTCCTCCGTCCGACGCCCTCGTGGCCTTGGCCACGAGAGTGTCGGACAGCTGTGACTCCGGAGCCGACTAGCGCTCCTCGGACCGGAAGTCCGAGGTCTCTTAGTTAGGGAAGGCAAAGTCTGCCGCCTCGGGTCGGATGTCCGAACGAGGCCGGTGGTCCTTTGCGGTTCGAAGACTGGTTAGTTCTGTCTTAGTTAGACGCGGCGGCGATCTCCCGCGCTTTTTGTGTGTCGCCCCGAGAGCCTCGAAGGAATCGACTCTCCACAGACAATCCCTCTCATGATTCCCGCTAGAGTCTCTACCACTCCCTACCCGGGAACTTACTGAGGAGGTCCCATTCAAAAAGAGTGGACTCTAAGCGTCCACCGTCGGGTTTCGGGTAAAGGACGTAGGGTCGAGGAAGGTAGGGATCTGAGGCTTGTGGAGAGGGATTAGTTCAAAAATCAAGAAGGGGGTGGAGTGTCTGGGGTCGGGATTGCGGAAGTTCGGAGGTCGGGGTTGGGGTTCCGAACTCCTCATGGAGAGTGCAGGGCGGGGAGAGTGTATCCGTGGGAGACGCGAGGGGCTGCCGGCATGGGCACTCTCTCAGCATTGTAAGGTGGAGACACAAGAGGTGGTCCGCGGCGACGAGGAGCGACTCCGCCCGACCGGGCCCCGACCACCGCCCGGGCCCCCACCCCCGCCCGTCCGGAGGTCCCGCCCGAGGGACGCGGCGGAAGTCGACGTCATCGCGAGCTACTATGAACGGCTACCGAAGGGCCTTGAAGAAGAGGGCCATCGTCGCGACTGGGAGGCGGAATTTGCGGTGCCGCCGGGCGTCCGACGACAGCTCGCGGCGTGGGTCCCGAGGGCTGCGAAGACCCCATCCTGACCTGGCCCGGCTAGGTACCGCCCCCGACCCCGGGCCGCCCCTTTCCCGCCCTCCGCCCGCGCCGCCTCCGAGGCCCCGTCGCGACTCGTAGTCGTGGCCCCTGTCGCGCGGCGCGACGTAACACCCTTTGAGGACGCCGGCGGCGACGTCGATGGCGTAGCGGGGGGCGCCCCGACCAGGGGTGGGAAAGAGGCGGGGGCGTGGAGGCTGTCGGCTGAGGCCGACGGGGGATACCCAGATCTCTTTGGGGAGTTTTGGGGTGAGAGAAGTTTTGGGAAGAAGGGTGAGGAGAATGGAAGGGGTGGGACGACGAACGAGAGGAGGGGATACGGGTCTCGAGGGCTTGGAAAGATCCTCCTTCCTTGTTCAGACCCCCTTTCTCGTCCTTCTATTGGAGTACCTTTCGACCAAAAGTCTGGCCATCCGTAGACCGTATCAACCTATTCTTGTGTCCGGTACCTAAGTTCGACGGGTTTAAGGACGAATAAAAGAGTGATCAACAACTGAACCTGTTTAGTGGGTTTAATGGACACTAAGACATAGGAGTAGGTACTGTGTCCCGATACTATGGTTTACACCTTGTGTGAGCAAATAGATACGTTGTTTGTTTATAACTGACTATAGAAAGACACGGGTTAAGACCCTGACCCACTACGACCCTGTATCCTCCCTGACTCTCGTGGAGTCTCAGATGGGAGTGACCCAAGGAACCGTTCACCCCTCTGTCTGGTCACTAGTCTGTCACCGTCGGGTCTCACCCGATTGGACTCTCCATCTCCGTCTCCCCGGTCCCGACGTTACCCCCTTTGTGTTGTTCGAGACGTCTAGGTGTCCTCCGTGTGGGCCGTACCCGACTCTACCACTCACTTCTGAAGGGCTTCCTCCCCTCTTGAGCTACTTGTCTCTCTAGACGAAGAAAGGGAGTCGATCGAGTGACAGACCCATCTTGCTCTGTCGTTCTTTCGTCAGTTCACTGTCGCGTCGTACTCCCAGTGTCATTATTTTTTACGTGTCTCGTTCTTTGTGTGCTCTCTAAAAGTTCTCTTTTTCTCACTTACTAACAGGACGTTGGGAGGAATCGGCGAATCACGACTCTGGAACTCATTCGAGGAGCCAGAAGGAGGTGGAAGGAACACACATTGTACCCCCATCGTTCACTCGAATGGAGGGTTCGTCGACGTCCTCGACTTAGCACAATACATCCATTTCGTACACCATGTCATTACTGGTTTATCGTCGGTCACAAGGAATAGTAAGAACTCTGACACTCTATATACTAACATTCACGGACTGAGCCTCAGTAGCAGGTGTATTTGATCAAAGTGAATAAAATAAACCGAGGTAACCCAGAATCAACGTCGTACGTCCTACAAAGGAATGCCACGTACCTGAGAGATCAACGTCACACACCCATATCAACGAAAATCCGTACTCCCTAGAATCAAGGGGCTGGTCCCCAGCTGAACCGTAACGGACGTTACATTCCACCTAAGAATTGGTGACCTCGTGGTACCTTGAGGACCGTGTAAGTACTTATCAACACCTTATTTACTTACTTACTCATTGATACATATCGTGGTAATGGTGGGGGTGGTTCTGGGATCGGACCCAGAGTAAGGGTTCGTAGTTGGGACGTAAAGGTGACAGGGGAGGGGGAGGGTGCCGTCAAGGGTGGGTTGTCTGGGTGTGGACTTGTACTGTGGAGAGTAAGGTTGACGTAAAGATATAAAATAACAGACTCACCGAGGGACTAGGAGGTTTGCACTTGTGGGGTCACCACTTTTGAAGGAGAGTCGTGGAGGTTTGGATCCGAGTCAATTCTCAGATTGTAAGGGCCCTGATATAAGGTCTTGTCGTAGTCAGTGGAAAGACGTGGAGTCTGTACAAAAATTAACTTTTACACCTTTGGGTGACTAAGTATCGTTGATAAAAGACTCGTTTGGATGATTACAGACTCACGATGTCCGAGTCATCTTTCTCCCCTGTTGCCATGATCGAGTGTCAAGACGATTCTACGTCACGATCGTGAAGGTGTCATGGATGCTCCACAGTCCGTGCCAGGATTTCGAAGTACAAATACAATTGAGTGCAGGAGTAGTGTGGTGGTACTCCAGCCATGATATTAATATGGTGACTGTGACACCGTGAAGTCTACAATTTATTTGGTCTGGCGTAAATTGTTTGAGAACGATAGGTTCCGGGTATGCTAGTGTTTGACTACTGGGAGCGTTCGGTCATATACACTACACAACCTAAATACGTTGGCAATTTTTATGACTTAATCAACGGTTGTATATTTTCGTCTCTATAAATACCTTAGCGTCTAAAAGTTGAAGGGAATGCTTGCTTTAGACTTTTGGACCGTGGTACTTCCACTGTAAGAAGTACTGATCCTTTCCGTAAGAGTCAAGGAGTGTCAGCAGGAAGGATCAAAGAGGCGTTGGCCCTCTGGTTCCAAGTAATCGGGCGCAACGATAAAAGGAGAGTCGCAGAGATTAAAGGGGTTCATAAACGCAAACTCTAGGCTCAAAAAGGGGTCGAGTCGCCGCGAACACCTTCGGGCGGTCACGGGGGACCGCCGCATTAGGTCTTAAGAGTAGAACAGAGGTCGCACTCTTGTAGGTTAGTCCACTCACCCTCCGGGCCTTCACTGGTTAGTTTTTAATCTCGTCCCGGTCTTAAACTGGTGACTCCTATCTCTCGCGAGCCTTATTTTTGAAAAAATAACTTCACCCTTTGGCTGCGTGTTCTTCTCAGAAAAAACGACCCCAGAGGCCCGAGTCCCTCCGGGGCCACCCCTCACCGCCTCGTCCGTCCGCCGCCGCTCCGACCACGGGACCGCGACCCCGGCGCGCATGAACTCCTTCTGCCGCCGCGCCGGCCCGCGCCCCGGAGCCTCGCGTCGCGCCTGGTACGTGCCGAGCTCGCCCGGGTCGAGGCGAGCCGACGCCGCCTCTCTTCCTCTTTGCCTCCACCCCGTTCTTATCGCCCCCTGTCCTGTGGTGGACAGGAGCCTAAAACTCCGACTCTTCTGTTCGACTGAACCCAGGGGCCCCGTCGAGTCCCCGAGAGAGCCCCAGTCTGTGCGGTGGGTAGGAGGTCTCGCTGACCTCCCGCGGCTCCCCGCCTGGGAGACAAGACGGGAGTCCCGCGCCGATACCCTCTCAGTCGTGGGCGCCTCTCCCTTCCTCATCCCCGACTCCCACCTGTCTGTCTGTAGGTCGAGATGGGATCCCCGTGTCTGACCTCCTTTTCTACTAGTGAGACGGGGCGCCACCGTGTCAATTGTTCTACTCCACCAAGCTCGTCGATTTCCCAGTAGCGTAAGCGCCGGTCCTCTACCCCTTGAGCTCCAAACGTCTGGGGAATAAGCGTTGAGACCTTACGTCAATCTCGTAGAAGACCCGGACTCCTTTAGGATAAAAAGTGGGATCCTGTTTCAATTCCCAGGGGTTTAGACATGTTTGTGGGGTAAGAGACTCTGTGGAGGTCTCTTTTCGTTTACCCTGGGGTGGGTCTGATCCGTCAGTGGGGTAAGAGAGAGCGTGAGTCCTTTGTTCAGATCGGGGCGGGGGTGTATTAACTGAGTATAAGAGACTCTGCCATTTCTGCCGCTGTTTCTTCCATCCGGGACGTCGGTGTCTCTGGGAAGTGTCGCCGGTATGGACATTTCGCGGCCGAGTCCGGGCCTTGGACGAGGGAGCTCGTGAGCCACTCGGTCCGAGTCGCGGCGTCGACGTGCCGCTGGGCCGAGGGTGGGACGCCGAAGCCGGAGATCGTCTCTGTCGAGGTTCTTCATTCACCGCTCTTCGTTGTGGACGGCAAAGGCGCCCATCGCACAGTCCCGTGCGGGGATGAGCGCTCCGGCGCGGTGCGGGCGTGTCCGGTGTGGGGATGGGCGCTCCGGTGCGGGCGGGCGTGTTCGGTACGGGGCTGGGTTCTCCGGCGCGGCGCGAGGACGGGGAACGTGGACCCCCGGCGAGGCCCGGTCTCGTCGTTCGTTGGGCTCCGTTTCATCGCCCGGGCCCACCACGTCGGCCTTTAGGTTCGCCGAGTTCTACGCCGCGAGGCGCGCGTCTTCGAGCCGGGCGCTCTTCCTCGGTCGCGGGTCCTCTGTCTCCCTCCTCCCGACCCTTAACCCCCTTTTCTCCACCCCTTTAGAAGCTGGGATCGAGCAATGAGGGACCTGAACTCGCGGACCCTAGCAAAGTTAGGGGAAAGACCCGGAGTCAAAGGACCAGACATTTTACCCCGGTAACTAAACGACAGACCTTCAGTGCCTTTCGTCTCCGAAGTGTCGGTCTATCAAGGACTGGAGTTTGGGATGGCAAATGAGTGACAGACTGTACCTGTAGGTCACTTCGAGAGACTCTAAGTCACAGAAGTGTATTTTGCCTCTATACTGAAGGATGAAGTGGTCCGTCAGGACCATTCCGTGACGCAAGTACGTGCAATTGATATGAGTTCTTCCTGATGTCGCTGATATTGATGAGTTCTGACTCAGGTTCAGGGTTCACGAACAGAAGACCGTTTACAGAAGGAGAGAGACCCGGAGTCAGAGAAGAAGACAATTTTCCTGTGTAACCATCGGAGATGGTGTATCTCTGTACGACCCTAAGGTTCTGATCCATTTCGCGAACGAACCGTGTGTGATCTGTAAATTAGACACTCCGCCCGTCCTTACCGAGGTGGGAGGGTTCGGGGCGGGGCCTTCATGGAGCCCTTCGTGCGTGAGAAGGTGAAACGTGCGGTTCTTGTCCGTCCGGTACGGGTCGTCGACGTCCGCCACATCCGCGTGAGCCGAGCGCGCGTTCATCCTTAGTTCGTCCACGTGCCGGTCCATCTCGCACAGGGGGCGGTCTGGGTCCATGAGGACCCCTCCCCTCGCTCACTCGTGGTTCCAAGTTCTGACGATGCGTCCGGGGAGGAACCGGGGAGGGTCAATGCATGCACGTGGACTTGGTCGGTCAGGTGGTGATCGCGCGCGTAGAGACCCCAGTGCCACGCCCCGTCCCGGGAGGCCCCGTCGCGCGCCGTGCGGACGCCAGCCCGTTCCTGCCGAAGTCAGAGGTGTGGACACGGACCGAAGGGAGGGCCTCAGGTCGGGACCCACGGAGTCAGAGGAGCGTAGTCAAACTGCAGTGCTCACGGTGTATGTTTGACCGGAGGTTGTAGAGAAGGCTTATGCGAGGAGAACCCACAGGGGTAGATCTTGGGACCTGAAACAAGACCTGCGGAGTGAAAGGTCGAGAGGTCAAATCGGGGTTCCGGTGTCCTGAAGTAATGACTCGTAGAATAGGACCCAAGGGTCTGAGGTCAGAATCAGTGGTTGGGAGTTGGGTAGGAGGAGTCTCGTGGGTCTCCCAGAAAGATTTCATATTTAGACTGGTTCCTTGAGGGGTCGAATGTTGGGGAAGGCACCGAAAGTCATGGGAATTCTCTTTTAGGCTTAACGGGAGTCTGAGGCCGGGACGAGGTCGTAGTGGATACGGGAGAGACGGCGGTTTTGGACGTGAAGAAAACCAGGACCTGATAGGGTTGGAGCAAGGATGGAGTCCGGGAGCCGTAGATACACGGTCGACTTTACCAGTAAGGGGTGAGGAACGCAAAGACTGAAGAGTCAGGAAGGTCAGAGTCGATTTTAAAGGGGTTGAAAAAGATATGAAAAGGCACGTGGGATAGTAGAGATAGAGTAACGAAATAAAAGGAGTACCATAAAAGTCGGACCTCTATAGACCACAAATGAAGTTTCAGAACGGAAAAACGGGGTGATCTGACAGTCGTCCCGTCCCTAAAGACAGGTCTAGTGTAGACATAGAACCAAGGATTGTCTCTGGGACCGTACCCTCTTTACGAGTGTTCTACACTTTATTTGCGTAGGGAAGTCATAAAGAAGACCGTTACGGACAGAGTCTGTCATAGACACCTGTTGGTATCAGACACAAAACCAAAAACACCGGGAAGACTTTAATAACGGATGTAAACGAACAAACAGAGACGAGTAACTCCGTCTGACAGAGCACCACAGGTAGTGCCGTAGGGGTCAGGGATCTTGTACGAGTCTTTGTAAACGATTACTGAGTGGTTTATTAACTATTCACCCAGTCACACTCTCTGACGACGACGAGTCAGCGAAGTCAGTACAGGCTGAGACACGCTGGGGTTCTGCCGTCGGGTGGTCCGAGGGGGTAGGGACCCTAAGAGGTCCGTTCTTGTGACCTCACCCAACGGTAAAGGAGGAGGTTACGTACTTTCACTTTTTTCACTTCAGCGAGTCAGCACAGGTTGAGTATCGCTGGAGTACCTGACGTCGGAAGATCTGAGGAGACGGGTACCCCAAAAGGTCCGTTCTCGTGACCTCACCCCACGGTAACGGAAGAGGTTGCACTCTCTGATACGTCATGGTTCCCTCCCCGACGTCTGTCGACCCCTCCGACCCTTCCCGTAAGGTGTGTCCATGTCACGTGCTCTCTTTCCGGTTCACCACCCGCCGTCGTCACATTTCCGACGCTTCAGTCGCCCTTCACTGCACTCTCCGAGCACTCCACCCTCAATCCTTTCTGAACAACTCACCCACAACCCACTCTCTCAGTCGAAACCGAAGGAGGTTGGGCTTGCAGGTGGAGACGACGGGAGGTCCCTACACCCTCCGCAATCTCAACGGGTTTCGGGCGACCGGGTGCCTACAGGGGGGTGGGGTGGGGTTGGGGTGAGTGGTACTGAAGCCGCTTCTACAGGGACCGCATGAGTGCAAGAGGGAGGTCGGGGTCGCGTGAGTCTCGGAGGAGGTCGGGGCCGCCGCGCGTTCCGGGGCCCCCGGAGAGGTCCGCAGGACCCCTCTGCGAGGACGGGCGGTCCTCCGACAGTCCTTAACTCCACGAGACTCCGAGACCCAGCTCCGTCCGCAAACCTGAGACGTTCCCTCTCCCCGACCCCAGTTTTCGGACCTCTCTCCGGGTTCGGCTCTCCGCCCTTGGACCGAGGACATAGAGTGGTCGTAGGAAGCCCGACCGCAGTTCCCAGTTCGACTCGCGAGCGGAGAAGGACGACCTTGCCTCCTGGGCGCTGTCCACGAAATTTACGCGCACTCGCGTACGCACGACTCGTGCCAAGTGGACCCGTCCACGTCTCCGTTTCTGTTTTACGATGTGTCCGACAGAGACGGGGTAGGTTTGAGAGATCCAGTCCGTCTACCGAGTTTGGAAGAAAGACGATGAATGATACCAGTCTTCGTCCGGGACACTCGGAGTGAGAGGAGTCGCTATGTCGTCCCTAAAGTTTTGAATAGGTTGTGTCACCAGGACTCCTTAAACATTCTAACAATTTACAGGTCGTGTCCCTAGTTTTGGAATTTCCGAGTTCCGTTCCCTCGATATTTTAGTACATTGTTCATAACTATCTTCCGGAGACAGGGGACACCACCCATAAGTCCCTACTCGGGCACCAGCGACGGAAATGGTTTGTCGAAGGTCCCATCGACTAGGAGTGCTCAGTGGCCGCTAGACCGAGCCAATCACGTCGCCGGAGAAGTGACGAGAAGGACATCGACGGGAGGTGTTAGTGGTGGGTAACACGTCGACCTTTACTGCGACACTGGGGATTATGTAGTCTAGTACGAGACGGAGACAAGTTTTGTAACACCCGAGGGTATCGGGAGTTCAAGTTTCAGGTTCTCCGGGATAATAGAAGGGTGGGGGTTTGTATGGAAACTCGGGTAGAGGATAGGGGGAGTGAGTGAGGAGAGGGTAGTGTGACCGAAGGACCGAGTCGGAGTGGGTGTGGTCCGTGTCAAGATGGAGTCCCGGAAACGTGACCGACAAGGGACAGACCTTGGAGGAGGGAGTCTCTAGGAAGTGAAGGACGTCAAAGGAGTCTATGAAGGAAGAGGTACTTTTTAACTGTAGGACTCGTGAAGGACAAGGGTAAGATACGTGCAGGAGAATGGAATCGTGAATGACGGAATAAATAACAGAGGGAGGACCGACCTGACACTCGGGGTACTTCCGTCCCGGATAGATCAAAAAAGTAACGACATAAGAGTCACGGAGCTCCTCCGAACGGTCACAGTCATGCATTTATAAACGACTTACTTACTCACCTGTCCTCCGGGAGAGACTCCAATACAACTTTGACTGTGGACAGTCTCCTCGGTCTTTACGTCTATCTCCTCTCTTACAAGGTCCACACACACAGCAACGGCCCCCCTCCCCCCAACCAAAGCCCCCTTCGTACTCGTTTCTGGGACTCCGTCCTCTCGAACGATAAAAGTCCGTGACTCTCCAGCAACTCCACCCTTTTCACTCGTCACACTCTACGACCTGGTCACCGAAGGACAGTATGAACTTTGAGTTTGTAGAATGGTACCCGGGTTCCAGAAAGACCGGGTAACAATGGACAAATTGGAGTAAAAGAAGATGAAAAAGATCCAGAAGTGAGGAACTCTGTGACAGAAATACAAGGGGTTTGTGTAGTCTGTGGACGGACGGAGTCCTGGAAACGTGAACGGTAAGGAGACGGACTTGGTCTACTCTTGGACCTATACATATACGAGTCTCCTGGAGATGCGTCACCCTCCGTCTGGAGTCTCCATCACGTCCAAACCAAGGTCTGGTGGAGTCATTTCGTTTATGACGTTATTTCACTCAGTGTGTTTAAAACCAAAGGGTCACATACATTTTCAACACATGTGATAACGTCAGACAACACACGTTGTCATAATATAGATTTCTTTTTTACACGTATGGAATTAAAATTTTATGAAATAAATTTTTTTACGATAGTAGACTTTTGTCCCAACAGTGTTTGGAAGCTAAACAAATTTTTTTTTACGTCAGAGACACTTCGTGTTATTTTACGACATTGTTTTAATGATGTTCCCCTTTCATCGTCGAAATGTCCCCGCTTTAGACTGTCTGTAGCATTGACTCCTCAGACCAGTAGTCTTTGTCTTGTCTGACGGACACATGGAGGACTATCCTATGTGGGTCTTCCCGTGGAGTAAAGTTCCTTCAAGAAAGTTTTTGTCGAATGCATATTGGTGTTTCTTTGTGGTCCGTTTTTTGGGACTAGTTTTTCGTAAGACGTTTTATTGGCCCGAAGGGTCCACCGAGTCACCTATTTCGTAAACGGACATTACGTCCTCTGTCCAAGATAGGGACCCACCCCTTCTAGGGGACCTCCTCCCGTACCGTTGGTGTGAGGTCATAAGAACGGACCCCCTAGGGTACCTGTCTCCTCCGACCGCCCGGTGTCAGGTGCCCCGGCGTCTCAGTCGGCGCTGACGCGGACTCGTGCCGGTGCGACGTTTTATTGGCAGCACATTCGTAGTCTCCTACCTTTACGCCGTACAATGCACACCTAACTCAGCAATCGACCCTGAAGGAAAAAAAACATAAGTCCCTGGGATTACACTAGTAATTACTTTTAGACTAATTCCAGGTTCTCTTTTCGTAGAGTAACAATTGAAGACTTGAAACCATTGACCTGACACCAATTCTCTTACAAGACCATACCCCTGTCTGTATACAAAAATTTTTTTATTTTGAAACCTCTAAGTACCTTTCAACATTTCTCCTGTCTCAAGGGTATATGGGGTATGGGTGAAAGGGGATACTTATGAGATCACACCAGACAAATAGTGTTAAATCATTCGGTTATACCTATGTCATAATAGTTTGGGTGTGTGAGAAGTCTGAAGGACTTAAAAATGGATCACAGAAGTGATAGGATCCTGGGGTGACCGAAGAAAACCAACTGTCGAAGAATCCGAAAGAAAAAACCTTTGAACTGTCAAGATTCTTGGGTATCAGTCCAGAAAACGTCTTGTGGGGAGTTAACCTTAAAAAGACCACCGATAAAAGATAATCTAGCTCTCATACGCAAAATCCCTCCTTCTCGGGTCCCCATTTCATTGTAAGATTAGCGGATAGTTTCCGTGTGTGTCGGGTGTACTAGGTGGTGACACAACTGGAACTAGTGGACCGACTGTATCGAAGTGAAAGAGGTGACTTTTCAACGGAAGGGAGTGAAAAGTGTGACATGAAACACCTCACAGAAACGTCGGGTGTAGTCTCCTTAAGCCCCCGCCCCACCCCCCCCGCCATGGTACAAAGGGGAGGAACTTCCGTCTCACAAATGTCTTTAATAGACATTCAGACACGTCCATACAGAGAAGGGTGGTAAAGGTAGTCGTGTTTGAGTAAATAAAATGGGGAACCCACATTGGGTCATAATACGTTAAATAACAACGAGTTTAACGAAAGTCAACACCGGTGACCCCCTAGAAGGGGGAACCGAGGGCACGGGGAAGTGTACGGGGTAGTCACTCCAAAACCAAAGTCGTCCAGGAATGCAAGGTCGTGTTCTACGAGACTTAATTAGAACTTGTAGAGGATGAGGTCAGCATCTTAGTGACACCATTAAAACTTTCAAAGTTTTCAGAAGTTTCCTGGACGTCAATGAAGTTTTAATTTCAAATTTTATGAACTTGACGATGCGAAACCCCTTTTCGATAGACTGTGCATAATTTCATGTCGTTGAAATCTTAAATCCGGAGTTTTTAAATTTTTCGTGTTCGCGTCATTCTACCGAACAATGTGACTCCAAATAATGTAATGACGACTGTCGTCGTTGGTTTGACCTCTGGTTCACAAACAGTAGCCCTCCGTCGGCTCGGTCGACTCCGCGGAGGTGGACCTCTTCTCAAACACTTCGCCGACCTCCTCACTGTCGTGACAGGTGTTCCTCAGGGAGTCTACGTTTTGTCCTCGACTCTTTCCTAGAGCAAAGGTGGTCACTGGGCCGCACCGGACGCCCACGACCATGTGACCGTCCTACCTTGGGTCGCCGAACTGCAGTGTCTGTGTCCCCACTGCACTCCCGGTCTTACTGACGAGTTCACGAGTTCCGGTCCCCACCAAGCCTAAAAGGAGGAGGAAAGGGTTTTGAGCACTTTGCCAGATATGCGTGCACTGTTTTCTAGTTGGATAAGATTTTAATTAAAAGTATTGACTACTTTAGAATAATGTTGAGAAGGGAGATTTTGCGAAACCCTTTTCAGGACGGTCACTTTATTCGTGGTGGTAATGCAGATTCCCCTAAACAAGTTGCCTCCCGCCGTCGACTCGTCGGAGACCCTCGGGCAGGTACCTGTGCTCTGCTCACGATTGGCCGACTCCATCTGTCACACTGTTCTGGGTCGTGACCAGTAGAGGTCGCCGACGTGGTCTTCCGGAATAACTTTTTTTTTAGGAAAAATAGTCTCACATCAACGATAGTTTTCTGAAGAGAAACATTCGGAGAGACGGTAAAGAGCATACCTGTGTGAAAATATCGAGTTATTGTAAGTATATTTTAATCTTTTGTCTTAGAGACTCGAAAACAACATCCTAGACTAAAAAAAGAGATGGGAGTAAATGTTGGAGTCTCTGAGGTCCACACACTTCCGGTTGTGGCAGACCCTTTTAGACTGTAATTTGAGTGGGCACGGTCCCGAGTCGGCCCCGTCGGGACCGGGTCCCGGACACTCCTTGCTAAGTTCGTACCCTCGGGGTCCTAATTTTCCGGTCCGCAGTTCTCCCCGCGTCTCGGGACTCCCAATACTTGGGTAGGCTCCACCGGGGCCGACTGTCGGTGGTGTGTAGGGTGACTAGGAGATTACCGAAACATAACCTTTTTACTGAAGGGACCACCGAGTCTGCCATTTCCAGACGGATGTTACACCCTCTGCACCCAAGCTAAGGACCGAGTCATTCTCGGGGACCTCTTCTTTTATCGTTGGGTGAGGTCGTGACGACGGACCTTTTAGGGTGCCTACCTCTTGGACCACCCGATGTCAGGTACCCCGGTGTCCCTCAGCCTGTTCTGACTCACTGAAGTAAAAATAGCCTTGACCCCCGGTATTTACTCTTCCACACACGTCCGTCACGGGGGGAGATCCTTTACTCAGGTGAGGGAGGGTGTGAGCGAGGGTCCCGGGTCGTGAAGTGGGTAGAGAGGTGAGGCGGAGAAAAACGGATTCGTCAAGGACCCCCTGGTCTTACCAGAGACAGGTGACATGGGGGTCAGGTCCGTGGAAGGTGTCTGAGAAGTGGTCGAAGGGCGACTTCATTGGAGGTGGGAGGTTGGACGCGAATTCGTGGGGTCCATGGAGGAGATGGTCGAAGGGGTGGAACACCGAGGTGTCCGGGACACTGGTCTCGTTACCCTCGTCCTCCGTCGGCCACGGTCCCCGACCTGAGCCCTTCGTTCCTTTCCGGCCCCACCACCCGGGGTCAGACTTTACTCCCAGAAATAACGAACATGGCATGTTTATACTCCTCTACCCCTGTCCGGTCACCCCTCTTCCTTCTTAACAGTCTAATTGCTGTATGTGTGTGCCCTTTTTTCTTGGGGTGGGTGGGTTTGGGTGGGGGCGGGGTGGGGTCTTCCAGAGAGACACTTGATGGATGTCCTCCACCCCACCCCTCTCGTTTTGGTGTTTTTGATTTCAGGTTTGTGGGTCTCTACGACCCTCCGTCCCCCCGTCCCGTTGTTCACCCGGGGTCCGCTCCGAGGGGACGATCCGGTCGCGGGGAGGGGGAGCCCTACTTCACGAACTCGGTCCCCACCCCGGGCTCGGGTGAGTGTGGTGTGTGTGCGTGTGTGGGTGTGTGTGTGCGGTGCACGTAGACGTGGGGTCTACGTGTCCCTGCGGGTGTCTGTCTGTGTCAGACTCCGTGTGTGCGCTCACGGGTGTCGTGACTGTGCAAGTGGAATTCCGACGTCTTGCACTCCGGGTCTCTCGCCTTCTCGCGGTCCCCCGGGAGGGAGCCGTGCATGGTCTGGGGGTCGGCTGGGGGGGTCTTGGGTTCAGGCGGCCCGCCCGGGTTATGACAGAGCCACGTTCTACACATTGTCGGCTCCGACCACGGGGAGGCGAGGTTCGTCTCTCTTCCCCCTCTGGGGCCGGGGGCAGGAGCCTTCCCCGACCCCGGCCCGGACCCGAGGTCGCCCTCCATTCCGGCCGGCCTTCCTTCGGGACCATTCCGTGCCCCGACCACCGACCCCTCCGATCGGGGGAGCACAAGGAGGACGGAGTAGGTGTCCCAGTCCTCTCGTCGACTCCCCCGTCCCCTCTGCCGGTCCGCCGGCGCGGGCGACGCCCAAGGGGCTCCCCTCTCGCCCGGCAGGTACGCTCCCGCGGGCCTGGGGCTAGGACGTGCGTCGGAGGTGTCCGGGCACGATGAGGGGATGGGGGCCAGGGACCTGTAATAACGAAAAAGCGGGGGTGCCCTCCTCCCCCGGCCTGACGGGGGCGGTCCGGTGAGCCTCGGACTGCTGTCCCGGTCCTTCCGTCGGAGACTGCCCCGTCGACGCGCCTCCGCCCGACGGGCGCCCGGGGCGCCGAGGTACGAAGTGGGGAGTGCCCCCGAAATACAGCTAATTTTTGGCCTTAGAGAGGGTGACGGGTTTCCGGACCAGGACCCGTCCGTCTCCTCTCCGAGGGCTCAGGACCAGACATTGTTTCCACTCCCGTCCTGCCCTAGGACCTCCGTCCCGGCGCTCCTGGCGACTCCACTCCTCCCGACTCCCCTTTTGACCTTTACTCCCCCTCCTCCACTCCCTACCCCTGTGTTTGTTTTTTCCGTTTTATTTTTCAACTTTTTTTTTTCTTTTCTTTTTCGGGGGCCGCCACTACCGTCGTCGGACGCACGCAGGGTACCGCCGCCGCCCGCCGACGAGTGAGAGCCTACGACCGGCTTATCCTCTTGACCCCCTTCACGCAGGCGACCAGGTCGAGGTCACTCGGGTCCGACAGTAGACACCCCCAGCCACCTGCATCTACCCCCTCTCGACTGGTCCTCTCCCGGGTCCGGGGGGCCGGTCGGGGACCGTCCCGACGTCGGTCCGGTGTCGCATTTGGGGTCTCTGACTCTTACGTCGACGCCTGGCTCCGAATCACCGGAGGGAGGGAGAGTCCGTGTCGGGGTGGCGGCCCGGCCCTGGGGCCGGACGAGTGGGTCGGAGGGCTCGTTCGGGGGTCGAAGAGACTGAACCAGTGTGGTCCCAGAGCGGGTCTGGAGACACGAGGACAGCGGACGGGACCCGTGGTGAGGGTAGGAGTTGGTGGGAAGGAGGTGTACTTCGGTTCCGCCCCAATGGAAGGGTTCCGGAGAGGAGGAGACGAGTTTAGGAAAGAGCCGAGTGGAAATGAGAAGGTCCACCGGGGGTTCTAAGAGGACGAGTGGGAAGGGACGAGATAAGACTGGAGACGTTACGAAGGCAAAGACCTCAGGACGCACGGCAAGTAAAACGATTCTTGAGTCGACGGGACAGAGGAAGAGGTCCTCCGTCCGTGAACGGGGCTCGAGGAGGTCTGGACATAAGGATTGTGGTAGTCGACTAGTGACACCCCACAGTGGGGTCGACCTGCAAACTCAAGGGACTCCCGTCCCGGGTCCCGGCAGAGTAGTGACGACACAGAGGTCGTGCCGGGTCGTGACCACCCCCCACCCCGTCGTTCTTGAGTTTTGTCGATGTCTTAGTAACCTCGGTAGGTACGTCGGGGTTTCGGGACTCGCCACGTCCTCTACTGCTGTCCGTGACCGGTGAGGAGACCCAGAGGACGGGTCTGAGGGGGGAGACTCGCGACGTCGGTGACCGAGGACCACCGGGAGTGACCCAGGTGTCCGCCCGGCTGTCACTCTCGGGACCGCTCGAGTGACGTCCCATTTGACGGGTCTGTGCCTCCCCCCGGGACACTTGAAGGAGGACCTCTTGACCCAGTTCGCGTCTTGGGGGCTCGGGGCGAAGGTTCGGTCCGGGTGCCCTCCCCCACGGAGTCTGTGAGTGTTGCCAGGCCCCCGCACTGACACTACCTGACCCGCCACTTGAGCAGCAGTTTCATGGAACACAGTTGGAGTCTACACTGGACTCCGAACTTCCCACCGTCCTCGACACCTCTTCTTCTCAGGTCGGAGTCCAAGGACTCCTCGCCTCCGGAGCCGGTTCCAGTGGTCCCTCTCCGGCCCGAGGACACCCCTCGTCCGTCCGTCACCCCGAGTGGAAGAAGACCTGGTGCAGGACGGTCAACTATGACTCCTTCTTGGACACGAGGTACTGGAGGAACCGCAGCGACCCGGGAGGCGGCTCGGACCCGTCTCTGCCGGTACTCGTGGGTGAAGGGCCCCGTCGGCCCAGGACCCTCTGCCCGAAAGCCACACCCGGGACTATTGGAGATTGCTGAGGTGGAAATTGTAGGGCCCTGTGAGGTGGTGGAGTGTCTCCTCCCTAGACCCCGAGTCCCTCCCTCAGGAACACGGGTCCCAGTCTTGGACCTCTAAGGTTGGACCGGGGTCCCTGCCCCTACGTTCGACTCTCCCACCCGAGGCGTCTGTCGGCGAGTGTAGGACCGAGACAGTGGGATCCGGTCCGTGCCGGTGGGACAAGGAGTCGCAGGGGCCCTTCGTTCCCTCCCGTCCGTCTCGGATTCCTGTCCGAACCGGTTCCCTCGCGGGGATTCATGGTCGGTACCCCGGCCAGTTAGTCGTGTGTGGTTCGTAAGGTGCCCACGCACGTGGACACCTGCGACAGGGGACGTCCGGCTCCCTTCACCGTCGCGACCCGACCCGACGCGCCCCATCTCCGGTCGGGAGTGGAGACGAATCCCAGGAAGAATTCGTCGGGTCGTTCGTCCCTGAACCGGAGCCCCGACTCGCACGCGCCCTTCGCCTAGAGGAGGTACTCCTACTCGAGCTTCTCCGCGAGCACTAGGACCAACATCTTCCCGTCCGCCGGTGTGTAGTAGAGCATGTACTGGTGCGGGTCGGGGGTGGTCAGGTGGCGGGCCGGCATCAGCAACAGGAGGTCGTGGACTCGTCCTTCCGCGTTACTCCCCGGCGGCTTCCTTGACACCGGCCGGGAGTGCCCGGGCCCGACTCCCCGGGGCGGAGGGGACCGGAAGGTCGGGGTCTGTGGAGCCCGCGGTCCATGAGTCCACAGGGTGTCTTTCAGAAGTACCACCGGGGCAGCGACTACGGGAGGAACGTGTCCGGCTTCAGCCACTAGAACTACACCGGTAGGAACAGGTCGTACTCCAAAAGGTCGACGTCCTTTTCAGTCGCACAGTCCCTGTGTCGTAAATAGAGTCCCAAAGGACGGTGGGGGCTTTGGGGTGTGCGGGGACGGGAAGGGACCCCACCCCCAGCACCGGACCCCCCCACCGTCCCGGTCCCACGACCCCCCTCCCCAGTCTCTCGTTGGGTGGGGGGTTGGTCCCCAGTCCGGGAGACGGGACGACCCCAGTCGTGGAGGGGTCGGGGACGGCGGGGGTCCCTCGACCGTTCTGTCCCGTCCCCCGCTACCCTCGGTCCAGGACGGGCTCGCCGAAGAGGATGACACCCGCCACCACCAGTGTGAAGTCCACACTCCTTGTGACTTGTGATAGAGAGATAAAAAAGGACTTGCATTGTATTTGCCCGTGAAGTCACCCGGAGACATATTGGAGGTGGTTCAGTTCTTTGTTGGGGTGGTCGGGATCCACGAGGCGACGTAATAATCGGTGGTGGAAGAGGTTGTCTTTTCCCTGAAGTAAAGACGAAAAGAAGTCACAAAGGGTGGATACGCATGTGACACTCACTGTGTCTGGGTAGGGCCGACAAGCCCGCCGGGGAGTCGGAGTCGGGCACTCCGATCTCGGACAGGAGGACTTGACGACATGCCTACCACACCTGGGTGGTGTTAGAGAAGATAGGGGAGAGGTTGTCGCCCGTGAATCCGTCGAAGGTAGACCCCAATCACACGTGTCTCGACGACCTCGCACACACAGGTGCGTCTGTGTGTGTGTCCGCGGACAAGACCGCGCACGAGGGTCCCGTCTCACCGCCCAGTGTCACCTGTACACACGACCCGAGACCACCCGAGACGGCCCGGCAGAAGCCTTCTCGGACCTGGTTGAGCGGGAGAACGGCAACGAGGGTCCTCCGGACCTTCCCGGGATGCGTCCGGTGGACGGGTTCTGGTGGTGGAACCCGGACCCACCCTCCGAGTCGAGGTTCTTCCTGTTCTGTCTGGGTGGTTCCTCCCCTTCGAGACGTCTGCCCACGTACCGGGTCCGCACCGGACGAGTGGAAATACAGCGCCATGTGATGCAGGGCGCTCACGTCCATGAGGTCCCGACTCTGCTAGAGACGCGGTATTTTCGCCCGGGCGAGGAGACACTTCTGTGCGAGGGCGCTGTTCACCTTCTTGTCGACGGCCACCTCCCTCCGTCCCTCCCACTCTGGGGGACCGGGTCTCCTCCCCTCCTACCGTGGGTCGGGCCACTGTGCCACTGTGGACGGGGCGCTTGCCGTTCACTACCACTCCTGGTTCGCTCCCCGCCACTCGTCTCGTTTGAGTGCACTCACTGTTTCTTTCTTTTTCACTCGTTCCCCATCTCTCTTCCGGTCTGTTGTCCACGGTTCGCCTCTCGACCCCCCCGCCTACGTCCTCCCCCGCCTGCTTGTTCCCTCACTGTCGTTCCTCCGTCTCCTCGTGCTGAGTACTCGTTCGCCGTTGTTCGACACTCTGCTCTGGTGTACCCCCTACTTCGGTCACTCAGTGTGGTCCACCTCTCTCTCGCACACCCCGTTCCTCACCCACGGTCCACCCGTGCCACTCACCGTCTGCCTTTCCCACACCCCGCTCCTCACCCGCCGTCCACCCGTTCCACTCACCGCCTTTCTCTCCCACACCCCGTTCCTCACCCGTGGTCCACCCGTGTCACTCACCACCGCTCTCTCCCACACCCCGCTCCTCACCCGCGGTCCACCCGTGCCACTCACCGCCGCTCTCTCCCACACCCCG